>JAQFVV010006200.1:23657409-24257409 GCA_028023455.1 Epiperipatus broadwayi | reverse complement strand
TTTATTTACTTTGAACTAAAAACATACGAAACAATTGTTTGTTTAAGTAGGGCTTTTTATATTTAACTTAAAATAGAAGTGTGTGGAGAAGACAGAAATTAATCAAGTTCACCCCTAATTATAAAAAATAGGGATTGATTAAATTAATTTCTACCCCCCCCCCCCCACAATTTAATTTGAAGTTAAATATAAAAAGTCCAATTGTGGTTGAAAAAATATTTTTTTGTGTGTGTGTTTTTAGTCCAAAGTAAATAAATAAAAGCATTTTTTATAAAATATTTTTTTATATAGCTATTTTTTTTTGTTTTTAGCATTAAGGTTGAAAGTAAAATCACAACATTAAATAAAAAAAATTTTACAATATAGTTTTATAATCAAGATTTGTCTTTATTTCAATTTCAAAACATTGTTAAGATATTTTTTAAGTAGTTTTTTTTAAATATATATTGAACCTTATTAAAATACATATAATTCATAAGTATTTTGTCATTTGGTAATATTTTAAAAGTTAAAAGTAAAATTTAAAAGTGGTCAATGGATGTAATTTAGATTTTTTTATTATTAGTTACTATAATTTTCTTTTGATGTGCACAATGAAAATTATTTGTGTTTAATATTTTTTTAATTAAAGTAACTTTAATACAAAGAATGTAAATGCATACACATTATTTATCCAGATAAAAAGAAATTATAAATGCAAGAGATTACAATCAGAGAAAAACCTTTTATGCGATAATTAAAGATGGCCGAAATAATTCATAAAAAAAAAAGACTTTGTAACAAAAAAAGAAAAATAAATGTACAAGTTTATGCACTTGTATTTTGATAACAAAAAATAAGAATATATGCGCAGAAATCTAAAAACTGACCCGAGGTTATAAGAGGTAGAAAAACTGAAAACAGGACCTTTTTCCTAAAAGTTTCATGCACCCTGGATGGATGAGAGGATGGGGCCTAATTGTAGCTCTCTTGTTCTTCAACTGTAATAAAATTCAGAAATATTCATTTGCTGGAACAATGCATCAGGTAGGAATAGAAACCAGAATATTTTGGTGGATATCTCTTGTCATAAAGAGATCACTCCAAAAGCTTCACGTCTAGCCGTACTTTGCAACTAACCAGAAATGTGAAAACCATTAAGCATCACATGATCACTATCTCTTAATGTCGATAGAAGAAATCAGTTAACTTCCAATGAGCTTAGGATCCCAATAATGCATGCTACAAGAATGTATGCTACAATAATCTACTGTCTACACAAACTTACCAGTAAGCTACTATTATCCATACCCTGATTTGAGACTAATTAAATGCTTGCAAACTAACCTTAACTATGAAGCTTCTAATACCAATATAGACATTCACCTAGGAAAAACTTAAGTGTAATATGACTGTTTCAATTATTTGATCAATATTATCTGGTTGAACATATGTATGTTCTTTCAATTTTATTAATAATTTATCGTTAAATATTCTAATTGGTTTTAATAAAGTATTTAGAATGTATATAAAGTATTTAGAATGTATTTGAAAAAAAATAAAGTATTTAGCATGTATTTGAAAAAGAGAGTATTAAAATAATAGGATATACTAATAAAAGAAGAGACAGAAAAATAAAAGCAATATTAATTAGGAGGATAAAATCTAGTTTAAATAGGGGCGGGGGACTAAGAACCTTGTGTAGGTAGGTTTAGTATTGGTTTTATAGGGTTATTAGTAATCAAAAATAAGTGTATATATATATGTATTATATGTAGTTTTGTATATATATATGTGTGTGTAGGGGAATATACTGAATATGAAAATAAAAATAAATTTTGAAAATAATATTAGTTTTATAGAAGAGAATGAATAAATGTAATATTATTAAAGATAAAAATATAAATTAGTGATAAAAAGATAAAAGTTTTAAAATTTAAAAAAAAAATTAAAATTATAGATATTAAAATAAAAGATATTATGTATTAGATAATAATAAAGCAAGATAGATAGTAAGAAACAGTGAAAGGAAGATTATAAAATAATATTAATAAAAAATAATAAAAGAGCAATGATTAAAAGAATTTTTTAAAAACTTAAAATAAAAATAAAATAGTTTTTAAAAGGTAATATTAAAAAATGATGTATTGGATATAATTTGTATATTTTTTATATATAAGTAATTTATATGTAAGTTGAGTATATATATGGATGTGTATTTATAAATATATATGTAGATTTGTATATATATATATGTCTACGTTTGTATGTGTATCTGTATATATATATGTTTAAAGGATATATATGTATATATTTGGATATGCATATGTATATATAGATGTAGGTATGGAATTTATATATATGTCTAGGGGTGATGTGTATCTATATATGTAAGTAGGGAATATAGGCGTATATTATGATACATATGTGTTTATATATTTATGTGAAATGATGGTATGTATTTATATTATTCAAGTATAAGAATAAATATGTAAATATTGTTAATAAATATAAAAGTTTATAAGTTTTTAAAATAGAATTATAAGTTTTATAAAATTGATAAACAGAGGGAGTTGTTTTAAAGGAATAAAAAGAGAAAAATTTGAAAAAAAACCGTCACTTTAATTAAAGCAGATAAAGGTAGTACTATTAAAAAAATATATAAATTAGTGATATAAAAATAAAAGTTTTAAAAAATTAAAATTATAGATATTCAAGTAAGAGAGATATTATATATTAGATAATAATTAAACAAGATAGATAATAAAAAATGATGAAAGTAAAATTATAAAATAATATTAATAAAAAAGTAATATTTAAAAGGATTTTTTAATACATTTAAAAAAAAATTAAAAATAAAATAGTTTTAAAAGGTAATTTTAAAAAATGGTGTATTAGATATATTTTGTATATTTTTTATGTGTAATTTATATGTAAGTTGAGTATATATATATATATGGATATGTATTTATAGATATATATGTGGATTTGTATATGGATATGGATGTGTGTGTATCTATGTATATATATACATATGTATGTTTAAAAGATGTATGTGTATATATTTGGATATGCATATATAGATGTAGGTATGGAATTTTTAGATATGTCTAGGGGTGATGTGGATCTATATATATGTATATAGAAAATATGTGTATATTTCAATATATATATGTATTTTTATATATATGTATAATGATAGTTATGTATTTATATTATTCAAATATTGTAGCTCTGATGAAGACTGCTGGACAATCGAAACTGTAAGGAAAATAAAGAAGTTTTTTATGAAAATTTGTTTACATTAAAAAGTATATGAAAAAAGTATTATAAACAATAGCATTAATATAACACTTGTTGTAAGTTCTTAATTTTAGTTTTTAGAATTTACTATCTATAAATTATCTTTGCCAACATGCTTGTTTAATAGTTAAGCCAGAGGAAAATTACTAAAAAAATTTCATATAAAAGATTTAAGTGACAAGAAAACAAAACCACGATTTTAGTTTAGTTATTGGTTTCTAATTGATGATATGATGCGACGGATATCAATGGATTTACGATCCTGGCACCCTTTTAAATAAATAAAAAACTGATTCCGCCGGCAGTGAAAATCGTAATAAAATATTAGGTCAATTAATAGGGAAATATAACTTCTTTTTATAGTTTGATTAACTAGCATTTTATAGTGCGCAATATAAGGCCAAAATGTAAAATGTTACAATATATATATATATTACCATCCTTTTGTACTTATTGAAGTGGTATGAATATATTTGAAATTGGATATCAAAATATTTGAAATTTCATCTGCCAAATCCTTGGGATGTAAGACCTAAATATTTTAGTCATATTGCATTGCCAATGATTTATAACAAATGTACAAAATTTGGAATAAATTATAATGAAAATAAATGTTATCAAGTAAACAAAACAACAAACAGAGATAGTAATTTACATAAAAGTATTCAATAAGATAAATTATAAAATTAACTAATAGAATATATATTTTCTAATTTATCTTTGATACAATTTATTATGTGATCAATATATATTTTTGTAATTATGTAAGAAAAAAAAGCTTTTAATTTTACTTTTTGTCAAGAATTAATCATTTCATCATACCTGAAAATCACAATCCTTTAAACGATGCAATTATTACGACATTAAATAAAAATAAGTCAAAAATACCTTTCTCTTCATTTTGGAGCAATTACACTATTAAATCGTAATTTTTAAACAATTGTACATTAAACGAAATCAAAAAATTATTTGACAGGAACTGTTGCATTTATCAAAATAATGTTGCATATTCTATTTTAATTATGAACGTGACTTAAATAACTAAGTTTAAGAACAGTATATAAATTTTTTAAAAGCATTCACAATATTGCGTATACCACTAAACATCACATGATCACCATTTCTGGAAATTGGTCTGGAGATATTGGATGAGTAGGAACTAGATAGGGATTTCATGCACAAAGCTTCTTGTATCCATTGATTACTCTGGTTTGCACTGGTGGCGCTACTATATGGAGAGTTTAGCTTCTATGTAAACAGTTGTGAAAGCATAAGAAATGGTAATCATGTGATGTCTAGTGGTTTAAAACCAATCCTGCCCAATAGGATTATGGTGACTCTGGTTATTAAAAACCCAAGGACACCAAAAAAAAGTATGAATGCTGAACTAAGTTCAGATCTATACAACTATGCAAGTTAAAGAGTGAATTGAAAACATTAATGTGTTTTCATTTTGGACTCAAATCTTTATAGTTAACTAATAAAGTCAAAGATGGTTGTTGGAGGGTTGCATTAGATCCTAAGATCTAGGTGTAGTGCTCTCATATCCAAAGCTTCTCACTGATGAAAGCCATAAGCTGGAAACTAGTTTGGGGATATTGGATGAGTAGGCAGTGGATAGGAATATGCACAAACCTTCTTGTATCCATTGATTACTCTGATTTGCACTGGTCGTGCTACTATATGGAGAGTTTAGCCTCTGTATAAATATTGTGTATACAAACAGTTATCAAATGGCTAACATTTTTGAAATATTGTTATAGAGAACAGATAAAAAAAAGGATATAAGTTTACAGTATGGATTACAGTTACTATTCATACTATTCATAATAAAAAATATATTTATATTAGAGTAAAGCTGTAATTAAGTAAAATGATTCTCTCAATTTCTCAAACAAAAACAAATATATATATATAAATATAATCTGAATAAATTTTGAAATCTTTATCCAATTATAAATAAATTAAATCTTTTGCAGATACTACAAATGATATTGAGCTGAAAAATAAGCATTGCCTTTAGAAAAATGCAGAAAGTATCTTTATTGTTCTCAAATTATTTTATTGGAGACTGAATAAGACATTATTTTCAAATTAAAAAGTCCTATTTACTTCAATGATTGTTGTATTTTCAATTTCATTTCATTGATGATAATATTCTTTATATGGAAATGAAATAGTTTAAAAGTGATAATTTAATTCTAAAAATTTCTGTATTGGAAAGAAATTTTGTTCTCGTTTGTTTAAAAATTATTTTTCTGCACAAAATGGATACTTTCACAGAATGTAAAATAAACAGTGGCTAAAAAAAGATACAAAAACAAACTTAACATAGCAAGAGAAGTTGACCATCAATGAATTGATTCAAGAAAGTAAAAAAAAAAAATCACCATTATTTGTAATTTTTACAAAAAAAAAAAAGGAACTACAAAGTACATTAAAAAACAAATAGAACCGAGAGCTTGTACGTATATATTTTGAGCATTGTAAACATTTGTTTATATATATATATGTATGTAGACATTACACATACCCTTGCATACATACATTTATATTTTGTAGCAATTGTATTGTTTGAAAATAATGGCAACTTTTCAGTTTCATTTTACAAACAGATATAAATAAACAATTGGCTTCTTATATAAATATAAGAATGACAATCAATAACTCAAAAATTAGTTATATAAAATGAATAATTGGTTCAATTGTAGAGTATTTGGTCATTAAGCCAAAAAATTTGAATCGATTACAAGTAGAAAAAAAAACATTGAAATGGGATTCCAAAGTTATGTTAATCATAACAACTATTAATTCCTAAGAGGACAGTCTACCAAGCTGGACAGATAATAGTGCATCGGCTCATTATTAATGGAGACTTTTAATTACATTATTATGGTGCAATTATATATTTATGGTAAACATTCATTAAATTTTACAATGTAGCTTCAAATATTGAGATAATGAAATAAATTATTTTGAAAAAAAAAGTACAAGCAGTACTTATATTTACATTGAATTTTTAGAAAGATTCTGTAAAAATATGAAAAGATTTTTAAGGAAGATTTTGTTTTCTGGAAACATTATGCATGATGATTATCTTATTAATAGAATTTTTTTTTTTTTAAGAACAGAGATTGGCCAAAAAAACTCCAAATATACGTAGAAGATTGCAATAAAAAGCTCATAAAAAGATCAAAGTATAAGCAATGGCATTCGATGAGAATTATAATCAATAGAATGACAAAAAAATTAATTTGTAGAATTTAAATACGGGAAATAAACCACATTCAAAGATAGGAAAGGATTGAAAGGAGTAAATTAGAAAATGTGAAAAATGCAAAACATTGATGATCATAAAGCAGTACATAGAAGTGGTTGCAGAATGATCATTAGTTTTCCCACGGCTTCACTAAATAAAGAAAAAAATGATAATCTAATAGATATGTTACTTTTATTTTATTAATATGTAATATTTAAAACAGCATTACGCTGTTGCACATGCGCTTTGAAGATTTTAACTATAAATGAATGAATACTAACACAAAACCACATGATTTGGAAAAGATAGAGTGTTAGTATTCATTCATTTATAGTTAAAATCTTCAAAGCGCATGTGTAACAGCGTAATGCTGTGTTAAATATTACAGTTTACAAACATCGCGCTATATAAAAATGATTTATTTATTAATATGTATGAAATTATTAAACGGTGCCAATTTATTTAATTTATATATTTTAACATTCATTTATGTTTTGACCTACATTATTTATATGACTTTAAAATTCTCAGAATTAATAACTTTTCTAATATAGAATCATCAGAGAAAGATCTTGGAAACAGTGATCCTCAGTACTCATGCTTTTATAAAAATATGCTAATTTTTCTGCTGAAAGGCAATAGTATATTTGGAATTAAAATATCAAATAAAAATGTAAACAATGTTTACTAATCATCACAATCTTTATTTTTTTTAAAAAGAATTATTAAAAAATAGAAAATCAATGCTTTTGTTTCAAATGATTCTCATATTCTGATTTCAAAATTTTATTGTTTTTTTGTTACCCATGTTCTGTTTTTGATCAAAATCTGGAATCTAGCCCACATTTTATAATTATTTGTAAAAAGTTCAAAGATTCCAATATAAATTTAGTTGTATTCATTCATAATATTGAAAATTAACATAATTCTATGCAACTAGTATATATTAAACTACTTTCTTAAACTGATCATAAAAACAGATTATGATTAATGATAGTAAATACCAAGCACTCCAAGTTTAAATAATTTGATGTTTTCTGTTTTTCTTATTTTTTTGTTATATATATATCAGCAGCATAACCATTACACTAATGCTGTCAAATTTTGAAGAGAAGAACAATAGCAATTTTTAAAAAATAAATTAAAAGCACTAACTTTTAATAACAATAATAATTTATCAAATATATACAGAATTTCATTTAGTTTTATAAATATTTTGATTGGTTTTGAATGATGAACAAAAAAATGATATTTACTCAAATTCTTAAATAACCAGATAATAATTTTATAGTTTTGCATTAATTTCATTGAAATTTTTTTTTAAATATACAAAATTAACATTAATGTAAATAGGGGGTGGGAGTGGAGAGACAACAAAAAACATTATGGTATGGAGTGAGAGTGACATGATGGGATGAAACAACATCAATCATCCCCACATTGATACAAATATAAATACAAAAATTATAGAATTGATGAAGAAGGGCTAAACATGCGGCAATCTGGAGGTCAGGAAAACATCCTAGATTATGAAGTAAGTAATTATACAAATTCTAAGTCACCAACTACAAACTATAACAAACCACCCCACAATTACACAAAGTCAAATCAATTCATCAAGAATCAACCATGTGGCTGAATTTAAAAGAGGTACACTACAAAATAGGCTATTTACCTAGCTACTGCCAAACTCAGGGCAAAATATAACAGAATACTTTATTTGGATGCACATACTTAGCTGCTACAATATCCATCAAAATATAAAAAAATAATGCTGATACTAAAGCATCGTGATCATCATCAATGCTGTCCATATAGTACTATTAATGTATTGGCCAACTATAAACAAAATTTCTAATAAAAACCCAATGCAGTGGACTTTAACGGCAATACCTTTTCACACCATCCAGTTATCATTTGGATGTCCAAGCACTAACAAAACCCCTACATCCATAGAACTAACCATTGTGCTCTAAACCAGTGGTCTTCAACCACCGGGCCGCGATCCGGCACCGGGCCGTGGACCGGCACCGGGCTGCAGAAGTTTTTTTCTGGTCCACGCTAGACTGGAAAAAAGTTTTTAATAACAAAATAATAAGATTTTAAACTTTTAATTAATATAAACAATTTTTATTTATTTTTTCATTGCACTTTTACCTGATTAAAAAAAAGAAACAGAACAAAAACAAAATCTAATCAATCATACATAAATGAATTTGTTTTTCTAGTTATCACAGATGTTTATGGGGGGAGGGGATAGAATTAAATTTTTTATTACTTTTCTAAAAAAACTCAAAATTTAAAAAGTTTTTTATTATACAAACTCCATATATATATATAACTTCATCTAAGGCTAAGCATTTACATCTTTAAGAAAATTTATCTATAGACTTCTGCTGGTCCGCGAAACCTTATCCTTATTTTTACCGGTCCGCAGGTGTGAAAAGGTTGAAGACCACTGCTCTAAACTAGTTCAGGAAGCAAGAACTCTATGAACTGTTACTGTAAAAGATAAATAAATATAACACCTTATTCTAAATAATTTACAGGTTTACTCTACTATAATTAAATAGCTTTCTTGCAATAATTTAAAAATTCCTAAAACACTAAGCTGTATTAAAAAACCATGATACACTCATTGACAATTCATGAAACAGATAGCTAGAAGAATAAAGACATTAACACTAGAATATTTTATAAACAACTGTTTAATAAACTAACTCATTAACAAAAAAAAAATTTTTTAAAACTGTAATATAATAATTCAAATTCATGAAAAAAGAAATATGAATTAACAAGTTAATTTTATTCATTAAATTAATTAACTTTTAATTCAAGATGGTGGAAAACAACTTTTCTGAATTAAGATAAAAAAAATTAAATTAGCTTAATTAATTCTGTGTATAATTTTGGAAGGGAAAAATCAAATAAATAAAAATGTTAGATTTAATAAAATTTAAATTACAAGAAAACCTCTCTTATAATTTTGAAAAAAAAAAATCAAATGAATTTAAAAACTACTAATAAAATTATTAGTTAATATCAATTACTACTTAATTTAAAAACTCCTTTATAAATTTAATGAGCACATTTAAAATATATATATCTCATGATTTTAATTTTCTTTGGAGTATTTCTTTGTATTTATAATTTTCAGTGTTTTCATGTAAGTTTTCTCCTTTAACCAATGACAGACCTGAATTTAAGAAATCTAGATATTAAATTTGCATTTTTCACTTACTACTTTTGACAGCTTTAAAATTCCTATATATTCTTTCCCAATATTTTAATTTCAAAAAACTTCAAAAGATATGAGGTTAATTAAATAAGTGAGTGTTTCAAAGTATCTGAAACCACACACTGGTGCCTAGTCATTGTATACTTAGTGATCTCGATCATTGTGAAATTACTTCAAGAAAATATTAAAATGGTTTAAAAACTTGACTTTTTGAAAAGTTTATAATTATTTTTATATCATAATTATGTAATTATTAGAAATCAAAAATATATATTACTACATATTTAGTTTTTACAGAAATGTTTTATTTTTAAATATAAAATATATATTTTCTGTGAACATTACCATAGATTAAAGTCATGGGAAATACAACTGTCTAGAAATGTCATCACTACAACAATCTGTTATAACATTTAGTGATATCATAAAAATTACAAAAAAAATTTACACTTTACTAGATATTTAAAATAATTTGTTTAGATTTTTAAAATAAACATCAAACAAACAAGATTTCATTCATTTTGAAAATTGAATCTGCTTCACCTGAAATTTTATGATGTGATAATGTTTTGATTTGATTAAAGTCTAATTTTTAAAATAATTCCAAAAATCAAATGTGACTTTTTAAATTTATTTAATTTCTAAACAAAAATATCTATCAAACGAGGTCAAATTTATTATATTCTAATAAATAATAATGGTTTAATACTAAAGTAAAAGTTGAAAGCTTAAATCTAGTGAGAACAAAAAATCTGTCAGAGTATAGGAAAATTAAGACTTCTTAATTCTGATTATATATACAGTTGCTTTATTTTTCTTCAATTTGTAATGGAATATTTCAGGCTAACACATATAGGAAATATGTATCCATTTTTCTTCCCAATAATTTTTCCAAGTCAGGTTAACATGTAGAAACACTCGTGCTCTTGGTTGGAGATAATCTTTTGGGGTACTTACATATTAGACCTGCTATATCTTTTCACATTCATGATAAATGTCTAACCTTGCGATCCCATCAAATAAACTGCAATCTCATCCAATCTCACCCAATGAAGTGTTACATAATAAATTTACACTTTCATAATTTTTATCATTTATTGCCCAGATTTTGTTCAGACAAGTATTCTCAAGAGTTTTTTTACTTCGGTGCTCTCACTTGCATAGTGCTATGAATTGCATTTTTTGGATTTCCTACGATACTATTTTTGATTTTAAGTAAGTGAATACATATAGTTTTCATTTTGATTCTTTTCCATTTTCTGATTAACTTGTACTTTTCATTTTAATTTCCCTTTCCATTTTCTGATTAATACTACTTTTTAAAAGTTTTTTTAAACAGTACAAAATGATGAACATTAGTTTACTCACTTCTGGGATCAATGCGGTAGATACTTTCAAGAGAAAGGAATCCTGCCATCTGAAAGTATGTCCAAATGGGCATAATGTGACCCTTTACATCCATATTTTGGACAAGCAATGGCATTGTAACATTTGAGAATGTAATAGTAAAATAGGCCTTCATAAGGAAATGTGATTGGAGGGTTCCTGAGTTCCATTTTTGGTAGTGATTCAATTTTATTTACAAATAAGCTCAAAAATTAACATCCATAGAATGGATAAAAACTGAGCTTGGTTTAGCAGACAAAACTATAATAAACTGGAATAACTATATGATGGAAGTTTATGCCTATGCAATGTTAGGTTGAAAAAAACGTAAAATTAAAGGCCCTAACAAAATCAATGAAATTGACAAGAACCTTTTCACAAAAAAGAAAAAACCAAACCAGACTAATTCTTCCAGAACAGTGGATGTTTGGTGGCTTGTGCAGGAAGACTGATGACTGTTTCATGAGGATTCATGACAGAACAGCAGCAAATCTGATGGAAATCATCAAGCAAAATGTGAAAGAGGAATTGCCAATTTATTTAGACTGGTGGAAAAGATATAAAACCGATAAATTACAAGCTGCTGATTATCATTTTAATGTGAACCACAAATATAATTTTGTGAATCCAGAAACTGGGTTCACACACAGAATATTAAAGACGGGGTTCAGCAAAATGTAATAAACACAAAGAAACAGCATGTCATCACCTAGATTCATATTTGGTAAAATTTATGCGGTGAAGACCGAAAAAAATGACAAAGCATTCATTTGCATAATGATCAAAAACAAAACAATCAGTCCACTACATTAAATAAAAATGTAGTTTTTTTTTTTTAGTTTTTAATAAGTGTATCCTATGCTAGCATTATATTACACAAACAAGTGTTAAGTCAGTCTCCATTTTGAAAAAAAAAAGGTTAAGCCTCCATTTTGGAACAAAATTTTATCCACTTAAAAATAGAAATGTCTTGCTCTGGAGACTTTCTGTAGAGACGATTGTTTCATTGTAACAATTCCTGTTATATACATATGGTATGTTTTCGTTTTAAGCAATATGATTAGCCTATTATGTGTTTTTTTTTTTCAAATTTTTGTTTAGTGTCCATTTTGTCATTTCATACCAAATATAGATGCAGTAATATTTTAGATATATTTCGATGTGCTAATATTTTAGATATAAACATATTATTTTTTGCCAATTTTGCTTTAGTAATTGTTTTATAATTTCATGATGGGCTTAAATATTCATATATATATATTTAAGTTTAAGTAACATTTTGGAATTGCATAATGCCGCATCTTAATATGTCATATTTATTATTTTTGTGTGAAATTTACATTTTAGTATTGTTAAAAATGTATTTTTTCAGTTTTAGTCTGGTATGATTAGTGTTATGTATTAGAGCTGCTATGCATTTTCATGTAGTATCAGTCTGCTAATAACTTTGTAAATCTTGTGAAAATGTTATATACATGTGATCTGTTTTGATGTATTTATCATTTAAGTTTGTCAGAACTTCCAGTGTTATTTAGTCAGATCACATGATTAGAAAGTTATTGGTAAATTGATACGGGTATGAAAAGGCATAGCAGGTCTAATATATTGCAGGTCTAATACCGTAAGTACCAGTTTGGGTGCAGATTATTTCAGAGGCATTCTTTTCATTTTTGTAAAAAGGCAGGTTACATGGAGGTAAATGATGTTTAGCTTTTAGCTGAACTTAGCACATGGTTTTCATTATAGAAAATATTGTTAAAAAGTTGAGTTTCTTCATCTGCTTTCTTTTTTAGTAACTGGGTCAGGCATGACTGCTTTCTTCACAGCTTGATTAGATTTCTACTGTCCTCTTCAACACCTTGGTTGGAATTTTTTTCTTGTCTTACAGCAGAACCGACTGTCCTCTTTAACAGCTGGGTCAGGAATCACTGCTTCTTACAAGACACTAAAGTCTTCTGATTAACCCACATCCCTAATTGCGGAACAAGCCTATCTCTAACAAATCACAATCCTGTTTCATACATGATCAAATTAAAGGTCTATTTTTACATAAAAAGAATCGTTTGGTTATTTACCTCTTTCTTTTTTAATTACCAAACAAGTCAAAAAATTCCCTTATACTTCTTTTTCTTATGCCAAAATAAATTAATCTTTTAATTACTTTTTTCTTAGACCAAAAGAAAAACAAGATAATCATTAATTACATTGATTTGATAAACACTGCTTGTTTTATTGAGAGATAAAGAGAAAAGAATAAAAAAATTCTAATTATTTAAAACAAAATTTAACAAGAATATTAAATTTTAATTTTTCACTTTTCTTTTAAAATTTTTATTTATTTGTCTCTCTTAAAAGTTAGAATTAAAATGTATGAAATAATTTACTGAAGAGAAAATTTTCTTCTCTTAATATGTTATAAAAATTAACACTGGTAAATAGTTAAAATTATTGAGGAGAGAAAACAAAAAAATATTTATTTGATTTTATATTTTTCTCTCTCTTTTACAACTATTTATACCAACTATCAAAATATTCATATTATTATTAAAATTTAATGTTTGACAATTTTCATATTATCATTTAGTAAAGGTAAATATCTAAATTAAGATTTATTATAAGAATATAATACAATTAAAGACATTATTATAAAAAAAAGCATCTAGGAAAATTAAATATTCTAAATTTAAAGAGCTTGTAATGCTGGCATGGTCAGTGTCCACAATTCACACATACACACACACAAAAGCACAGCCTTTAAACTAATGCTGTATAATTTTGAGAAGAGCAGTAATAATTTTTAAAAAATAAATTAAAATACTATTTTTTAATAACTCAATAATATGAAATATATACAGAATTTCATTTAGTTTTATAAATAATTTTATTGATTTTTGATGATGAAAAAAATACATATTTATTTAAATTCTTAGACAATCAGATAATTATTTTAGTTTTCCATTAATTTCACTGATTTTTTTTTTAAGTATATGAAAGTAACATTAATGCAAATAGGGAGATGGGATGAAGGGACAGCAAGAAACATGATTAATTCAAACAATGTATATAAGCTAGAGAGGTTTATTAAATAATATTCTATTTTTACAGGAAACGATAAAATTTGAATTACTTAAAAACCATAAAAGAACATACCAAAACATTATTTTTAATGAGTTTATTAATAAAATCAAGCATATCAACTAATATAGAATATGAAGACTTCTACATAGATTTAAAGGCTTCATAGATGGATTTGTTATATTGCAAAAAATTTAAAAGCTTAATCCTCAATTACAATACACTCTGCTAGCATTTAATTAAATACCACCCATATCAAAAACTAATTCACACCTAATAATATGAATAATAATTTATATTATTAGACACATATTATTATTATTAGGAGAATAAATTAAATAGATAATTTTCTTTTATCTTTCATTCTATCAAGTTTCTGGCTCTCGTGAATGTTTTTATAATTAAAACATTCTCACTTCAAAGTTAATGATATACAAAGAATGGCATATAACCAGAAATTTCCATGATAAGAGATAATTAAACAGTTAACATTAAGAATGCTTCCTTTTAATATTTATTTAATACAGGATAATAATGACTTTTCTTGACCTTTATTATTAATCTTATATTCAACAACAGGTATTTATTCAATCATTACCATGTATTCATTCACCTATTTTATTTTAAATTTTATTTTAATAGAAGGTATTTTTTCATCTACTTTATTTATATTCATTATAAGCCAGTTCTATTGTTTAAAATCTCTATAAACTGCATAACTTTAGCATATATATTTTTTTAAAGAAAAGAATAGATTAATAAATTCATAAATTATCACTAAATAGACTGACCTTTCTTTAATAATATTATTCATTGTAGAACACATGAAATCCTTTGCAACCACCTCAACAAAAATTAAACACACATAAACAATATTATTATATAATTAAAATGCAAGGAAAGTTAGAATTAAAACTATTAATTTTCCATTTCAAATTTAACCATAAATAGCATTATGGTTTTTAAAGTCCTTCAATTTGGAGGTCAAATATAAAATGAAGAAAATCTTAAAAAATAGTTTATTTCATAAAGGCTTTTCAACAAATTGAAAATCAATAAGAAGTCATATAGTTTACTTGAGTTACATAAAAATACCAATAAGCAGTACATTAGTTTTTCCAATGTATGAAAATCATGGCATAAACGCTTCAATATAAGTTTTTTTTTTTTGGATTCATTTATATATATGTAATAAATTATACTAAATTCCTTTTCTTGTTATATTCTCTCCTTTTAAAGACTTATAAATTACAGATAAAGATCATTTTATCTTTATGCATTTTGTACAGAAAATCATGTTTCGTTTTTTTTTTTGCAAAATAATTGTTTCATCCTGATGTTTAAGAAGATATAGCAATCAAAGTTGGAAATACAAAGAAAATTATACATATCAACAGATAATTCATTTAATTTAATTGAAAACATAGGACATAGAAAAGGTACTTTCTTCTGATTCACTCAAGTAAATTTACTCTAACATAAATATTTTAGTGTATAAATATAAATAATTGATATATATATATTTAAAATGTTCAATTTCAGTATAAAATATTTTCTTTTAAAACAGATTTTAATCTAACACAAACCTTACATTGCAATACTATTTTTTCAATTTTTTTCTTTTGCACTTACTAAAACTACTGAATAAATTTGTTTAAATTGTATGAAAATGCTAATGATCAAAAATTATTCAAATAAATGAAATATTGATATTTTAAACTCTAAAATAACATAAATAAACAAGATAATGAAAATGGAAGTTCTCAGCATACAAATCATTTCCTTATTACTCCTTATTTTACATTTTATATGTATAGAAAATAATTTTACATTACAATATATAGCCTCAGGTTTTTTGTATTCTACGTATATGCATATAATAAGGCCTCGGTTGACCCATCCCACCCCTCTATTTTTGTAGAGCACAACGCTGCTATGGGCCACCAGGGAAAGCCAGACAACCCTCGTGTTATATGTAGAAAGCGGCATGAACTGCGTAGAAAAGTGAAGGAGGCATGCTATATTATATCGGATGTACACGCGATGAATAAAAAAAAGGACATTTTATGCCATATCTAAGAAGTGGCAGATTTAGATTTTTTCCCACTCTTATTTGCATATTTAATCTGCCCTATTTTGCATATTGCACTTCTTGAAAATGAAGAAATATTGTACTTCTTGAAAATGAAGGTTGTGGCAGATTTAGATTTTTTCCCACTCTTATTTGCATATTTAATCTGCCCTATTTTGCATATTGCACTTCTTGAAAATGAAGAAATATTGTACTTCTTGAAAATGAAGGTTATACCTTTGAAATTGTTAGAAGAAATCGATAAAACTTTGTCGTTCATTTGATTTGATTTATTTATATATAGCTAAATTATATATGCGTGTGTATTTTGATATTAACACAAATATTAGAGTTTTATAAATATATATTTTCTAACACATGGTTGAACGTTTATAAATAAATAAATATGATCCAATTATAAATGCAACAAACATTACTTCATTTAATATTGCTGAATATATAGTTGTTTATATAATTCACAGAATTTTCATACATTAGCAATTTAATATATTTAATAACTTTCTCTTGTTATACATTTTTCTATTCTTCCTTCTATTAATACAGTATTTAATGAAACAGTGTCATCATATTCTCCATCAATAATTACAAAAATAAAAAACTTGTAGTTTCTAAAATTAGAGATAGTTTTATGCTTCCTCTTTCTCACCATAATTAATTTCAATCCTTAAGTCATTAGCTTTTCATCTTAATTATTATTTTTAGAGCATTTATTTGATTGCAATATTCCGGTATTGCTTTTTTAGAAGTAACATCTATGAATTAAGCTATGGCTACCACTACATTGTTTTCTTAATTTGTAAACTACAATGAAGTCCTGAATTTTTTGTATTTTTACATAACATTTTTTTTCTTGATGTAATTATTTCCATCATCCCAATTTGTTCTGTAAAACTGGAGGTCATAATCTATAATCAAGCTAATGGCTTAAAGTACAAAAAGCTCCACCAGTTTTTAACAATATAATTTAGATAATTTTTGATTTATAATTTCTACTACATTTGCGCGCACATTTTGTGTGTTGCCTTTTAAACTATCAGAATTAATTTTCAATTTTTCCATTAAGTATAAATCATTCATCTTTTACTAAAAAACTTGCAATTGCTCTTCAAATATATACATTACAATTTTTTTATCTAGGTTTTTTTCCTGCATAATTCTTTTTTTTTCTTTACATTTCTGTAACCTAGACTTGAAAATTTTTGAGCATCTTTACCATTTTAATTTGAGATTCCTTAAATTCCTTTGTCATCTTTTCACCAAATTCTATCTTGAAACTCATCAAATATCTTTAGTATTTCTAATTTCAAGGATTGCAAGATTGGAAAGTAATAATTTTGCAATTGCTGTAACCTTATAATGGTTAACATTATATTTTTTCTTGAACAATTTATCATAATACAATATTTCACAAATAAAGTTAAATTGATAAAATCACTAACATATTTGACAATTGTTCATATAAAAAAATCATATCTATTAATCTATATAAAAACTAAGAAAAACAAGAAAAATACTTTTTTTCTATTTTTTATAAAACTGTTTTTTTCATAATCTCTTCTCAAAATTAACACTGCTTTCATTTATTTTTATTTACATGAAGACTTCCTTGTCTATTTCTTATGTGTAAATAAAATAATGAACCGTCTTAGCTTAAACGTAATCTTACTATTATGAAATTTTTCTTACATTCGAAGTAAAATTTATATGCATAAACTGTATTTTACTAAAAAATAATAATACCAAAAAAAGTGTAATGATCAAAGATGAGATTTATATATTGCTTTTATTAATTTTCTCAAGGCATTTGACTCAGATAACAGCAAAAGTTTGTGACACTGTTTAAAATTACCCATCTCTCCACAGATGTTTATTTATATTGTACAGCTTCTATATATTGTAAATATGAAAAAAAATGTTACTGATGATGGAAAATCTGAATTTAAAAAAAAAAGGATATTCAATTAGCTCCAACATTATTTTTTCACTTTTTCTTAGATCAGCTTCGTAAAGCAGATATCAAGATGCAATATAATTTTGATGGTGGTATTCTAATTTTGAAATAATCAAAAGCAAATTCAAAACAACTTCATTTTCTTAAATACTATAATGATAATACTATTTTTGTGAGTTTCAGTACTATCTATAAAATTTTGCTTTAAAATATCAAAATGTTTTATGCAGACAGTAAGTAAAAAAAAAAATATTCAGCAAATATTAATTTTGAGGTTGTTAATTTAGAAGCTTCAAAAAGCTGGTAAAACTGTATGCTTAAATAATGACTATCAATATAGACTTCAATATTTTGCAGTGTTGTATGTTTAAACTTAAAAGTATTTCATCATAGTATAAAGCTATTTCAACTAGATTATTTGTATATAAGGCTATATAAAATTAAGGAATTCACCACTTATGCACAAAATATAAAAGCACTAGAAAAATTCCACTTAAAGATACTAAGTTTAAAATTATAAGAAAACAAAAACTAGTGTTACAGGAATATATATATATAAGAATTCCAACACTACTTTCCATTCTTAGAACAATAATCTTTAGAAAAGTTTATAAATACTCTCGTGAAATAGGTACCGAAATGCAATAAAGTTTTTTAATCATGGGATTTTTAATTTGAATAGGGTTTGAAAGTAAGTTTTTTTGATTTATAGATTTAAATAACAAAGTAATCTGTCCCTTGATTAATTTGCCATTCTTGGAAAATAACAGAGATCTTAAGAATTTAGACTTGTTATAAAACAATTGGAAATTGCAAGAATATTGTCATTTCATAAAAGCTTTTGAGATTCAAATAAATCATAAAATCAAAAAGGCCTCACATGCTTTTATGAAATGACAATATGCCTGCAATTTTCACTTTTTTAATAACAAGTCTAGAATCTTAAGATCTCTCATATTTTCCAACGACAGCAAAATAACCAAAAGATAGATTACTGTTATTTTGTACTTTTTAGTCAGTTATTTACATAAAATCATTATTTAAAAAAAGTTTTTCTTCATGTTTTTTGTTTTTAGTTATACATGTACATATTATTTTAAAAAATTGTTAAAACTACCAAAAAATCTGACAAAAATTATAATTTAGTAATAAGATATGAAAATAAAAAATATGTTCTCTAACAAACTATTTAAGTATCATGTAATCATCTAAATAAAAATATTTATGTATTATAATTCTCTAGCCTTTTTTTTACAAATTATTTTTTTCACAAAATATTTATGAAATATTAATTATTTCAAAAAAATAATTCAGATATTAGAAGAAAATATTTACTTTTAATTAATTTAGTTCAAGTTAAATGAAATTATTTGCTGTATATTCAAAATGCATGCATTCCGAATACCAACAAACAAAATAATATATAATAAGAATAGTGAAGTCTGCTACACTTATAATATAAACAAATACATAGTTCCCTATGGTTAACTTCCCCCAACGAGGTATTGTTACACACATATCACAATCTATATATACAATTCTCATTGGTTCATTTCCCCAACGAACTTTAAGACTGGCTGCTTTCAAAACAGTTACCATTGGCCTCGGTTTCCCAAACATTTTGGCTCCGGTCCAGTTCAACTGCATATGAAGATATCTGACTTCATCATACAGCACTGCAACCGTCACTATGAGCGTCTTTTAGCTGCAATTACTTCTAACCCTCAGCAACAGTCCTCTTGATAACTTCACTTGAAATCCGCTGGAAAATCAACTTTTCATAACTAGCTGCTATCCAGGCAGCTTCTTCCAATTCCAGCTTCCCAATTGCTTTGGGCCTATTCAGCTGCTTCCCGTAAACACATTTTCACTGAGAGTCCTACACATTAATTGAAGCTACTGCTACTTATATCTCTCTGCAAAATGAAATGGAAATGAACGACACTTCGTTGCTTACTCTACTTATAGTTTTTAATTATTTACACAATTAATTACTTTTCCATATATGGTAATGTATTTAGGTCCATAACTAATTAATTGGTGCCTTAGGAAACCCTTTCCATATAAGGTAATTTAGTCTCTTATCAAAAAATATTTGTAATCAGCAAATATTTCTTGAAATTTATTGTTGGCAATTACAATTAACATAAATTATTTAATTCAATTTACCACTTATCAGTTCACGATCTAAATATATTTCTCTAATATTTTCTAGTTTTTCTGGAGTGCACAAAATTATATAAATATTTTTACAAAATCCAACATTATTAACAAAATTTTATTCTATAAATGTGACATTTACATTTGTTCAGTTGCTAAAAATTTTTCCTGGGAAACATAAGTATGTGGGTTCAAGTTCTAAGGGGAAACAAATTTTTTTTTCATTGTTAAAAATTCAAAAATGTAGACATACTGACAGAAACACAGATAGGGAAAGTTTATATAAAAGCATTTAATATGCTGACAATAATGAAACTTTTGTATTTCAAAGGATGATCTATAAAATTGATAGATTCTTCAACTTGCTGGATGTGATGATATTGAATATAAAACTGCAAAAGCACATCTTTATTGGTTTGATAATGTGAAGTGAATGTTATAATAAATTTGAACATGATTTTCATAAAAAATAAAGATCTTGCTTATGTTACAAATATTATCTCAAAAACATTGAAAGACTGCAATATAATTTTACTTTCAATAGATGAAATGACCGGAGGAAAAAAAAATATGGCTTTATTTTTCAGGAATTCTTGAGTGCCATAATTGATCCTGGGACTTTCCGATCCCACCTGATACTCTACCAACTCTGTCAAACTGTGCAAAGTGACTGAAGATAAAATGTATCCCAGGACTACAATTAGGCAAAATATTGCTTTCTTTAAAAAAAAAGTTTGCTGCAATAGTTAAAATATGGTATTATAGATATCAAATAAACAAAATGACCACCATATAATACATATGAACATATCTTGGTTTATAAATAGATTTTATAGTTATCACAAAATTTGCCATTTCGTTTGGTTCTTTGTCTTTCTGTCAATATTTTTTCTTCTACTAAACCAATAATCGCTATAATCACTAAAGGGTGATTGCTAATAATGGCTATAAATAATACTTTTAAGTTGTTCATGTTTTGCCATTATATAATATGGAGTGATTTTTACATACATGGAAAAACAACTAACTCAGTAAAGATGAAGAACCAAGAGTGCCAAATTAATAAGTATTTACTTAAAATAATTATTAATTTGATTAAAATATTAGCAATTATTATGAGAAAAGTAAGATTATAACTTGCATTCACTTTTCATTCTATCATCCTTTAGTTATATATAATTTTATACTTAATACTCAATAATAAATAAATAATATAATCATCAAAAATGCATTCTACCATTTTAATGATAAATGCATAAAGAACTATGTTTTAAAAAATTGTAAACCATCATTCAATTGATAGTTATATATTTTTTAATCCTGAACCAAGTGCTCCTATTTCATGTTAACTTCATATCAATCCACACCTTATTGTTTTGCTTTCATCAGATACGTTCAAAAACATCATAATTATGACAGATCATCTACAGTACTACCAAGCCATTAATCCAAGACTATACAATAATATATGATCTCAACTTAGCATCAGGAAACTTTACAATTCTATATAAAAAAAATAATTTTCAATATGAAATTTATCCATAGAAAACTATCCAGTTGCTACAAGTACATTTATCTTATAAACAGATTGCTTTATTTTCACCAGCAAGCTAATCTTCATCCAAAGCATTAATATTTCCAGTTTACTTTTTAACCACAATATAGCTCATGTTGAGTTAACATTGCAATTCTTGGATAAAAGGAGCCCTATTTAATTTGAGAAGTCAATTCTCTATGGATGATATATTCAGAATATTAATTATCATTGCAGTCATGAAAGCTTCACAACAACCTCTTCATCCAGGCATGACAATTTAGTTGTTAATATTGCAAGCAAACAAATCATTCTCTAAATCAATATAAGCAGCTTTTTGACATGACAGACAGACATTTATATTTAACAACTAAGAAATATTATTTCATTCCAACAAGTTATGCATAATAATATAATAATGAATATCACAAAACAATTTACTAATATAAATCATGGAATATAAAACTACCAGATAATGATTCAATTATACTAATTATAACGTCAGCCTACAATTGTATCCCATTTCAATGATAAATTCATCCACCTGAACTTGAGCTGGTTAATCAATCCTGAAGATCCTACCAATTCTTTATTCATCATTTACGATTTGTTACAAAACAAAACAAAAAAACTGAAAGTAGCCATAATATATGTATATGCAAATACTACTTTCAGCCAGTATAAAAATCATAGCAATAGACTTAACATTCTATTTGGATAATATTTACAATAGTCCACAACACACAAAAATATATCCTCACTTCTGTTGGAGACCTGTGTGTATTATATATCATCTTTCAAAAAACCTATTCAATTCTCATTAACAGGGTCATACCAGTTCATTTTTCTTTACCAACTTTTATTCAGCATAACACTCTTAAATTCCAAGAGATGATCTGAAATACAAAATAATATCAGCTGTTCAATATAATAGACACAGAGATAGATTTGTAGAGAGCATTTGATAATATTAATCTTCACATACTAGCTAATTAGTTCTGACTCTTAATGATTATCAATTTAAACTAATTTGCCAGTAATCAATTATGTAAAAAAAAAAAAAAACATTTCTAAACATTCCAATTTCTAAAAGAAATTATCTCAAGACTGCTGCTGCACTTACATGAACTTTGTTCAGGAGTTAACAAATTCTCAATGAAATGTTTACATCAGCCTTTGCAGTTGTAAATCATGCTATTATTATCACCACATGATATTGCAATTTAATAAATGAAAAATTTCCAGAACTGCATCATCACCTGTTTCTCTCAACTAATAGTATACTAGCTGATAAACCCTTTCCCTCAAGTCTCAAATTTCCCAATAAAATTCCAAAATAATCATCATTATTAGTACAAGAAGCTATTTGTAAACAAGCATGGTTACTTACAATTTCAAGATACAAAAATACTATTTGAAAGATGTGTTTTGTGATGACTATACAAATCAATCTGTGAACTACAAATATGTCAACATGAAAATTCATTTGTCTATTTATTTTATATTTTGCAATGTTGTCTTTTATCTTCACAGACTTTTTTAAATACTTTAATACCATGTCTAATTGCAGTTCTCCAATGTTTTATTCTCAGATATATCTTTCCAAATGAAACAGTCAACATTGTATTTCTCTTATTCTTCTCCTTCACTTTCTTTGCATATGAATGAAGTATTATAAGTAATATATAACATTGCATTTCTTTAGAATATTATTGAGATAATCCTTATAACATAAACGAGGCCTACTTCTCCCATGAAAACTATCCTCAAACTCACCAAAAATCATTCTTTTAGGAAGTCTTGTGTTAACCATTCATTTTTCATGTCCAATTCAATAAAAAGGTAATTTTACAGATGTGAACTCTATAATATTACATCCAGCAAGATAAAGAAAATATTGTTTTTATGATCTTGCCATTGAATTTTTAAAAAGTTTAAGAACATACTGATTGGTTTGATGATACTGACATCGTATTTTTAAATTTTACAGAGTATTCTTTAATGAAACTTTTCTAATGCCTTTGTGTTGTTTCAATAGTGTCCAAGTCTCACTTTTACATAATAACTTAGATAAAATAAAAATTATATAATATTGCAATTCAAATAATTCTTCTTACACTTTTTCAGCAAAAACTTTTTATTATTATTACAGTTTCGATTGTACCATGCAGTCTTCATCAGATTTACAAAATTCAAATACACATAGCAATATAACCATTACATAATACATTTCATATTTTATATAAATTTATCAATTCTCAAAATTATTAATTTTCTAGTAACTTCTTAAAATTCTTTAATTCATATTATATCTCTTATATACAATTACTTTTCTAATTTTTAATTACTAATTACTCTCTCCTATCTTCCTATTATTCTAATATCCATAATATTTTATTTTATGCATATTATCTTTTATACATATATTTTATATATATACACTAATCTTACCTTTTTTTTACTACCCCAATTTTATTACCGTTATCACTATTAATATATCATTCTTTTTATCTATTTATACTTAGCACATTTTTTATTTTATTACTATCCCAATTATTACACATAAATTTTACCTTATTCTCTTCTTCTACTTCTCTCTAATCTTCATTTTATACTAGTAATTTACCTTCCTCTTAATCTCCCTTTCATATTCCCTATCCTATAGCTCCCTCTTTTATCTATTTTTATAACTACTTTCATATACAACTGGTTCTCGTTTTATGTGATAGATAGGTTCCTCAGAAAACACGTGTAAATGAAATCACGCAAAAATAGACGTAACTTACCTTGAAAAAGGGGGGATACGGACTGTGATTTTTCAAAAATCGCATAAGAGCAAAGCATCAACGTAAAATTACTTTAAAATTCATGCAAAAAAAAAAAAAAAAAGAAATAAAATATGACTAATAAAAAATTTCAAATTTGAAAAAAATTGATACAAGACAAACTTTTTTAACTATAATATTTAATTTTATTCAAAACAATATGAATTTTTATGCATACATTTTTTTATACACGTTTTAATTATTATCACTATTTGCCGGTAAACAGGTTCGTTTGCAAACTGGCTTTTGTTTCTTCACAAGAGGAAATACAACTAGCGCCAACTTCACTCTCATGTTGTGTTAATTGTTTTCTGGTGACAATGTAATTAGTAATTAATCTTTGAGATGATGATTTTATTAATTGTTTATGAACCCGATATCCAAACATACAACCATTTAGCTCTCGTTGGAATTTAAGAGCACGTTTGTGATTAGTGTTATTTATAAGAAAATAATTTGCCAACAGATTAGAAAGTTGAAGACCTTCTCGAATCATTTTTGAAGTGAAAGAAACAGGTTCCACTTCTGTTTCATTATCTTTTTCTACATTTTCTTCTGTATCTAAACTTTTATTTTTGTCTTTAATTTTTTTAATTTTCAATTCCGTTTAAAAATCAAATTTCATTTCACTGCTATTATTCACCTTTTAAAAATAAACTTGCGGACACTAAATGATTAATAATTGATTACATTCTTTTTTAAAAAGCAAAAACAGATTGTGATTTAAAATGCAAAATTAACATGCACAATGTTTGAACAAATTTACATTATAATCTTGTAAAATTTAATGTGTGTATACATAAAATGTGAAAATCATGATTTTAATTTCATTATTGCATAAAATCTTATTATTATAAAGCATTGAAAATATTGAAATTACTAAGATGAAAGTCGAATTCCAATAATGTGCTATTACTTTCAATATAACGTAAGTGCGCGAAATTTATTATTTAAAGTAATAGCACATTATCGGAGTTCGACTTCCGGTGAAACATTAATCGCGTAACTTCAAAATCGTGTTAAATAAGTCCGCGTAAAAAGAGACCCAGGTGTACTATCCTTAACCATTTTTACCCCTACCCCTAATTTCTTTCCCTGTTCTTATATTAGCACAGTTCTTACCCCCCCCCATCCCTATTAAGATTAGGCTCCATTTTCTTAATTAATATTGTCTCCTTTATTTTCCTATCTCTACCCTCTTTCCCATGGTACAGTAGAAATTGTAATAATAATAAGAAAAAGTTTTTGCTGAAAAAAGTATAAGAATTACTTCAATTGCAATATTGTATATAAAGATAGCAGAAATAAAGAAAACGAAAAAGAAAAGTGTTTAGAAGGATTATAGATAGATAATTCTCTATATAGTTAATTTTGCTGCAGTAGCTATTTTCTAATGATGAAATATTCTCTCTTTTAATTTTCTTAAAGCAGCAGCAGCTTATTTAGTGTCTGTGCTGCAACTTAACATCCAAGTTCACCGTACCAAAATATTTAAATTGCTTTATATTCTCAAGTTAATAACCATTCACGGTAAAAATATTGCTGAGGATTTTTCTTCCATCACTGGCTGATAAAGAGCTTAGGTTATTTGAATGCTAATTATTAAACTAGAATCTTTATATGTTACCTTCAAAACATTAAATGTACTCTGTAGATCACCTTTTGAACTGGCAAAAATAGGACAATCACCAGCATACTGCAAATCCAGAATCCAAGAAGTTCTTGGTTTGACTTTTAATCAATTCAAAGTAAAAAATTCCATCACCAAACCTGTATTGCATCTTAACCCCTGTTTCATTAAGTCACCTATAAACAGTTTCAAAGACAACTGTCATAAAAGCTGAAACCAATGTTGAAACAATTACATATTTTATTCAACATCAATTTTAATTTCAAATGCCTGTTCTTCTACTTGCAAAAATAATACTTCCGCTCATTCCATCATGTAGTATTTGCATAATACCAATAAATTTTGGAGAAAAAACAACTAATTTCAAATAATCTCATAGACTTGTTTGGTTAATTGAGTCAAATGCTTTGACAAAATCAATAAAAGCAATAAGTCAGATTTTTCTTTTCAATGCTTTTCTTGCAACAATGTCTGTAATACTTCTTAAATCTCTAAACCCATAGTAAGTCTCTGATAAGATTCATATATAACTGAAGCAACCTATTCAATAAAATCAAATTATCTACGCTATAGTGGATAATAAAGATATTCCATGTACTTATTACAAATAGAAGATTGTATGGCCTCAAGAACTGTCAGTCCCGGCCTTCTCATTACTTTTTTATTTCTGGAAGGCTTAAGCAATACAGAAAATAAAAAGAATGGAACAGGTGATGGAAATCAGAAATCCTGTACAGGTAATTTAAAAATAAAAATTTGAGATTGCATATACACACGGTAGATGACTGATGATATAGAGTGCTCTTCAACCCTTGGTCCGCGCCCGGCACCAGGCCACGGAACTTTTCTGCAGGTCTGCGTGTTAGACAGGCAGTAAAAAGTTTGTAATAATAATTAATAATTAATATAGCCAATTTTTATTTATTTTTTCATCTCATTTTTAACCAATTAAAAAAAAAAGAAAACAGAATGAAAACAAAATCTTATCAATCATTCATAAATTAATTTATTTTTCTAGTTATCACAGATGTTTATGGGGGGGGGGGGTAGAATTAAATGTTTTATTACTTTTCTAAAAAAATTTTAAAAAAAGTTTTTTTATTATATAAACTCCATATATATATATATATAAAACTTTATCTTATATATTTAATGTTTTGATCAGTTATAACAATTATGCTTATCTTTAAGAAAATTCATCTATAGACTTCTGCCGGTCTACTAAATCTTATCCTTATTTTTACCGGTCCGCAGGTGTGAAAAGGTTGAAGACCACTGATATCGAAGACCATAACAAGCAGTCCCTATATTAACTTAAGTAACTGAAAAAGAATAAAAAAAAAGACTATCAAAAACAGTACTTAGCCTTTCATGAACTAACATCCTATTCTTCAAGGCAACAGGAGTTCTTGGTTAGACACTGTTTATTATTCAAAATAACACTCGTATCTAAAAATCATTCCATTATCCATCACAAAAAATGCAGATAACTTGAGCATGATTACATGGCCATGAAACCATAAAAATTGAACACATTTTTTAAAAACTTTTTTAATGAATAGATATGATTATAAAAATAATAATTATTAACGCAATTGTTAAAAGCATAAGATAGTGGCATTTTATTCATTTTGATGCAATTGCAAATTATATAGTTAAGAGATATGACTCTTATCATTTAGAATTCTAAGAATGTCATCTCGACTAAATAGATGTGGAATGATGGATTGTAAATCTCTCAAATAGTATAGTAATGCTAATTCTTTGAGGATATACCACAAACATTAATCTAATATCAAAATAAAAGTATCTTTAAACTAAATATTATAAGTGCAGCCACCTTTTCTTATGAAATAAGGATTGTATATATGGGTATTCTTAATACATTAGCCAAACTCAAAAAATCTATAATACTTTTCTAAAATTTGTTCTTCCACACAAATGTAGTGTGTGCTCCCCCTCATATATATATATTGTAATGGTATGATTGCGATCAAAGAATATGTAGGGTCCCCTGTGAACAGACTCTACAGAACACAAAATTGAGATTACATGTCAAGTGTTGGTGGTCGAGTGATCAGCACAGCTGCCTTACAAGCAGTTGTCCCGGGTGCACTTCCAGGCTGATGCTTTGACCATGAAAAAAAAAAATTGAGATTACATTTACATTATATGTATTTAAGTTTATCAGCTTTCCATTTAATTGATTCCTCACCTCACACAATTCACACCAATTAGTAGTCTAAAAGTTGTAGATCATATGGAAGCTAGTTCTAATACTTATATGGAGAAAACTTTATAACTTAATACCTTAATCTTTATTTAATCTAAGTGACTAAAATGTAAAATTACTTAAATTATACACTTATGAATCATTCTTTATCCAGGTATCTTATTTAACAAAAGGAGTAGAGAAGATTACTTTAATTGGTAATAATAAAACAATCTATTTACATTCAGTTATAATATACTTCATAAATAATCCTGGTTGGATATTAAGTGATAAATACCAAGTGTTGTGTAAATGTAATAAATTAAACCACTTATGGTATTATTAGACAAATAACAAATTCGGAATTGAAAAAAAATAGAATTATTCTCACTTATCCAATATTAATATTAATAGTGTTTTCAATTTCATTCTCATAGTTTTGTAGTTAAATAGAGTTAAAAGGTGGGTGCTGGAGGGTTGCATTAGATCCTAAGATCTAGGTGCAGTG
The DNA here is from genome assembly GCA_028023455.1 of Epiperipatus broadwayi. NCBI lineage: Eukaryota > Metazoa > Onychophora > Udeonychophora > Euonychophora > Peripatidae > Epiperipatus > Epiperipatus broadwayi. Next base: position 24,228,257 of record JAQFVV010006200.1, on the reverse strand, counting down.
CTCTCAGATCCAAGGCTCCTCACTGATGAAGGCCACAAGCCAGAAACTAGTCTGGGGATATTGGATGAGTAGGCACTAGATAGGGATTTTATGCACAAGCCTTCTGGCATCCATTGATTGCTCTTGTTAGCACAAGATGGCACTACTATATGGAGAGTTTTGCTGTATTTTGAATTGTTTATCCAATATAACAAGTTCATATAATTTACGACTTATTTAAGTTTGAAGTATAAGAAACCAATGATAACTCAACTAAGTATCAAATTTTTCTTTCAATTCATAAATATATCTAAAAGAAAGCATTCATTTTTAACTATAATATATATATTAACCATTAACTATGTCTAAATAATGTATTGGAAGCAAGTTCATGATGATGAAGTGATAAAACACATCACCTATGCTTGCTTAAATATTTTAAAGAATCCAGTATATTTTACTTTGTTCTGGGTAATTGAAAGATTTAAGATTTAATAGTTGACATTTATTCCTTAACAAATTATTAGATGATTTTATTATCTGTAGTTTTATCAATCTTTCCTATAACTCTAGGTTTTTTGGCAATAGCTATAAATGCATGAACTATTTTAATGTCTTCTTCACAAGATTTATTTGCTTTTGTGGTCATGTATATTCCTAAGGAAATAATTTATATATTCCATTGCAGTATAAGATAATCCTAAAAAATCAAGATCTGCACAAACATCAAACAAATTTATTTAAACTTTCTTACTGTATATATTTAATCCCATTGCATATATTCTTTGGATCTAATGCTAAATATTTGAGCTATTATTATCTGACGTTTAAATTTCCCTTTGACATAAGTTATTTCCCATTTGTTTATGGTTGATTTTATTGTTGTTTCCAAGGTAATTTCATTATCATTCCATATATGAAGTTTTAACATTTGAAAAAAAAAAGAAAAATATACGCACATATAAAATGCTGCTTGGATTTGATTATGAGTACATCTGGGTCTCGTTTTATGCGGATTATTTTAATGCGATTTTGAAGTTATGCGATTCATGTTTCTTCTTAATATCTTTCATATTTCATTATTTTTATTGGATATCAAAAAATTTAAATTATTAATAAATTATTTTGACTTGATATACTTTTTTTTTTTCAAAAATATAATGTTATATTAGCAGCTAACGTGAATATGGCCTGAAGATGTATTTAGAATATTAGCTTCTATGTAAATAACCTACTTATACTAATGAGTAAATAATAATAATAGATTTATACGTATGTATAAAAATATCGCAATAAATATTCAAAAATTTTAAAACGTATTTTGTTAATTATAACATAAATAAATAATTTTTTAGATTTTTAAAATAAATAATAACGAAGATTTTATTGATTTTATAAACTGAAAATAATCTTTCTAATGATAATCTATAATCTTTTTGTTTTGATTACGATCTCATTTTTTAATATAGAAACAAAAAACCATTAACACAGCTCAAGCCTGAAAGTGGCGCTAGTTGTATGTCATATGACGAATCTGATTTCTTAACAGTTCACAAACGAACGCATATGTCAAATATCCAAATAACCGCTAATGATTAAAATATGTATGAAAAAATGTAAAATTAAATACTGTAGTTAATAAAAAAAGTTTGTCTTGTATTATTTTTTTTCAAATACACCTGGGTCTCGTTTTACGCAATAGATAGGTTCCTCAGAAAACACGCGCAAACGAAATCGCGCAAAAATAGACGTAACTTACATTGAAAAAGGGGGGATGCGGTCTGTGATTTTTCAAAATTCGCATAAAAGCAAAGCACCAACGTAAAATCACTTGAAAATTCGCGCAAAAAAAAAATAAGGAAATAAAATATGACTAATAAAAAATTTCAAATTTGAAAAAAATTGATACAAGACAAACTTTTTAAACTATTTTTTAACTATAATATTTAATTTTATTCAAAACAATATGTATTTTTATGCATACATTTTTTTATACACGTTTTAATTATTATCGCTATTTACCGGTAAACAAGTTCGTTTGCAAACTAGTTTTTGATTCTTCACAAGAGGAAATACAACTAGTACCAACTTCACTCTCATGTTGTGTTGTTTTCTGGTGACAAGGTAATTAGTAATTAATCTTTGAGATGATGATTTTATTAATTGTTTATGAACGCGATATCCAGACATACAATCATTTAGCTCTCGTTGGAATTTAAGAGCACGTTCGTGATTAGTGTCATTTATAAGAAAATAATTTGCCAACTGATTAGAAAGTTGAAGACCTTCTCGAATCATTTTTGCAGTGAAAGGAACAGGTTCCACTTCTGTTTCATTATCTATTTCTACATTTTCTTCTGTATCTAAACTTTTATTTTTGTCTTTAATTTTTTAATTTTCAATTCCGTTTAAAAATCAAATTTCATTTCACTGCTTATTACTCACCTTTTAAAAATAAACTAGCGGACACTAAATGATTAATAATTGATTACGTTATTTTTTAAAAAGCAAAAACAGAATGTGTTTTAAAATGTAAAATTAACACGCACAATGTTTGAACAAATTTACATTATAATCTTGTAAAATTTAATATGTGTATACATAAAATGTGGAAATCATGATTTTAATTTCGTTATTGCATAAAATCTTACTATTATAAAGCAATGAAAATATTGAAATTACTAAGATGAAAATCGAATTCCAATAATGTGCTATTACTTTCAATAAACGTAAGTGCGCAAAATTTATTATTTAAAGTAATAGAGCATTATCGGAGTTCGACTTCCGGTGAAACACGAATCGCGTAACTTCAAAATCGTGTTAAATAAGTCCGCATAAAAAGAGACCCAGGTGTATTTGGAATTTTTTATTAGTCATACTTTATTTCCTTATTTTTTTAATGCGAATTTTAAAAAAATTTTTCCTTCTTGCTTTGCTTTTATGCGATTTCTGAAAATTATAACCCCTATCCTCATTTTTCAACGTAAGTTAAGTCTATTTTTGTGCAATTTCTTTTGTGTGCATTTTCTGAGGTACCTATCTACCACATAAAACGAGACCCAGGTGTACTTGAAAATTTCATTGTAAAAAATGAATTCCTTTTGAGCACCAAGTTAATGTATTCCAAGTATAATTAGGTCATGATTTATGTTTATACTTTACCATTAGAGGTAGACATGTTATTCTTTCAGCACTTCATCTCTAAGCTTTTCTTACATTTGTACATTTTAAATGAATACATCTTTTAGCATTTGCTGTTATATAATAATTTTACTTTATTAAAATTAGTTTTTTTTTTTTTTATATATATAAAATAGTAAATTTTATATAAAAGAATGAGGAAAAACTTTTCTTACAATAAATTCTAGTTGTTTTTTTCCAAGCGGTTTCATTGTCAGGTGATATCTCTAAGCTCACAGTCCTTTGTTTTAATTTTCTCATGGGATTTATTGTTGTAGGAGAAATTCAATACATGATCACTCTTACATTAAAAAAAAAATCATATAAAATATTATTTACAGGCACACATGGTTACATTATACACGTAGATGTACAATATCTATTATTTTCATTAAATTCATGTACATGTATAATGAATGTCTTGGGTGATAACTTGAAATTACTGCTTTTATTTTTAAACTTTAAAATGTTGTTTTGACTGCTATAATAAAAAAATCGTTTTTGCTGGCAATTTAAATGGTATTTTAAAATGACCTTATTAAATAAATATTACATTTTCTTTTAAAAAATGGAAACTATATTAGGTTATTATTTCTTGTTCTTAATTTTACAGCTATCGAAATGTGCTCTTATTGTAAGGTGAAGTTCAAATAATGTGGAGATTGAATTACATGGCGGTTGTAATGATATTGATCAGTTATTTCATTAATCAGAAATCTTAAGTGAAAAAAAAAAATTTTTATAATGTATATTTTGACTACAAAAGGATTGATATACCCCTTAATGACAAAGGTAAGCTTAGAAACATCAGAGCTACCAAGAATCGGGGATTCATTCTATTCTTGATCCTTTGTTCAACATTTAGAGTGCTTTTGATTCATAGCTTGGGGAAGAATGATTTACTCCCTTTATTTATATATTGTAACGGTATACATATATGCCATTACATCATTTTAAAATGAAAATATAAAAAAAAGATCCTAAATAAAATTGATATATATTAAAAAAAAAAAAATTAAAATTAAAATAATAGAGATATAAAATGCACAAATGGTAGTACGATTAAATTATTTAAAGTTAAAAGAATGTGATAAGGAAAGTAAAAAAAATAAAAAAAAACAAAAAATTGGATTTTAAGGTAAAAAACAATAAAAGCTGTTAATGTATTTTAAAGTTATTTTTAAACTAGCAGGATGGAAATGATTTTTCCATTAAAATGTAATAATGTAAGGCAAACAAACTCTTTGGGTATTTAAATGATTATAAGTCAGGTAAAAGATAAACATTAAAAGATTATGGTGTTTCCTGCTTTGGAGCAAACTGGCAAAGAAGATAGCAACAAACACACAGTCTAAAAAGAAAAACCATCATGGCCAATAAGATCGGAGCAATGTCAAGAATGATCGATCCGAAAATTTAGTGATAAGGGATGCATAATACTATATAAAAAAAAAATGGATTAATCATTGAGTAGTGGTGACTGATTAAAAATATTTCATAGCTATATTGCATACTCCACAATGTAGAGGTCTCGCAATAGATTTTGTTTCCCTTATTTGCGCCAACTGAGGTAACCTCCCGAGTGACGGTCCCTGAATAAATGGCAAGTAGTGGTTTCATCTCCAAGGGTTAATCTATAAAAATGTGATAGCTAGGATGGACTTCAATAAACCTTCTGCAATCCAGAGGATTCATCAAGAATTATCATGGGAAGTATAAAACTTTTGAAAACAATATGAACTTTTAAATAGCTATCTTCAACAAACTTACAATTAGTAACCTACACCTAACTTCTAAATAAGCTCATATCTGACAAGCAAAAAAACTAAATTATCCATTAATATTTTATATGTATAAGGTGTTTGCTATAAATCATTTAGATCTTTATTAAACGAAATTATTAAATTTAAAGTTGAGTGTGGATGGCTACATAGATTCGTTAGTATTAAGTTAGATTATGTAGAATTAATTTTGGGCTAATTGTTTCGTAAGTGAATCAATACTGGTGGAGGGATGTATGGGCATTTTATATCAATGTAATCTGGTGAGACACATTAGATTCTCATTCTCTTACACCATTTTAGCATACAGGGCATAGTACCTACATGAATGCATGGCCCAAAAGTGTAGCCATCGCATTATCAATGATCATTGACATATTTTCTATGCCATTGATCTCCTTACACTCTGGTTGGAACAGTAAGATAGCAACAACCGCTATTCGCCATTTTATAGAGCATGTCTAATATATATTTCCAAATGATTACCTTGCCAGACAGATGCATGTTCCTATACTGGATGAGGGTCATTATTTCTTTAATGATATCATGCTACAAATGCACATTCCTGTTAGCATGGTTTTTTATACTAACATCTTCATATTGCATTGATCATGTTGGTATATCAGTAAACTAGCATTGGTTTAAATGCGAACTTTTGGCCCAAGGTTAAACGATTTGAGAGTTTTAAATGCGTATTCTATGTAGTCTATTTGCACTTAACACAAGATGAAAACATTAAATTATATAAAATTTCATCCATCTGTACATATTAAGATAAATATCAGGATTTAAATTTATCTAATGTAAATAATCTAATCCTCAAATCTGTTTTAATATATGTTTGTCTTATTAGTATTGGCAGTGACTTATTATTTTATCTTTATAATAATACTTTGAAATAGATAATTAAAAACAAGTTTGAAATGCTATATTATAAAATTCAGTTTCTGTATGAGCTAGTGACTAGGGCTATTGGTCAAATAAAAGTTGAACCTTACTTATACGTATCTGCCTATTATATAAATTTTCTAGGTTTTAATAGCCTAGTGGCACCCTGGTATGGCAGATAGGGAAAGTCTCTGCCCGATTAAGGCTTACATCCCTCCAATATCATTTACCCACCTTTTGGCCTAATTCGAATCCAAGATCCGATATATTATCATTCTTTAGCAAACTACACTAATAAAAATGAAGCACTAAAATTGAAAACCATTTAGTATTATACCCATTTAAACTCCAACTTAATCATACAATAAATAAGTATTTAAATTAAATTATAAACAACATATATGTCAACTATTGTGATGTAAATCTAACTCATTACAACAATATGCGATCGGATAGAGTAAACGCAAGCAAGAAATGAAAGTTTATGTTAAAAGAAAAAAAAACTTTTTTTTTATTATTATTAACATATTACCTATATATATATAATGATCATTATTAATGACATAAACAATGGACCCAAATCAAAAATATCATGACCTTAATATTAAAAGTTATCTAAAATTATCTTAGATAGAACAACTTCATGTGAAGAGAAAAAAGAAAGAAAAGCAATGAGCTTCAACAAGCTTCTTCTCTGAATCGAGATCAAACTTCTGGTCAGCTGAATAACCTGTTTAAACAGAGAATTTAAACTTGCAATTTGAATAGAAATACCAGCCACTATTGAATTGAAATAGCCATAAAAACAAATACTTGAATATTCTATAAAGTGAGTAAAGCATATAGGGTTAAAACTAGCCAACTGAGGAATTTGAAAGTGAAATCTTCAAAATTAAATTTGAATTTCCAAAGTGCTTATAATTTTAAACTATAGATTGAAATAACTTTGATTAAGGAGATTTAATAATAAAAATATCGCTGTTATTTCTTCAAAGAGATTCTAATAAAATTACATAAATAACGATACAGACAACCAAGCACTGCTAATTGCAATAGTGACATCAGGGAATGAAAGTTGTCATTCATGGAGCTATAACTATCAGAACTGAGATGAAATTGATCTAGTCCTTAACACCTGCATCACGAAACATCAAATTGACTCTTAATAAATGGATCCAACAACTCTCCACTTCAAAGCAAAAGTTCAAAGGATATAAAGGATAAGTGACTTAATACATGTTCTAGAACACTCACGTTATCACCTATAACCGAAATGGATTAATGGGAATTATAAGAATGACTCACTAGGACATTTTTCCTTATGAACTTTAAAACAACATTTAAGTTGACATCATGAATTTTTTTTATTTCTATATTTTGCGTAAATGTTTTAGTTCATATCTTTCCTTTAATATGGATACAAACGGAGGAAATAAATGTTAATATGTAAGATAATGGAAAAATGTTATTGCCATTATTGTGAGTAAAAATCTTTCACATGATAGTAACATGGTTTTCTGTTATTGTGAGGATAGCTAATAAAAATAATACATACGTTTTTTTTAAAATAAGTTATATAAAAGAAACTTCTTAAAAATAAAGTATTAAAATTAATAATAATATGTAATGTTGAAATTGTACGGTGAAGTATTAAGTCATATTTTAAATACTTACAAACAATATAAAAGGTTGGTTAAGAGTATTTAAATTTAAGAGAAACAAATAATATAATATGTTAATAGTTCTCTTATCAAAGATTAAGAGAATATATGTCTAAAATTATGTTATCAAGAATATATTGAAAACAGCACAATTAAATATAATAGTGTTAAAAAAAATTTTTTTTTAAAGTTTAATTAAACATCATTTTATTAATGAAGAGATTATGTCTATTTTTAAATTTAAACTTTCATTTTGTGATAAGAGATTTGAAAAAGAAAATAAAAATGCAGGAAATCAAATAATTAGAGTATATTGCAAATTCAATCAACTAAATAATTAGTGTTTTGAAGATTCATGCATTCAAAATAAAATGAGAAGTGATTACTAATGTTATAAACAAAAGGTCAAAATATATATAGTCAGATTTTCTTTAAATTAATCAGACTGGATTCTTGCTTTATTTAAACTACATTGAACCACCACTAGGATGATTAAGTAGAAAACAGAACTTCTAGCTGCTAAAAGTCTAACTTGAATCCTCCAATAAAGCTGCTTAAGGCATTATAAAAGAATCTCTAAGCAAAATGAAAAAAAATTGCCTAAACCTCAAAATTTCAAGGACTGGAATCTGATAAAAAACAGTGTAGTAAAAAAAAAAACATAATTATATTGCATGCCATTATGAAAAAAAAAAAAAGTATATAAAAATACAATGAATTGTAGAGAATTCCAGACACACAAAAAAATTAATGCTACATAACTTTAAAAAAAAAAGAAAGAAAAAATACTACTTAACAATTAGTGTAAAGTGTTTATTATTTAATTAACTAATTAAAACAGGAAGTGAATGTTTTATTAAAAAGCGCACATTTGCTATAAAGCATCCATAAATTCTCTTAACCGCATTTAGACAGCCAAATACAAAATTTCTTTCATCTTTTATTATATATATGATTATTTAAAATAAGATCTTTAAAAAACAAAAAAACAAGGTATTTTCTTTTTTGTAGAAATTGTCAGTAAATATGTAAAATTAGACACAATATTTACTTTAAACAAACTGAATGTCCATGCATATAAAATATTTAATGCGTAGTGCCCACGTTAAAAATAATGAGGGGTAGAATAATAATTAGATTTTAAGTCAAACTAACGACTTTGAAATTCGATTGAGTTCATTTGTATGAAATGAACCCTTGCATTAATTACCATGAATTAAATTTTTTGTATGTTAGAATTTATAATATAAATGCAATTGTTAGATCATTGTTGAATGATTAAAATATAATACATCTATATGGTATATTTATTCAGGGTTTTGTTCTATAAATTTGAGGCTGGATTCAAAAGTCACACAATTAGATAGAAATATTATTAAATTCGAAATCGGATCCAAATAGACAATCTCAGTTAATTGATATTATTAAATTGGAATTTGAACCTAAATTAGTCACTCCCTAGGATTATCATTGTAAGGAAGGTGTATTGACTATAATAATCTCATACTAGATATATATATATGACTATGCTATGAAGCTAATGATAGAAATAAATATATTGCATTTGTGAGAGTTGGCCATATGTAAAAAAAACCAGGATATATTAAAGGCCATAGATTTATTTCATGGCAAGGGTATTTGACTATAGAACTATGTTAGTATTATAATATGTAATTGAAAGATTAGTGTTTAAAATTAATCAAAATAAACTCTGGACATTTTACAAATAACTACAATCATTTTGTATTTATTTTCCAGCACGCAAGATAGTGAAAAAATGTCTTATTAAAACAATTATTATAATACGGGAAATCAAATTATTACAGCACACGTGTAATGGGTGATCCATGTAAATTGTAAAAATTTCGCAGACATCAATAATTAAAACATAGCAAATAGAATTAAGTGATTAATTAATATATTCATGCTCTCATTTTCAAATGCTTAAGATTTGCCTATACATATATGTTTAGGTTAAACATGAGGTAATCATTTACATAAGGTGAGAAAAAAATTACAGTTGTTTAGACTACAGCATTACGACATATCACTAAACCTGAAAAGGGGAGCAAAAAATTTATACTATACAAGCTAAATTCAAAGTAATATGATTTTTGCAGATGGGATATATATCTGTTCAATAGTTGCAAATTAATAATGTAAAAAATCCATTAAAATTTAAGATGTACTTTTAGAGATTATGTATACACCTGATCTCTTTTTACGCGGACTTATTTAACATGATTTTGAAGTTATGCGATTCGTGGTTCACTGGAAGTCGACCTCCGATAATGCATTATTACTTTAAATAATAAATTTTGCGCACTTACGTTATATTGAAAGTAATAGCACATTATTGGAATTCTACTTTCATCTTAGTAATTTCAATATTTTCAGTGCTTTATAATAGTAAGATTTTATGCAATAATGAAATTAAAATCATGATTTCCACATTTTATGTATACACACATTAAATTTTACAAGATTATAATGTAAATTTGTTCAAACATTGTGCGTGTTAATTTTGCATTTTAAATCACATTCTGTTTTTGCTTTTTAAAAAAGAACGTAATCAATTATTAATCATTTAGTGTCCACAAGTTTATTTTTAAAAGGTCAGTAATAGCAGTGGGCACAATTAAAAATTAAAATCTGATTTTTAATTGTAATTAACAATTTAAAAATTACTTATGGGCAACTTGAAATTAATGTGATGTAAAACGAAATTTGATTTTTAAACGGAATTGAAAATTAAAGACAAAAATAAGAATTTAATTTTTAGTTGTTAGTTTTAATTAAATTTTTCCCAGCAGTGGTGAATAAATGTCTTTTTATTATCATAAGTCTAAGTTCATAAACAATTAATAAAATCATCGTCGTCGTCAACAGAAAACCATTAACACAACATGAGAGTGTACTTGGCGCTAGTTGTATTTCCTCTTGTGAGAATAATTGCTGAGACATTCTTGATTTCGTTTAAGGAGAAGCCAAATACATCACATCACATCACATGAGAATCTGATTTTTTACTAGTTTGCAAACGAACGTGTTTTTGGGCAAATAGCGATAATAATTAAAATGTGTATAAAAAAATGTAAATTACTGTACAGTAAATTATGCATAAAAATATATTATTTTGAATAAAATTAAATATTATAGTTAAAAAAGTTTGTCTTGTATCAATTTTTTTCAAATTTGAAATTTTTTATTAATCATATTTTATTTCCTTATTTTTTTTTTTGCGCGAATTTTAAAGTAATTTTACGTTGGTGCTTTACTTTTACGTGAATTTTGAAAAATCACAGACCGCATCCCCCCTTTTTCAATGTAAGTTACGTCTATTTTTGCGCGATTTCGTTTACGCGTGTTTTCTGAGGAACCTATCTATCGCATAAAACAAGACCCAGGTTTAATTCTAAATATTATAGTGCTAATGCAAATTTTGTTAAAAGACAGGCAAGCAATGATAATCAAATGTTTTTGTTAGGATATAACATTATCACCTATCTACCTAAAGCAACAGTCAAAAATTTCAAACTCCATGAATGATACAAATTGAAAACATGACTAAAAGTAGCAATCTTGACTATGTTTTTAATTTGTTTCCTTCATGTAGTTTCAAATAAAGTTAGATTAGAAAAAACAAATCTACATTTGTTCGTTATGTAATTACCAATAACTACATTGCCGAAAAGTATTAAAAAGATAAGAGTTCACGGATTGGTTTGTATAATTATCACAAAACTCATTTATAGATAGTTTTTTCTCTTTCTCTCTCTCACTCACTCCTTTCTTTTTTTGGAGTTGGATGGTCATACTTATTTAAAACTAGCTATTTTTATTATATTGATGATTTAAGTGTTTTGAGGAATTGAAAAGACAGTGATTGGACAAACTATGGGAGATGTGAAATTTTAATACAGTTAATTCTGATAATACTTTTTTTGGAATGCTGTTTCATAACGTTAATAATCTAAGAGACTATGATTATGGGGTAACAAAACTCTGAAAGCGCTTAGTCTGCAGAAATTATGATATTGAAAGCCTACAGAAATTATTATATAAAAAAGTTTCACCACAACGCATCAGCGTGTTATTAATTATAAAAAAATCTTAAATATATATTTTTTCAACCATTCACAATCCATTGTGGCATCAGAATCTATCCAAATCTTTCAAACACATTCTATTTCATAAATCTACTTTTTCAATCAAATCTGCATTTTTCAATTATAGAAAAATGACTCTCTCATACATACATAAAAATTTACAATTAGAAAATAATACTTACTAAGGCTGTAACCTTTAGGAATAAGCGTCTGAAAAATTTGAAGGTAGGGACCCTTACAGGTCTTAGCCACAAGCTTACGCTAGGAAGAAAGAGGGAAACAAAGGTTACAGCCTTAGTAAATATTACTTATTATAATAATGTGCGTTTAATAAAATTTATAATTACAATTAGAAAATAGCTGAAGTGTTTTATCCCGGACAAGACAAACTCCTCAAAGTTCCTTCAAATAAGGGAAAAGATTCTAAAATATTTTTATCAAACTGTCATTTTTGTAATATTAACTCATTAAGAAAAAAAATCAACAAACCTGAGAAGTGATAACATTCCCAATCCTTTTCAAAACTGCGTAAAGTTAATCTAGAATAAAATAGAACTTTTATAATAATTATATGCAAAACACATTATATATATTCAGAAATACACAAGAGTTAGATAAAATAATGAAATACCTGTCTTGTTAATATTATGTTTTTTATATTGTAGTAAAAATGCAAATATATACATAAAGGTTACATATACAAGGGTCAGTTAAATAATGGAATAGCTGATTTATTAACACTATATTTTTAATACAATGTAATATGGAAATGCAAGATATATTAATATTTATATATATATATTTAAATTTCATAAGAATTATCATACCCGTCTGTGAAGAAAAAGAAAAATTGGTTAAACATCAATAGTAATTGAGAAGACCAATCAGATATAATAAAGGCCGATAGCAAAAAAAATAATGGAATAAATCTTGACAGAAATCAACACTTATATGATCTTCCATTGTATACCATAATTTCACAAGCCTAACATTTATAGCACATTTGTCACTTCAAAGCTACTATTGTTTTGATAAGAACACTATGATGAAGAAATAATGCATCTCAGAGAGGAAAATGGATTACTGGAAGCATATCATACAATCAAACAAATCAGGGTTCATGCTTTTCTCAATTGCTGGAAAAGTTACATCTGACAATCACTGAAAAAGCATATCATTCAGACTATCTTTCCTCAATTGTGACCATAATGAAGAAACAATAATGATTTAAGTCATGTATTTATAATTTGAATGATGTTAAGTATCTTCTGTTTCAATCACTTGACTTAAATAAGACCATTTTTAAACAGAAATTTCACTTCTATTGACATCACTCGGAGAACTTGAAAATTTTCTTCATGAAAAATGGCTTCATATTTCTTACAGAAATTGTTCAAGTAGAAAATATATTCAATGATCTCATTATTTTTCATAATACCTGTAAATCAAATAATCTAATGAATTAAACAGTTTTTTATTATGATTGAACTATTTTACTTATATTAATTATAAGTCAATTATTTTATATAGCGCGATGTTTATAAACTGTAATATTTAAACAGCATTAAATTATAGTAATACCGTTAATATATATCTAGTCAAAGATAAATCCTGAACTTACGTGTATATATAAATGCACACATTTTATTCATTATAAAGAATTTAATATTGCAGCTCTGATTTTTGCTTTTACAGTCAGTGTACTCATATTAATGAAAATTAATTGACTTGTTGTTTCACTCTTCTGAGTAGTGAATCTTTTTAATTTGTAAAATAGAAATTGGTGTTTCGTTGTGGAAAACGTACTCAAAACAAAAAAAGCTTGCAGAAAAGTGTATTTTTACATACAAATCTTTTTGTCTTTAGTTCTAAAATAAAGAATGTCGATTAAAATAAGTTTTCAAAATAATGTATAACTTATTTATTTAAAACTTCTGCCTTGGTAATGAATACACAGATAATTTTAAAAAGAACATGGCATCAATAAAGACACAAAGTATTATCATCATCAACCATTATCAATCCAATGCAGATGGCCTCTCCAAGTTTAATTTAGCTACTCCAATCCCTGTTTTTCTCTACAAATAACAGAAAATGTTTTTATTTCATCTAATCATCTCACATATTTCTTTCTAGATCCTTTACAATCTCTTCGGATCTATCTTAAAATTTCAAATATTCATCTTTTATCATCTTTCTTAGCAATATGTCCACCCAGAACTACTTCAATCTCTTAATTCTTCCAATGATGTTAATGGATATCTGTTAGTTCCCTCACCATGTATTTTGTTTGTGATTTCTTCTTGTTACTCCTAATATACATCCCTCCATAGTATATTGAGTAATCTGAAATCTTTGCATTGCTCTTCTATTAAATATCAAAGTTTCAGATCCATAAGGAAGAGTTCGGACATTTAATTTCTTTAAAAGCAAAATTTGTAGTTATTAAAACAATTTTGCTTTCGCCAAGCTGTTAAATATACTGCTATACATTTTGTAAACAACAATATGTGTTGCTGATTTAAATGAAGACAAACCTCGAACTCTAAGCTGTTCTTTCGTAAAGGCAAAAAACTCTAACAAAAGCCGGATTCCCAATATGCCTCTACCTTGCTGCAGTCAAAATACCTGAAGTTTGAACTAATACATAAATGCACACTCTTCAGAAAACTACTGGAACTTTACTTTACCATAAGGTAAATATTTTCTTTTATTCTAGCCAGGATAAATTCTTTTAGTCAAATCTCCGCTCAATCTTAAACATAAATCTGTATTCTTAATTAATATTTAACCTCATATTTTTTTTTATTGTATTTTGTAGTGTGTCTTGGAATCTTAATTTTAAGATTCCAAGTTTGCTTTCAATTTTGTTGATTGGAGAGTGACTAGTGAGTTTGTATTTTTTTTATACCTAACTTTTTATAAATACTTTAGCAGTCGTGTATTTTTAAATTAGTTCACCTGTATTTATTTTATTACCCCCTAATTGATTTAAAATACTGTGTTTGCGCTTCTGCAGACCGAAAAATCTTTTGGCTGGCGATTAATTGTATTTATTGTTCTAGTTTCCGTAGTTGAAAATTTCGTTTCTTCTTTTCTTATGTCCCTGAAATGGAAAACGGGAATTGTTGTTCTTTATAATTTTATAAGTTGCCAGCAGGAAGATAATATTTATCCCTTTGTAAATTACTGGTGGAAGAGCATTTCTTTCTGCTAAAGAATTTAATGCCTTAAAGTTGTTTTTTTTTTTACTCATAAACACTCTCTGATAAACTAACTTATAAAAATCTAGGAACGTTTACATTTAGCTTTCTAGATTTATTTTTATCTTTTACGTGTGACTAAATTTTATCAGAGCATGTACTCAGAACTTAGTTTGTCGACTTATTTGTAATTCATTTTCTTGAAATGCTTGGGCAGATGTAAATGGTGATTTTCTAATGATTTACTCATCTCTTATTGAGACCTTTAATATTATTATTAGTTTTGGTCAATCGTTTGGTTGGGATTTGCCAGTTAATTGTCTGTTTTCCTTTCATTCTAAATCATGTTTTCGTTTGTTCTTGAGGTAAATCAATCCTATTTGCTTTGAACGTAGTATAAGATGCAACTTCTACTGGCATATGACGTTCTTTGTCCTGATGCATTTTCCGGGCCTAAAAAAGCTCGCTGGTGCTGATTTCGTTGATTTATTTCAAGAACGTATTGTTTTCATATCTGTGAATAGGAAAACCAATGTTTAGGTGAATTCTCTTATGAAAGAAATTTACTCCCTCCCTTTATAATTCGCTATTAGAAGATCAGTTTGTCTGCCAGAGCATTGCGTTTTCGTCTTTCTGATACACACCTGATATAACCCTATTTGTTATCTTATAAACTTTTTCTTATAAGTTATTTTTCTCTTAAATAAAATTTTTAAAATATGTTTAAACTTAATTTGGCTGACGTTTGTCTTGGTGCTTTTACTTCTCAATTGTCTAAACAATATTAAAGATTTCTTGTTTCTTCCTGAATTTAGTCGGCGCAAACCATCATCATCATCCATTCTGATCACAGTAAATAATTTTTTCCATGTGATGTATTGTGGCTTTTCCTTAAACAAAGTCAAGAATATTTCAGCAATTATGCCCAGATAAACCTGTTAGCCACTTTATTTTCTATTCCTCATTCTAAATTTTCCCATATTCTGCTCTGTCCCATTTCCACAACATAATCGTTGTCAATTCTTAACCTTTATATCTAAATCCCCTTTATCTTTTCCCAAACCCAGCATAAAAACCAATAATTCACTTTCTGTATAATCACTTTTTCATATTTATTCTTCCATAACTTCATTATATGTACCATTTCTGTTTTCAAGCATTTCCATTCAATTAACAAATGCCTAATATTTTCTATTCCTTCCTTACATAATTTACAAAATAAATCATCCATTTTTTTTCCATTTACATTTAATTTTTCCATGTGATGTGAGGTGATGTGATGTATTATTTGACTTCTACTTAAACAAAGTCAAGAATATCTCAGCAATTATGCCCAGATAAACCTGTTAGCCATTTTATTCTCCATTCCCCACTCTTAAGTCTTCCCATATTCTGCCCCATCCCATTTCCACAACATAATCTTTGTCAACTCTATGGCCTTTATATCTAAATCCCCCTTATCTCTTCGCAAACCCAACATAAAAACTAATAACTCACTTTCTGTATAGTCACTTTGTTCATATCTATTCTCCCATAACTTCATTATCTGTACCCTTTCTGCTTTCAAGCATTTACATTCAATCAACAGATACCTAATATTTTCTATACCTTCCTTACACAATTTGCACACTAAATTATCCATGGTTTTCCATTTACATGTATATTCTCTTGTTGCTAAAGATCCCGTTCGAGCCTTAAATAATAAACTACTTTCCTTACTATTATCATAAATTAACTCGCATCCAATATTCCGTTTACTTCTATATATATTTAAACTCTTCTTATCCTCCAAACTAGTTCTCCATCTCTCCAACTCCCTATTTTTTATTAATGCTTCTATTCTTTTATCCCATTCCTTACCATTATAACACTCAACAATCCTCCTAACACAATCATCCCACCTTTTATACAAGTATACTGATATAAATTCTTTATCCAAATCTTTCGCATACCGCATTACCTTTCTCACCCATCTTGTTACCTGCCCTTTACTCATAACCCAATTGAACACTATTTTTGCTATTCTTTTACTATCCATAAACTGCAACCTACCAAACATTTTCATTTTACTTTTTGCATCTCTCATATAAAAACTTGACCATCCCATTTCTCCTTGAATTGCCTCCTTTGCTGTCCACATCTCTGCATCTAATGCATGTCTTCCTACTTCCCTTTGTACTTTCTCTAAATAATCTAAAACCCTTTTACTAACACAATGCATCATTACCATATGTTAACCCTGCTACTGCAACTCCCTTCCATACTATTCTAGCTACATCATATTTATTATATGAAAATACTGTTAGTTTCTTTACCAAACCCTTTCTTTTCGTTGCTTCATTTACCAATTTTTTCTCCCATTCATCCAAGCAATTTTCCTGATTACATAAGATGATTCCCAAATACCTATATCTATCCACCACACTTAACTTTATATCCCCCAATAAAAAATCTACATCTTCTCTTTCCCCAGTATTAACCATCATTATATTTGATTTTTCTTCACTAAATTTAATCCCCATCTCTTTACCCGCCCTTGCACTGTCCTCAACATAATTTCCATATCCTCTCCTTTCTGCACACAAAAAGATATCATCTGCAAAAAAAAAGACCCGACAAATATATACTCCCTTGCCACCTATTAATGGTATCTCTACCCCTCTTCCTAGTCTTTCTATTACTTTCTTCATTTCACTCAAAAACAACAAAAACAAAATAGGTGACATAGGGCATCCTTGCCTTAATCCCACCCCATTTTTAACTTTAACTGATTCTATATCCCCTAACTGGTAAGTATAATAATTATTTTCATATAATTTCTTAATAATATTTACTAAAGCTTCATCCATTCCCAAATTGACTAACCTTACCCATAATTTATTTCTATTTACTCTATCATATGCTTTCTCTATATCTATAAAACTCACATATAATGATCCACCTGAATTCCTACTCATCTCCATAAGTTGTGTAACTACAAACAAACTATCTCCTATATGCCTATCTGACCTAAATCCTCCCTGCATTTCCCCCACAGCATTATTCTCTTCCATCCATTTTACAACTCTTCCAGCTACCATATATGAGAAAACTTTATATAAAACTGATGTTACCGCTATCGGTCTATAGTTATTTAACTTTCTATTATCCTTACCCTTTTCTTTAAATAATAATCTTATTCTTGTATTACTCCAACTAACCGGAACAACTGTCTTCTGTGCCATTTTATTAAAACATGATAATAACTTTGCTTTTGCTCTATGCCCTAAATTCATTACCATCTCTGCTGCCCATCCATCTAAACCTCTCGCCTTTCCACTTTTCAATCTCTTCCCTGCCTCATTCAATTCATTTTTTTGTGAACCTAATATTCCCATTACTAACTGCTTTCATTTTTTCTATCACTACTTCCTTCACATCTAACATCTTTTTTATATCCATTACATATCTATTTAAGATTCTCTCTACCTCTTCTCTAGAGTTACACTCTATTCCCTCATCATTTATTAATACTATCTCTCTTTCCCCTACATTTCTCCTTTTAATGTAATTCCAAAATTTTTTACTCCCATCTCTTCCACTTTTATTAATATCCTCCAACAATTTACTATTTAACTTCATCCTCTCTCCATAATTATCCATTTTAGCCAACTTTTTCTTTTCTAAGTACTTTCCCCATTTAGCATTAATATCATTTTCACTTTCTTTGTTCTTAATAGGGCACTTATATTCTCTGCATGCTTCTTTCCTCTCTTTTACACTTTTACTAACTCTCTCTTTTTTTTTTTAACGTTTGATAATATTTTATATTCAACACTTTTACAATTCATTTTATTTTAATTACATGAATTTTCAAAACATCATGATTATTTAATTGCTTAAATTTTTTCCTTGTTTTCAATCTTATATTTCAAAATAGGCATAATTTTTTATAGATTAAGTGTCTGGTACAATATATATGATAATATTAATGTAAAATAATTAATAAATGCTAAGGGCTTACTGATTTAACTTTTGTAATATTTTGATATTAATGTAGTATAAATTTTAACTATATTAATGTATGTACATATGTCTATATATATATTGGGTGTGGTATTTATATATAATATATAAGTGGGATATACTATATGCACGTATAGTTTAATTGATATATATATACATGGAATAAGATATAAAAAATGAGTCATTTTATAAGAAAATATAATTTTGTTTAAATGATAAATTATTTGTGTATTCATATATTTATATATACTTTATAGCGCTGAAGAAAATTGATGGTTACTCGAAACTGTAAGGTTGATTAATTTTAATAAAATAAGCATTATAACAGTAATATGAAAGATAGTTTGTTTAATTTTTTATAATTTTATCAATGCATAAAGGATATTTTGCTTTTGTTACAAATAGATCAGTCACTAAGCAATGACAAGTTAATATATTATATAATTCCAGATAGAAATTTTATAGGCTTTCTCTTCAGTATTTATCAATAAAAGCTTGTTAGAGCTATTGGTACGCTCCCTATATTATATATATCTATTGTTTATAGTTTTGTGCATAATTGTCAATATTAAGTGAATAGATAAGCACATAATCTAGTTTTTTTAATAATATGTGGAATCAATAGAGCCATAGTTTGAAGATAATAAATGTATTTCATAAGCAAATATTATTCCTTAGAGCATGTAGAACAGTTTATAAAGTTTAATTATGTGCATATGTTCATTTGAGAGCCAATACACTATCATAATCAAAAAAGCAAGTCATATATAACGTAACGTTACTTTTATAAGCTTGTATTTACAAAAATGTAATACAGAGAGCATACCAATAGCTCAAACAAGCCCTTAATTGATACGTGCGGTATGAGAAAATATTTAAAATCTCTATCCAAAACTTTCCTATTTCCAGACTAACTGGTTTCGAACTTACGGCTCACGTCAGTGGAGAGATAGAATATTCGGACCCTACATGTAAAATATCAACTCAAACCCCAGCACTTATTTCATACGTAATACTTCAGTTGTCCGAAAATTTCAGAGTTTCTACTTAAATATTATGTATGAAATAAGTGCTGAGTTTTGAGTTGATATTTTAGATCTAGTGTCCAAATATTCTAGATCTCCACTGATGGGAGCCATAAGCTCGAAACCAGTTGATCTGGAGATGGGAAGGTTCTGGATAGAGATTTTAAATATTTCCTCATACCGCACATCAATTAAGAGCTTGTGTGAGCTATTGGTACACTCTTTATAATACCCTATCATCTATGTGGTCTTCCACATGGTAATGACTGGTTTTCTGTTGTTGTGAGGACTGCTAATAAATATAGCAAAACAAACGTTTTTTAAAAAATTATATAAAATAAAAGTAATATCTTAAAATAAAGGATTCAAAGTAACTATACAATAGGTAATGTTCAAATGATAGAATAAATTATTAAAAATCATATTTTAAAATAATAATATATAATAATAGGTTTTATTATAAAAGTGTTTAATTTAAAAAAAAACAACTAATAAATTATATAAACCTTGTCAAGATTGTTTCTCTTATCAAAGATTAAAAGAATGTATTCTAAAATTATATTGACAGGAATGTATCGAAAAACAACTCAATTAAGTACACTAGTGCTAAAAGAAATAGATTTTCAAACCTTAATTAAATAATTTACAATGTGCTTTAAAAAAATAGATTAAAAATAAAGTAATAAAAAAATTATGCCTATTTTGAAATATAAGATTGAAAATGAGGAAAAAATGTAAGCAATTAAATAATCATGATGTTTTGAAAATTCATATAATTAAAATAAAATGAATCGTAAAAGTGTTGAATATAAAATATTATTAAACATGTTAAAAACAAGAGTCAAAAATATATATAATCAGTTTCTTGTTTTATTCAAATTTCATTGAACTGACATTAAGATGACTGAGTAGAAAAATGGAAAACTGTCAGCTGCCTGAAATCTAACCTGGATCCTTGTAAATCTGACCACACTATTTAAAAGAAATCTTTACTCAAAATGAAGACAAAAATGCTTAAACTTCAAATTTCAAAGATAGGAGATAGCCTATAATAAATCCTCACAATGAAATGTAGAAAATACCGGCCATGAAACCTTATGCGACGACGTAAGTTAAAAAAATCCATCTATTTATCGATTTGACTGTTATTCTAACATATTAATCATTTTAAGTTTTATTTTACAACCTCTTGGCATATATTTAATTCTAACAAACTATATTATGTATAAAGTGTTTATATAATATATTATTTGAATGACTGATTAAGAAAAAAGTAAATGTTTATTTTTTTAAAAAGGAGATCAGTATTTGCTGTTAAGCAGCTATATAAGCTGCATTTTAAAGCAACGAAAATACAAAATTCGCTTCATCTTTTATTACATATATGATATTTTAACTAATCATATCATATATGTAATAAAAGATGAAGCGAATTTTGTATTTTCGTTGCTTTAAAATGCAGCTTATATAGCTGCTTAACAGCAAATACTGATATTTTTTAAAAAATAAACATTTACTTTTTTTCTTAATCAGTCATTCAAATAATATATTATATAAACACTTTATACATAATATAGTTTGTTAGAATTAAATATATGCCAAGAGGTTGTAAAATAAAACTTAAAATGATTAATATATTAGAATAACAGTCAAATCGATAAATAGATGGGTTTTTTTAACTTACGTTGTCGCATAAGGTTTCATGGCCGGTATTTTCCACATTTCATTGTGAGGATTTAATATAGGCTATCTCCTATCTTTGAAATTTGAAGTTTAAGTATTTTTTTTCTTCATTTTGAGTAAAGATTTCTTTTAAACAGTGTGGTCATATTTACAAGGATCCAGGTTAGATTTCAGGCAGTGGCAGTTTTCCTTTTTTCTACTCAGTCATCTTAATGACAGTTCAATGAAATTTGAATAAAACAAGAAACTGACTATATATATTTTTGATTCTTGTTTTTAACAAGTCCAGTATGTGAGAAAAGCACCAAAAAGGTTCTTATTAAATAATTATTACCATTAAATAAAGGTAATCAAATTCTAAAAAAAAACTTTCATAAATTCTCATGATATAGTCAATAAAGTGTATTTAGATAAAAAAAACATTATATCTCTCGATTGACAATTATGAAACTTTGTAAATAAACTAATGTTTTCTTATTTGTTTAAATAATGTGTTAACTTCTTTATATGTAATATTGTCTAGACTGCATATGAATTACATATCCATTTCATCGTAATAGCTTATTTTCTATGTGATTTGGCCAGGTATTGCAAATAGTATTGTATAGTGATCATCATAATTAATACGAAAAAAAAAATTGTTGAATTTTATTAAAGTTTATAAATACCTAATATGTGCCTAATGTTTAATGTCAGACAGATGTGCCCGAATCAACAAAAATAAATTTCAATTAAATTTAAGCATATATAAGCTGACCATTACAATATATATATGTATAATCTTTTAAATACTTTTAAATTATCTTTTCTAACAATTATTATCTTTCAGTTAAAAGTTAAATAGATAACCCAATACAAGTAAAAGAGAAATAAAATTACTGAGGATTTAGAATTTTTAGCATAAGTGAATTTTATTAATTGTAAAATTTATCTAGGGAAAATAGGATTTTTGAGAGAAAAGATAGATTATAGCTAAAATAACAGATCAAAATTAATATCATACATTCAAGTCACCACAAATAGCTTCTTTGCATTTTTCTAAATGTTTTTTCATTCAGTGTTTATACTTATATTTCTTGTGCTGGCTCTACATCCTTAGCTCTCATTTTTTATCTCACCAAAAGCCAGATTAAATCTTTCTTATTTCCACCAATAATCGAATAGCTTATCCCTTGGAGATTCATAAAAAGTTTAATATTATATTGATACAGTGATAGTCTATATACAAATAAATGTTATTTAAAAACAAATTAATTTAGTTGAATTTAAATTAAAGAATTTGCTTTTGACTGGTATTTCCTGCAGTATAAAATAAAGTGATTAAAAGAAAGTTATTGAGGGTGAATATTGATCCAACTATGAACAAGTACCAATAAACTGTTAAAAGTTTAAAATATTGAGATTCAAATAGCCATTATTGTGTAAATAATAGAATTGTAAATACTAATAATAGCAAGACTTTTTAAAATGTGACTTAATAAGAAAAATTTAGTAAAACAATTTTAAAAAAAAAAATTTGGTTTAACTTATGATTTAAATTAAGATTGTTTAAGCCAGTCAATTCTATAAAATATCTTATATAGTTATAATAATAAGTAATATATTGTAACGGTATATAATATGCATATAATATGCCGTTACATTATTTTAAATTAAAATAAAAAGATTATAAATAAAAATTGATTTATTAAAAAGAAAAAAATTTAACTTAAAAACTGAAAATTAAAAGTTGTTTAACGTATATAATATATTGCACAGATGGAATGAAAACTTTAAAAATATTATTTTCTTTTTAAAATAAAAACAAAAAAAAGGATTTGAATGTACTTTTTTATAAAAAAAAGATAAAATATTTTTGTTAAAAGATTCCTATGTAATCTCAGTAAATGGAAATGATTGTTTTATAAATTAAACGAAATGCAAACTAGCCCTTGGGACTTATATAAAAAAATCAGATGAAAGATATAGATAAGAGAACAAAAAAAATTAGATGTCCAATAGAAGCAGCAAACCAATGCTCAGACTTAATGAAAATGATTAGAACAGGAAACTATGTTCAATGAATCCGGAGGATTACTATAAAAAAAAAAATATCCAAATTAAGAACAGTTCCAGCTTGATTTGACAAGCTAAACCTAGTTTTTTTAAAATGAACTTTAATCTGACTTTTCAAAATCAATTATTAATGTTTAATTTTTATACATTTGAGTTTGCTAATTTAATCATGTCCATTTTTTTTTATTAATATTTATTGAATAAATTATTAAATGTTAAATTTAAGTTGGGCATGAATGGCTGCATAGATTTGTAAAGTTATATTAATTAATTAAAAAGGGTTAATCTTAGGTTATTTGTTTCGTAGTTAAATTGGGTTAATCAATTGGATATACACCTGGGTCTCTTTTTATGCGGACTTATTTACCACGATTTTGAAGTTACGCGATTCACGTTTCACCGGAAGTGGAATTCCGATAATGCGCTATTACTTTAAATAATAAATTTCGCGCACTTACTTTATATTGAAAGTAATAGCACATTATTGGAATTCGACTTTCATCTTAGTAATTTCAATATTTTCAGTGCTTTATAATAGTAAGATTTTATGCAATAATGAAATTAAAATCATGATTTCCACATTTTATGTATACACACATTAAATTTTACAAGATTATAATGTAAATTTGTTCAAACATTGTGCGTGTTAATTTTGCATTTTAATACACATTCTGTTTTTGCTTTTTAAAAAAGAACTTAATCAATTATTAATCATTTAGTGTCCACAAGTTTATTTTTAAAAGGTGAGTAATAGCAGTGGGCACAATTAAATTTGACAATTAAAAATTAAAATCTGATTTTTAATTGTAATTAACAATTTAAAAATTACTTACGACGACTTGAAATTAATGTGATGTAAAACGAAATTTGATTTTTAGTTGTTAGTTTTAATTAAATTTTTCCCAGCAGTGGTGAATAAATGTCTTTTTATTATCATAAGTCTAAGTTCATAAACAATTAATAAAATCATCATCTCAAAGATTAATTACTAATTACGTTGTCAACAGAAAACCATTAGCACAACATGAGAGTGCAAACGAACATGTTTTTCGGCAAATACAGATAATAATTAAAACATGTATAAAAAAATGTAAATTACTGTACTGTAAATTATGCATAAAAATATATTAGTTTGAATAAAATTAAATATTATAGTTAAAAAAAGTTTGTTTTGTATCAATTTTTTTCAAATTTAAAATTTTTTATTAGTCATATTTTATTTCCTTATTTTTGTTTTTGCACGAATTTTAAAGTAATTTTACGTTGGTGCTTTGCTTTTACACAAATTTTGAAAAATCACAAACCGCATCCCCCCTTTTTCAATGTAAGTTATGTCTATTATAGCGCGATTTCGTTTGCGCGTGTTTTCTGAGGAACCTATCTATCGCTTAAAATGAGACCGAGGTGTGCATGAGATTCGCTACATGCAGAATCCTATTATATGCCGCACTTGGGCAAAATAAGTCCTATATCTCACTTACCATCGAAAGCAGATGGTATTCCCTGCTCCTTGGATCACCCCTTTTAGCCTATGGAATGGGATAGTAATACGGAAAACGCAGTCCTTTCCTATTTTTTATTGTTCTCGCCAGACAGATGTAGTATTCCTGTACTGGACGAGAGTCAATGTCTTCTATACCTATGCTGTTCAGATGTACATTCCTGACAGTATGGTATTTGTGCTATCATATTCATGCTGCATTGAATGCATCGATGTATCAAATGACGGTTTGACTGCAAACTTTTGGCCTAAAGTTGAATAAGGATAGAATATTTTCTTTTCAAATGTAATCTATGTAGTTTATTCATACTCGACACTCTTAAAAATATTATTAAATTCATCTGTGCAGATTGTTTAAAATAAAAATTTAAATTTAAAAATTAATAACCATCTTAAATAATAAATTTTATTCCTCAATTTTATTTATATATGTTTAATAAATGTTTGTGTGTATTATTACTGGCAGTGGCTTCTTTTATTTTTTTTTAATATTGAAAATATTTTTAAATAAGAATTTATATTTTATAAATCTCTGCGTCTCTCTGAGCTAGTGGCATGGGCTGACAGTCTTAATAAATAAAATATATAAAAAAAAGTTGGATCTTTAACAGTGAGTATCTGCCTACTCTATAAATTTTCTAGATTCAAATGGCCTAGTGGCGCCCTGTACGGCAGATATGATAAGACTGCAAACTTCCACATCATCCCTGACCATTATAATATTAATACATATTAATGATTGGGCTGCAGAAAGGGATTTGCTGTTAAGTGAAAAAAAATCATTTGATTTCTCTTGAAGGTCAAGAAACATCAAGGTCTTTTTTTTTCCAGTTGCCTAAATAGCTCAACTGAAATATCAGTTGAGTTTTCTTGAAGGCAGAATGAATGTGTGAATGAAAATTTATTTTATTTCTAATAGATATTTACAATCATGACAGACAAAAATAAATCATGGTCCTTATTCCCAGGAGATTGTAAAGTCACCAGCCAAGGCAGCAGTTGGTGGCCAAGGCAGAGGGTGCTAAGATTACTGTTTTAATATTTAAAAAAAATTGAAATCCTATATATTTTAAAGCATCTGACAAAAATCCCAGATAATACTTTCTGGACCCCTAATTGATCCTGAATGTATGACAAGCTTAATCATTTAGCATGGGATAAAAGTTTAATGTAACATTATTTTATTAGCCCAATTAAACATTTATAAGCAAAATTGGAAAAAAAATTAAATAATAAATATTACTATTGTTGCAGGAATTATCAGCTGAAAGTAGGACTAAAGATAAATGTTAAAAAGACTAAAGTAATGTTTAATCAATTTGCTCAAAATATGAAAATAAAGGTTGATTATGATGAATTAGAAGAAGTTAACAGTTACAAATACCTTGGTCAGATTATTAATACAGATGGAAACATAATGGAGGAAATTAATCATAGAATTAAACTTGGTTGGAGTGCTTTTGGTAGAAATAACTTGATACTAAAAGGAAATATGCCTATGTGTTTGAAAAGGAAGGTTTTTAACAAATGTGTTTTACCAGTTCTTACTTATGGATCTGAGACTTGGACACTTAATAGAAGAGCAATACAGAGACTTCAGACCACTAAAAGAAGTATGAAGAGATGTGTGTTGGGAGTAACAAGAAGAGATCGAAAACGCAATGTATGGGTAAGAGAACAAACAGGTGTTACTGACCTCATTGAAAAAATTAAAAGATTGAAGTGGAGTTGGGCTGGACATATTGCTAGAAGAGATGATAATAGATGGACAATTGAAATTTTAAACTGGATTCCAAGAGATTGTAAAAGACCCCAGAAAGAGACCACATGTGAGATGGATGGATGAAATAAGAAAGTGTGTAGGGGTGTTGTGGGGAAGCTAAAGATCGGAGAAGATGGATTAAACTTGGAGAGACCTTCATCCTGCAGTGGATTGATAATGATGATGATGATTGTTTTTTCTTTTCTCAATATTTTTTTCCTATGTAAAAAACAAAGAAAGGTTTAATTCTTTAAATTCTGAACAAATCAGCTTTAACAATTTTGAAATATCTCTTCCTTCTATTGTAAATAATCTTAAATAATGATCTAGTTTAAAGGAATGTTTATCACTGCTTTCACATTCAATTCATATCCTTAAAAGTTTTATTTCCCCATTAAGGTTATCAATACTACTTCACTGTTTTAGGATTCACAGGAGTAACAACACTTTTAATATATTTTAGAAACTTCTCTTTCATCATTCATAATTCTGTTTAATAAGTCAATTGTTTATAACAAAGAGATGCTGCTTCCAAACAACAAATTGTGTCTGTTAATTATACAATGAGTGTATTACTAAGAAATACTATACTTCTATGAATTAATTTATAACTTAAAAACAACAATCTATCTGTGAATGAAATCTACAATTGCCAAAAATAAATTAAGTTTAATGCAAGACACATTTATAAGAGTATTTTTACAAGTCAGACTTTATAATAAAACCTTGCATTAAATGCAATTAGAAATTATATATAAGTAAAATTATAAAAAAAAAATATTTTTAATTTTGTAAATCAAAAAGATAAAAAATATGTGAATGATTTGAAATACAGGCATTCTTATATCTGGAACTTAATTGTAAATATAGGGGATTTGAACTCAGACTTTCAAGCAACCTTCAACTATCCACACTATCTCATACTACTGATACACATGACCACACACATGTAGAAAAGATAAATAATCACCAATAAACGTATTTCATGCTGAGCCAGTATTCATTAGTTGGTGCAGATTATCATCTCCCACACATATATAATCAGTGCTCAGTTTATATTAAGATAGCAAATATGTGCGGGAGATGATAATCTGGAACAACTGATGAGTGCTGGTTCAGCACAAAATATCTATATTGGTGATTATTTATCTTTTCTACATGTGTGTAGTATGAGATAGTGTGGATAGTTGAAGGTTGATTGAAAGTCTGAGTTCAAATCCGCTAAATTTTGTGAATATAACTTGTTTCAAATAAAATTACATATTTAAGTTGCAATATAAATTTTTTGATATTTTTATTATTATTAAATACTTCACAGCTATTTCACAGATTGTGGAGAATGATCGAGCATTGATTATTTTATGGTTTATTTTTTAATTACAAACATTATATATAGCATTCATTAATATTAAAAATATACAGTATTATATGAAATCTATAAAGATTTATGCTTAATGGTGTTATTACGTGTACTATTACACTAAAAGCTATACGATAAGATAATAATGGATTCAATATTATAAAAATTAAAATTGACAAATGGGAAGTTTAAAGTGAGGGATAAATACGTTCATATATTTAGACAAAATCATTAATTCAGAAAATTTATCAAGGGAGCCAGATTGTACTTCAATAGAGATTAATTATTTTGACTTTTACTGAAAATCGCTAAAGAAAATAATGATTAAAAACGGTAATTCCACAGCGTAGAAATATTTAACAGCAACTGACATTGTTTTATAAAGACAAATCTAGAATTTAAATTTTCATAACATAAACATGTAATAGTGAACAAATATATCTGAAAATAATGACTACTCTCTCCCAAATCTAAAACTAAAACTTGCACTCAGAGGAACAGGAACAAAGCTAAAAACTTTAAATTTGTAGACTTTTTTATAGATACACATTATAAATAATTTTTCATTAAAAAATTAATTATATTTGGTGATTTATAGAACGTTTGTTTGTTTCATTAAAATATGGATTTTATGTTTATGAATTACTATGGGGAAAATATATATTTCAGTGATCTAATTACATTTTTTTTTTTAAATATTAAATTTAAATGATATAGCTTTTCTTAAAAAAAAAAAAAAATTACTTATGAATCCTCTTTATTTGAAGATTTTAAAATTGCAATTTGATTATAACATATTTTTCTTATATTCCAAGACATATTTTAATCAAATGGAAAACAACTGGATAAAAATGTAAGTAAATTTATTTGAAGAAAATCTGAAATATAATGTTACTATTATTATCAGCTCGTTTTAGTCAAATGGCACTATATAGAACTAAAAACGACATGTAGGCCTTTAATGACATTCAAAGAATTCATAGAATATTGTACTGTACATTAATAAAAACTTTTCTTATTTAAAAAAAATGTCACAAGCATAAATGCTCATACATTGCAGCCACATAAAATGAAATATCATCAAAATAGTAACCTTGACGATCACTTTGTTTCAAAAAAATCATAATTTCATTATTTTGAAGATCTTAAAGATCAATATGATATTGCAAACACAAAGATAAGATATTTTTAAAGAGATCTAATAATAATTTCAAAACAACTTATAACTCAATCAAACTAAAATATATATACAGTAGCACTGAATTTCATTTGTACACAAATTTGAAAACTCTGCATTATCATGCCTTAATTAAATAAGTAAAAAAGCATTTAGTTGAAATTTTTGTTTTAAATTAAGAGCATAATTACTAAACATACTGATGAATTTGCCGCCTAGGTATAAGAGCATAAATAGTATAGAGATTATTACTGCTACCTCCCATGTTATAATCTGAGGTTAAACATGCAGAATGCAACTGAATTTTTTTCTTCACGTAACATTTATGCTTAGGATATTTCTTCCATGTAGTTAGTTATCTAATTATTGGTCAATAATAACATATCTAGCTATTATTAGTTATAGGAACATCCCAAGTTAATCTGGATTGGTCAGATGAAAATTAATGATAACTAAAAAGAAAAAAAGTATAATTGTAATATTATGCATTTTAAACCACCAAACATCACATGATCACCATCTCACAAGGCAAAACTCCCTATACAGTAGTGCCAACCAGAGTAATCAATGGATGCCAGAAGACTTGTACATAAAATCCCTATCTAGTGCCTACTCATTCAATATCCCCAGACTAGATTCTGGCTTGTGGCCTTCGTCAGTGAGGAGCTTTGGATTTGGGAGCACTGCGCCTAGATCTTAGGATCTAATGCAGGATTTTATGCACAAGCCCCTGGCATCCATTGATTACTCTGGTTGGCACTACTGTATGGAGAGTTTTGCCTTGTTTAATTATACATTTTACTTCTGATTGTGAGGTGTCATAATCATAAGGGTTCTAAATCTATAGTTAATTTTATAAATACATACAAATAGGCACAAATACTTTCATATACTACCTAGGATTTCCAATACTGGTACTATCGATACCAGGATCCCGATATTACCGAAAAAAATTCAATACCGAAATAATGAAAATACTTAACTAAGAAAACCGGTATTTCGTTATTGATTATATTTTGAGGAGCTTTGGATTTGGGAGCACTGCGCCTAGATCTTAGGATCTAATGCAGGATTTTATGCACAAGCCCCTGGCATCCATTGATTACTCTGGTTGGCACTACTGTATGGAGAGTTTTGCCTTGTTTAATTATACATTTTACTTCTGATTGTGAGGTGTCATAATCATAAGGGTTCTAAATCTATAGTTTATTTTTATAAATACATACAAATAGGCACAAATACTTTCATATACTACCTAGGATTTCCAATACTGGTACTATCGATACCAGGATCCCGATATTACCGAAAAAAATTCAATACCGAAATAATGAAAATACTTAACTAAGAAAACCGGTATTTCGTTATTGATTATATTTTGAACTGGGGTATAAATTTCGAGCATTTTATAAGTTATTTATAAAACTCTTGGAATTTTGCACTAGATTCAAAATATTTTAAAAACTTCTACCAGATTTAGTTTTATAAATGGTATTATTTTTTAATTTAATTTTATTTTTTTGTTTTAAAATATAGCAAAAAATTTAAACTAAAAAATATATACTTAAAATATTACGGTATGCATGGTAATTTTCTATTATCGTTGCCATTTTCAAGTAAAATTTGAAGTAAAATTATGCGAAATAAGGTAAATACCGTATACTTTTCAACTTTTATCAGATTCGATTGTATGACATTTTTTCAATGTTGAATTAGGAATAATCAACAAATATTTTCGTATTCAAAATTACATAACCAGGGCAGTACAGAACATCTATATCTTTGCTAAATGGAGTTTTCAGGTGCACATTATTTTTCCAAAAAATTTCTTAATTTTTTCCCCTTAGGAAAATCAATACTGTCTGATTTTTTCTTTATTCTGTCACTCCCTAAAATATAGTCATGATGTCCTTTTAAAAATATCTGCTATTAGCATTTTTTCGATTGAATATTAACAAAAATTTGGTCAATAACTTTCAGATGACAGCAACAATAATTTATGCTTTTTACAAGTTTATTTTTTAAAACAAAAATAACATTTAAATAGTTTTTATTATTCCGTTTATTTTCTTTAATTCTTTGTTTTGTTAATTACTTTTAATTTATGTTTTGTCAATTTTTAGAAAATTGAATTAAAGAATGTTTTGTTTTTTACTTAGGTTTTTCTTATTTTGTTTACGACTTTTAACTTTGTTAAATTGAATAAAATAAGACTTCTTTTGATACAAAAATACCAGTATTTTCGGTTTCAACATTGATATCAGGAACAAAATATTGGTTTTAGAGCAACTCTTTTGTACTGGAAACTAATATTATTTCTTCTGCAATGTTTCTTATGGTTATTAATAAAAATTGCTTTATAATTTTAAATATTAACTGATTACATTGAACCACTTATGAATAAACAACACTCTATTTGAAAAAGATAAAAAAGATATATTTAACAATATATAGTGCTTAAAAAAATGGCAAAGAGAAAAAAAAAACAATTCAAGTCTATACTGTCTCCCAGTAGGACTTTATTTAAATTTGCCATTCACATAGTAAGAAATAAGATTAATTGTGAATCCATAAACGAGTTCAAGCACAAAGTGATTCTTTTTCTTCTGATGTGTGTGCATTTATTCTAATATGCAAGAGAGTGAAAATAACTGAAATCACTGTCTGGTAATCACATCTGTTGTAGTACATGCTTCTGTTTCTAGATAACTTTCACGGGAACTCTTCTGCATCCATCTGCCAAATGATGTTATCATGTGAAATCGTGATCACACTTAACACATTTTTTTGTTAAGTGTGTTTCGCATATTTGTTGATTTTTGTAATGACTGAAAAGTTGGAACAATGTGAAATTCGGTTTTCTTTTAGGGAAAACAGTTATAATGCTTGAAACAGCTTACAAGCAAGTTGCTCTGGAAACACACAAGTTTACAAATAATTTAGTAAAAGCATTAAATTCATCACATTCCAATAAAAGCATGTGAGTGAAGTTCAATGTCAAGATAATGTTTTGATACTTTTTTTTGGGATGCAAATGGCATTGTTCACTTACAATTCATTTGTAATGATCAGGCATTTAAAACTACAAGTTCTGAAACTTTTGTGTGATACAGTAAAACGTAAATGTCCCATTTTCCTGGCAAAGTAAGGAATGCATGCTTCATCATGACAGCGCAGCGAACAAAGTCTTGAGTGTTAAACTATTTTTAGTAAATTCAGCAATGAGCCAACTTATCCATCAATCACATTCACTCTATCTCATTCAATGCAACTTGTTTTTAATCTCTTGAATAAAAACATTTCAATTTTTTTTTTTTTGCAGATTTAGAAGTGAAGGAAAAAAACGACAAAGGCATTAAAAGAAATCACTGTGTTTCTGGTCTACTTAGAAAAGTGAAAAACACACTTAGACCAGTGCATTGCATTAAATAGACTATAATTTGAAAGAGATTCAGTTTACAACACCTAAAAATAAATATACAATTTTTTATTACAAAATTCCAGTTATTTTTGGGTCTCCCATCATATTACATGCACAATAAGATTTAAAAAGCTTCCAACTTTTTATATATATATATAAAAACTGCAGATAATGTAATGTAAGTAAAACATACGATGGTTATTAGGAATTAAATTCTATTCTAATTAAGTACTACCATCTATGTAAGATAAAATAATCAATAAATATTAGATGGCAATACTTACTAAATTCATATCCTAGTCTAATTTCTAGTTTAAATCTTCATCAGTGAGTAGTTTAGATCAGGATTTAATGAACCTGAACTGTTTAGACCTAATATTTCCTTCATTCCGCAAATACTTTTTACACCCCCACCCCCCGCTATCATACTACCAGTTTAAAATTCAAAAATATCTTAATGCTTTGAATCTAGGCCTATTTGCTTGCATAAATATAGCTCTGATATTAGTTCAGTAACTATATTTTGGTGATCTCAATTTACAACTACTTTGGGCGCTATGAATGATATAAAATCAAATATCATATACCAGTTTACTCAATGCTTTTTAAAAGCAAATGGTTTATTCTATTCCAGTTCTACTATCTATTGTAAATCTGAATAATTATATATACTACTGATTATTGAATCCATATCCAAAGCTATCCTATCCATATTTCCACTAATGAAGAGTATATATACACCAGAAACAAATCTGAGAATGTGAATAAAATAATATTGGATATGGATTTAATAAGCACTACCATTTAGTATCTATAATTCAGGACTATAATAGATTAACAGCTTAACATACAAGAAACAGTTTATCCTTGAAAAGCATTGTATAAGCTGAAGCCACTAGTTTTAAATGCATAAGTAGAAACACTAATAATAATAAAAATTAAGATAGAAATTAAAATTAAAAACAAGATAATAATTATTAATCATTGTGTTTTATATGCACACATATGTGCACACCAAACTATAATAAATTATATGTTGAAATAGCTGAATTCAACAAATTAAAGTTACATTCGGAGATAAAGCATTTGGTAGAAATTGTAAAGCAAAGGCCAACATTTATTGATAGTGAATAATATATAATTAGATACAAACAATCATAAATATATATTTGCAAGGATTTATAGAATATGAAAGGCATTTCAATTTTAAGCTTCTTCACTGTAACAAAATCTTTAGAACATCATTTTCAGATCCAGAATATTGTTAAATTCACAAAACTATATGAAATATTTTGAAAATTAACATTTATAAGAATGTATAACAAGACAATTATATCTCTTCAAAAAATTATACAGCAATTTTATGAAAAATAATTAAAGAATTAAAATGGAAAGTACTGAGAATTAAAATAATTATTTAAATCTAGATTTTGCATATAAAATGGTTATACTTCATATCTATTATGAAAGCTATCAGTTGAGAATAAATAAATAAGCTAAAAGTACATAATAAAAAGATTAAAATAATGTTCAATGGCTTTCTATAAAGGAGAAAATAAAAACTAATAACAATGAATTTAAAGAAGTTAATGGCTGCAAATATATTGATCAAATTAAGATAGTAGAATAAACAATGAAAATTAATTGGAGAACTGCATTGGGATGAAATAATTTTGATAAAACAACATAACATTAAAAGAAAATATTGCATGATTTTATTACTCTTAGTTATCTATAAGATTAAACCACTAAACATCACATGATCACTATTTCTTATGCTAGCACAAAACTGCTATTAAAACAGGCACACTTTCTGGCATCCATTGATTACTCTGGTTGGCACTGAGTGGCATTACTGTATGGAGAGAGTTTTGCCTGTTTTATCTACAAGATCTGAGTTATGGACTACAAATAAAAAAATAATGCAAAATTTCAAATAACAAAGTATGAAGAGTATTATATTGGCATTACTAAGAAAATACAGAATATGAAATAGATGAGAAAACATAATTATTATCGATATCACTGAAAGAAGAGATGGCAATACATAAATGTTTGAAATCAGAACCTAGATCCCAAAAGGTTATTAGAGACAATGTGAATTGAATGAATGAGATAAAAAAAAAAAGCTTGTTGAAGTGATATGAAGAAAGAATTCTGAGGATCATAAAAATTGAACTGAATTTGAAAAAATTATCTTCTAATAATTTAATGGATTAATAATGATTAGAAATGATGGTGATATGTGTATATAAAATCATGACAAATAATATAAACACATTTAACTAAGTGAAATGATTTTAAGTTGTGTAAAAAATTCACAAATATTTAATATATGTATTGAAATGGCTGTTTTATGGCATACACCATACAGTATTGTGTGTGCATATATATAAGGTTGAAAGGATAAGAAACAGACCAAAAAATTTTTGAAGATATTTTCTATTTTACACTGGAATAACAGTTAAGAATTAAATAATTTTGAATTTAAAATTTTTTTTTATTATAAATTAAACATTTAAAAATGTCTAATTAATATTTTATTAATTCTGATTTTGAAATTAGAACAAGTATGTTTTTATGTTACAATAGATATACTGGTACTTATAAAATTTCACTATCTATTTTGATTAGCAAATTTTTTAAATTAATGTTTATATAACATATTTTGATAAAATTCCATAAATTATGTTTTTCAAAGTATTAATGTGAATTGAAAAATAGTCACTAACTTTTTTGAATCACGATAGAGAAAACTTATTTTTAATTACTGTATTTTTTTCTCACCCTGACTATAAAAGTTGAAGAAAAGATTAGATTTTAAGAAGTTTATACAGATAACTACTACCATGAAGTGATAACTGAAGTCAAGAGATAATGCAAGTCTAGATGCTGCTACTAGTTCACAATGGCAGTTTGGATACACATGAAAGCAAGCCTGGCTTTTCTGTGTCCTCCACAGCCCATATTATATACTAGATGGTATGTCTGAAGTTATCAACTTCTATACTAAATAAAGCTTCTTGAATGTCAATAGTTATCTTGATTATATCTTTTCCTAAAATGACAACAAACAAGTCTACTGATTTAAAAAGACCGCTAATCCAGTGAGTCCATCAGCTTGCTTAAGAATTAGTTTATATGTGTATTCTTTTCTCTATATGCAGAAAGGTACAGATAAAGGTAGTGTCATATATATATAAAGTATAGCTGGTGAATTATTTTAAATAATTTCTTGAAAATGACACTGGTAATTTTTTAAATTACAATTTTTTTTAAAGTAAATAACTTTATTCAATAAAAAGATGCACTTCCAGTTTATTATTAAAACTGAAACTCTTTAGTGAAATTGACATTTAAAATCTATAATTTAAAAGTAAACATGTAAATAATTTTTGCTTGAATTAAAGGTCTAAAAAACAAAGGATTCAGATAATTTTATTTTAAAAAAGTAAACTCCAAAATTTTTTCTAAATTAGGGGGGAAAACTTGGAATATTTTTAAAGATGTTTACAATTAATCAGGAGTAACCTGAAAAAAAAAAAAAAAACTGATGAAGGACTGTCAAAAGAGTAAATATTTTTTAAAGAAAACTTTTACTTACCATAAAAAAAACGAGGCTAATTAATAGCTTTAACTCATATCATCTATTATTTATATATACACACACATCATACATGTGCTATATATGTACCATTAAAATGATAGCTTTCTTTTTATTATTATATGACAATTCCCACGTTATAGCCCATCTGTGTGCTTATATAGATGCGGGTCATATAGATACATTAAAATTAATCATATTTTTTTATTATTATATGACAATTCAAATGTGAAAATATACTAAGTTTATTATTTAGACAAACTAAAATATAAGATGTATAAACTTCAGTGTGTATACACATATATGTTAAATCAGTCGTCAATTATGTATTATAAAAAATGAATTTCATTTATAGGTTTATGACATCAAATATGTTCATAAACTATTATACCCCATGTCTGTGTTTATATATGTGTGTTTTACGTATGGACATATTTGTAAATTACAATCTGATGGCTTATTTTTATTATTATTATATGACAATTGAAATATGTTCATTTTATATTATACAGATTCGACTGTGTGCTAATATATATAGGGGTTTTATGCAAACCCTATTGGGACATATATGTAAATTACAAAGTAATAGAATATTAATCAAAATCAGAGGGCTTAATTTATATGTATAGCCTTATTCTGAAGACCTTAATTTCATTTTTATTGTTATTAATACATTGATATTTCACTGCTAAAGTTATTCCAGTGAATTTATTCAATCCTAAATAATTTTAGAATATTATATGTTAGTATTATATCTCTTGTTCATAGTAACAATTAATCCCTGCATAAGTCTGTTATATGAAAGGGGTTTATATTTAATATATATGGGCATCCAGTTGATGATCCTGGATTGGTGCAAAAGGGGTATCCTTTAAAGTCCATGCATTACATTTTATTTAGTTTAGTATTTATTAGAAATTAAGTTTATAATTGGCCAGTACATTACTGTTACTAAGTGGTTAGAGCATTGATGATAAGCATCAAAGCATTATTTTTTTTTAATTATCTTCTTAAGGATTAGCACTTAAGTTTGTGCATCCAAATTATGGTTTAAATAATTTTCCCCAAGCTAGCAAGGGCTAAATAATTAGCCTGGTCTATAATGGACACGTTTCAAATCCAGTCACAAGAATGACTGTTGATTTATTTTTTATTGTTGATCATTCATGATGATGATTATTACTTATAATTATTTATAGTTAGTTCTTTGCTGATCTCACAGACTCATCATGCTCCCCACATTCATATTTATTATAACATGCTCATTCCTTTTATATTTAATTTTATAATTTGTTTATTTGGGTTGATGATGATGCTTTGACATCACCCCAGCTTCAGACAATGACTCCATACTGTTACAGTATATACAATAGAAATGTTATAATTGCTTGATAAAACAAAAAAATACACTTCTTGCAAATAGTTAATATTAAAATATAATAAAATTATAATTTTTGCCAGCATTGCTTTCAGACAAACTTGATTTTAGACTTCTACTTATCATAAATGCTTCTAGTTCCCCCCACAAATTTTCATGCAGGCCAAAATACTATCATTATGACTGAAATTTCTATTTGTAGAGCAGATGCCTATTTTGACAAAAAATGGCATTATTGTCTTAATAGGGCAGTCTTTTGGATTCTTTTTAAAGCAGAAAAAAAATTATAAATGGCATTGTTAAAAATCTATTTTCTTTATGCTCTTAATACATATAGTTTTTTAATTTTTAGCACAGGAATTTTTGATTTGCCCCACATAAGTAGACAGAAAGGATATCTATTTACCAAACAATACTGAGCCAATTATCAGAAAAATATTCAATGTCCCTAAAAAAATCAATATGAATTCTCATTTAAAAATACAAATCATGCCAACTTACATAGGAGAAAAAAAATCCAATTGTATGTTGGATAACAGAAAGAGACCAATGTGACCATAAAAATGAAATCATTAAAATGGATAGAAACCAATACAAAATGATTTTAAAAATGTTTTTAAAAAGCAAGTAATTAAATCAATTAAATAATGAAAAAAAATTGATTGAAAAGAGCTTGGAAATTTGATTGGAAATGACAATGTTATATACAGTATATACATTTTAAAAATTACATGTGCTTTATAAATATTAAAACCAGATTTGTTTTTTTACATTGTTTATATTTTAGTATTGTTCAGATTTGAAGATTAAAACTTTATTTTAAAAACGTTTTTATTCCTTAGTAACCATAACTCTAAAATCAACTTTAACAGTTAGTCATTATAACCCAAAGCACACAAACTTTTTGATACTTTTAAAAACACACATGAGGACTCTGACAGTCATGTGAAATGGAAACTTCCAATCCCTTTCCGTTTCACCATCAACCTAATGACCTACTCGTCTGAACTAGTTTCGAACCTATCTTAAATGTAAAAATGTCATATGTAAAAATGTTATATATAAGTCGAGCGGGAAAACTTTGCTATAATGGCCGCTTGAGTTGCATCATCCATTTACATACGAAAACACGCTATAATTAGACAGGTTTGATAAAATTATAGCGGAGAAATGCTCATAAATTATTATAAAATGTTTTATAAATTTTCAGTCAATTTTTAATTATATTCGCTATAATATTCGTATGTGGATGGATAAGTTAAACCTTGGAATAGCGGCAAAATGATTTATATATATATATATTTAAGTTAAAATAAAAAAGATATACTATAATGTAAAATGTTTTCTTTAAAATATATTTAACGGCTTTCTGATTTAATGTTTTACATATATAATTGAAACTAAAGTATTTTCTTTAAATTTGTTTTTTTTTAAACAAATAATTTGGTAAAAACAAATATGTTAAAAGTTATTTATTTCAGTAAAATAAAAATCCGTTTATAATTAAAAATGAGAATTTTGTGTAAACAAGAAATCAATTAGTGATGCACCCGGGTAAAAAGTAAAATCTAGTTTACTGATTGATTGTTGTTTGCACAAAAGACTTTATCATTAAATCAGAATACCGTTCCTTCTGCTAAGCTTTAACATTCTTTAACACCTAAAAAGGAATTTAATTAATGAAACTGAATCAAATTATATAATTTATATATTTTAATAATTTTAAGTAATTAAATGTAACACCTCGGAGACGTTATCTGTTGTAGAAATTGGATTATATTAGTTTGTTTAATTAAAAGTCAATTGGTCCCGAGGCTAATGAAATTCCAAAAAGGTGTTAAGGTTTAGTGGAAATGGATAAACAGGCTTTATTTTAAGCGGGAAGATATACTCCATCTTGCTTTTGAAGAGCTATTATTATCCAAGTTATAAATTGTTTAATTTTACCATGTCTGGCTAAAGTCAGGCAAAATTTTGCTGCCGTTCCCGTGATGGAACGCCGAGTTCAATCCATCAAATGCCGAAGCAACAACCAACAAGCTTACACCAAATAAAAGATGTCGTTCCAACACCATTTTAAATCGTCTCGCAACTGAATAAGAACATGCCATAAGCCGCCCAAGAACTCACCTTCGTTCCAACTCAAATCTATCCAGTCCAGCTATAGAACTGTTACAATATTATTTAAAATAGCAGAGCTCTGTGAATTTCAAAAACAATCATTATTTCTTCGAAAACAGGTTAGCTAACCATATTATTGAAACTTCTTTCTAAATTGTTTTTCAAATAATCTTTAAATTCTATAATATGAAATACTTTTGTAAATTTCTGTGTTAATTAATGTTTTGCTATATAATTTAATCACTGCAGTTATATTTTGCTTTTCTTTTGCTTATTTTTAATTATTATTAGTTGTGCCTATGTTTCGAAACGGCGTGCATTTAATCATAGAATATGTTTTTAAAACATATAAATTTAAAATCTTCGTATTATTATTCACATAGCGTCATTTCGTGCGCTGTTTCGAAACCCAAATTCATATTTTGTCATTTAATAAATTAATTAATATAAATATAAAATGTGGCTTTTCAACCTTTAATTATTATATTGCTAAAGATTAAACTAGCCTGGAGTGCAATCATAAGTATATTTTTTTAGTTAAGTATTCGTAAGTCCCCTATTAAATATACTTTTCCCCCTTTTAAAAGTTTAGTAGTTATAGATAACTAAAGAGATTGAACGGGATAAAGTAAAGTTTGTATCTATATATTCCTGTCAGTAGCATATCGTATTTCTCATGCTACAGAAGAGTTGGCTCTTTTGATCAAGTTGATGATCTAGTGTTCATTTAATATATGATCTTTAATTTATAATATCCTTCAGCTTGGCGGATGTGGGATTTATTAATATTTTCTCGTTGTGCTGTTCTTTTTGATATATATATAAGATGGAGCCACGGTAAGTCCAGCCCATCTTCTCTTATGGGTAGTGCAGTAGCGAAGTCTGAGCTACGGGCCAGATTAGCACGTAAGTCCCCCACCTCTGAACCAAATAAAGGTTCCCCATTAGCAGCATGACGACCGGTTATTGGGTAAACCGTTGTTTGTCACAAAAACCCTAAAACTATTCTTCCATCCGCAGAGCCACCCGTTCCATCTTAAGCTATCTGGGATGCTTTATAAGCCCATAGTTAATATATAAATTGATTATAGTCAGATGTATTAAGTTTCACTCCAGACTTGGTTTGATTTACGTAAAAGAGCCACTCGAACTGATTATAAAAGGACATAACAAATAAGTTAAT
This sequence comes from Epiperipatus broadwayi, assembly GCA_028023455.1. Lineage (NCBI taxonomy): Eukaryota > Metazoa > Onychophora > Udeonychophora > Euonychophora > Peripatidae > Epiperipatus > Epiperipatus broadwayi. Next base: position 24,187,184 of record JAQFVV010006200.1, on the reverse strand, counting down.
GTAGTGATTGGTTGTATAGCAGGATATTTGGCTCCATTAAATCATAGCCACAAACCTATTTGCCAACATCAATTATTGTTCAAATAGTCTAGAGAATGTTACTTTATAAATGAAATGCCTGTGTGCATTTGCCAACAACAATTGTCAATAAATATATTTTAATTCATCATATATCAGTTTCTGTCTCATTATTAAATCAATCCAATTCACTAATTGCCCATAAGTATTCATTAGTAACGCCCCTATTATTTAAATATGTTAGATTTTATCTGTGGAATGTCTAGTATTTACGTTGTTTATATATATGTTTAAGTCCATGAGTCTTATTGTTTTCTCCGATTTGCTAGTGGGCCGGATGAAGAATTAAATCTCGTGTGCTACCATTGTTATGTTATCCATTGGGTGTTAGATCTGGTGCTTGGAGAGTGGGTTCGAATCCAGGCTGGTCCCTGACCTAAATCTCGGGCTTGACTGGGTTTGAAGTACATTTTGTGAGTTCCAGCTCGTGTTAGATGGATAAGCATGTTTTGACTGGCACATAGGTTTTTGTTTTTCCGCGTTTGGACGCCCAAATTGTGGGGCTTGTAACTCATTTCCACCCCTGAAGAGATTATGCAGGATATATATAATTCTTTTGGTCAAAATTAATGATTTTGAGTCAAATTTTTTTTGAATAATGTATATATGTAAGATTTTTTTTCCGCGTTTGGACGACCAAGTGAGGCTTCGATGTAAACACCTACATACTCTGAGTTATGGACTTTTGGGTGTATATAGCAAAAAAATTTATTAAATTTATTTTGTGTCTTTCCTGTTCACTAGTGACTGGCGCACGAGGATGATTGATCAAGTTATAAGTCATCCTCTTATAAATTTGTCATTAGGGAGCAGAGAAAAGAAATTTAGATTAAAAGAAAAGGGGGGTCTAATTGTTTTATCAAAGTATTTTTATGAATTGGAGTGGTTTAAAATGAGTAAGAAATATATATATAAGTAACATCAAATTAACCAAAAGTTAAAAGGTTTGAAATTGGTGCAGACGGGTCAAACGGAATTAGGTCATAAAACTATATATATATATATAAAAAAAAACAGCTGGAAGAAGAGAGCGGGGGTGAGTTAAATTTTTATTAAGTCATCTTTAATATTAAAATATGTGTTATACTTTAGATATATAGACGAAAAAAAAAAAAAGATTTTTTTTAAAATTTTTCGTATATTTTATTAAAGCTAGAAAAAAAGAAGGGATTTTTTTTTAAATAAAAAAAGAATTTCGTATATTTTATAAAATAAAAAGTAGGGACACAATTTTTTTTTTTTTAATTGATTATATGTTGGACGGGCATCAAAATGGTGTGGACTTATAGATATATTAGTGAGTTAGGCATAGAGTTGGGATGGAAGTGAACGAGTCGTTCTTGAAGGGGGAGGCAGCAAACAGCCGTATTAAAAGTATAAAAGTTTTAAAAATCAAATATTTAGTAGGCATAACAATAATAACTTTGAAAGGAATATATAGTATACAGAATGAACAAAGAAACAGAAGCAATGAGCAGTGGGAAGAGATAGAAGTAGGAATGGAGATGAAAGGTGGAGGTATCATGTTGAGATCAGGAAGAGAGATTAATGAGTACAACAGCAGTACGGAAGAAACAGAAAGGGAAGATGGTATGAGCCAGGATAGAGATGAGGGTGCACAGAAAACTAGAGCTATGCCAGAGAATTTAGTTACAGAAATATCGGAACAGATACCGATAAAGGAGATTAAACAGGAAGGCTGGGACTTGAATTGGTTGCTGAGACAGCTTAGACAGGATGCAGAGAAAATGGATCAGAAAATGGAGGAAAGAGATCAGAAAATGTCACAAAGATTTGAAAATCTTAGCAGAGATATTAGACAAGAGATGGCAGATAGAGATAAAAGGCTGGAAGAAATGTTGTGCCAAGGTCTACAGGAATTGTCAACCAGCTGCCAGCAGAAATCTGAAGAAATGACGGGAGAATTCAAGGAAACATTACAGACTAGTCAAGTGGAAAATAATCAAGATAGGGTTATAATTAAAGAAGTTAAGACCTTAGTAGAGAAGATAGAATGTCAAGAAAAGAATTTGATAGATAAGGTTTATAACGTTGGTGCAGAATTTAACAAATTCCAAGAGTGTGAAGAAGCCCAAAGGGAGATCAGAGAGGAAATATATGAAATAAAAGAAAATTTCAGACAAAAAAATCAAATGGCTACCAAAGAAGAAAACATTATCACAGCATGTATTCCAGAATTGAAAGATGTAGCAGAAATGAAAGAAGAGAGAGAAAAGGAAAGTAAGGAAAGCAACTTTGCTAGTGATTACCAAGATAAAAGACTTAATAGACATGAGATAGTGCACGTTATTGGCCAGACTGAAGATGATACTGAAAATGATTTTAGAGAGGGGGAAGCCAAAATCGGTCAGCAAAGTACCAAAATCAAAGGAAACGACTTTTTAAACGAACGTAAGTGCCAGCTTAATTATGAAAATAACACGTTTTCTCTGTATGAAGAACAAATTGGGTTGGAAAAGAACAAATCCCCAGTGACGCAAAGTCAAAGCAAGGAATGGGGAAAAGCACTTACAGAAGAAAAGAATGTCGAGCTGCATAATGAGATACCGTATGAAGGCAGCGAATTCGCACTAAGTCTGACAATGCACCCTAAGCGATCTCCTGTGAGGTTGAAAGACAAAAATGAAAGCTATGAATGGGTAATCGATGATGATGAAGACGGTTGGACATCTGATGAAGATGATGATGATCTATTGAGATGTTGTTTCAACCCCGGCGTGGAGTTACTCCTTAAACAACCCCCAGATCCTATTTAAATTGTTAGTTGTTTTTGTGAGTGATTTGATCACTCCATATATATTATACACTCTATATTTTATTTATATACCTTATATATATATATGATACACTTTATATTTATTTACATACCCTTTATATTGTTATTATACACATTACATTTTATCTATATCCATTTTATCTATTATATACTTTATATTTTATCCATATATTATCTATATACCCTTTTATATATTTATTACACGCATTATATTTTATATATATATAAAACATATCCATTATTTTGACAAAGAGGTATACTCGTTTGGGTATATATCTGTTTAAGTTTAAAATATTAACTAATAACAGATGATTTCATTGTGTGTGTTGATAATTGTTAGAAGCACTAAATGTATTATATAGTATAATCTAGTATGATGTATTATCATAAGTTTAGCGTAGGATTAGGCCAGGAGTTATAGTATGAAGAAAGCCATAATTTACCTCTGTGTTTATATAAGTAAAGTCTTTTTTTTTTATTTGTTTTTTTTTACCAAGTTTACTGATATGAAACGGAAACCTCCAATCCCTTTCCGTTTCACCATCAACCTAATGACCTACTCGTCTGAACTAGTTTCGAACCTATCTTAAATGTAAAAATGTCATATGTAAAAATGTTATATATAAGTCGAGCGGGAAAACTTTGCTATAATGGCCGCTTGAGTTGCATCATCCATTTACATACGAAAACACGCTATAATTAGACAGGTTTGATAAAATTATAGCGGAGAAATGCTCATAAATTATTATAAAATGTTTTATAAATTTTCAGTCAATTTTTAATTATATTCGCTATAATATTCGTATGTGGATGGATAAGTTAAACCTTGGAATAGTGGCAAAATGATTTATATATATATATTTAAGTTAAAATAAAAAAGATATACTATAATGTAAAATGTTTTCTTTAAAATATATTTAACAGCTTTCTGATTTAATGTTTTACATATATAATTGAAACTAAAGTATTTTCTTTAAATTTGCTTTTTTTTAAACAAATAATTTGGTAAAAACAAATATGTTAAAAGTTATTTATTTCAGTAAAATAAAAATCCGTTTATAATTAAAAATGAGAATTTTGTGTAAACAAGAAATCAATTAGTGACGCACCCGGGTAAAAAGTAAAATCTAGTTTACTGATTGATTGTTGTTTGCACAAAAGACTTTATCATTAAATCAGAATACCGTTCCTTCTGCTAAGCTTTAACATTCTTTAACACCTAAAAAGGAATTTAATTAATGAAACTGAATCAAATTATATAATTTATATATTTTAATAATTTTAAGTAATTAAATGTAACACCTCGGAGACGTTATCTGTTGTAGAAATTGGATTATATTAGTTTGTTTAATTAAAAGTCAATTGGTCCCGAGGCTAATGAAATTCCAAAAAGGTGTTAAGGTTTAGTGGAAATGGATAAATAGGCCTTATTTTAAGCGGGAAGATATACTCCATCTTGCTTTTGAAGAGCTATTATTATCCAAGTTATAAATTGTTTAATTTTACCATGTCTGGCTAAAGTCAGGCAAAATTTTGCTGCCGTTCCCGTGATGGAACGCCGAGTTCAATCCATCAAATGCCGAAGCAACAACCAACAAGCTTACACCAAATAAAAGATGTCATTCCAACACCATTTTAAATCGTCTCGCAACTGAATAAGAACATGCCATAAGCCGCCCAAGAACTCACCTTCGTTCCAGCTCGAATCTATCCAGTCCAGCTATAGAACTGTTATAATATTATTTAAAATAGCAGAGCTCTGTGAATTTCAAAAACAATCATTATTTCTTCAAAAACAGGTTAGCTAACCATATTATTGAAACTTCTTTCTAAATTGTTTTTCAAATAATCTTTAAATTCTATAATATGAAATACTTTTGTAAATTTCTGTGTTAATTAATGTTTTGCTATATAATTTAATCACTGCAGTTATATTTTGCTTTTCTTTTGCTTATTTTTAATTATTATTAGTTGTGCCTATGTTTCGAAACGGCGTGCATTTAATCATAGAATATGTTTTTAAACATATAAATTTAAAATCTTCGTATTATTATTCACATAGCGTCATTTCGTGCGCTGTTTCGAAACCCAAATTCATATTTTGTCATTTAATAAATTAATTAATATAAATATAAAATGTGGCTTTTCAACCTTTAATTATTATATTGCTAAAGATTAAACTAGCCTGGAGTGCAATCATAAGTATATTTTTTTAGTTAAGTATTCGTAAGTCCCCTATTAAATATACTTTTCCCCCTTTTAAAAGTTTAGTAGTTATAGATAACTAAAGAGATTGAACGGGATAAAGTAAAGTTTGTATCTATATATTCCTGTCAGTAGCATATCGTATTTCTCATGCTACAGAAGAGTTGGCTCTTTTGATCAAGCTGATGATCTAGTGTTCATTTAATATATGATCTTTAATTTATAATATCCTTCGGCTTGGCGAATGTGGGATTTATTAATATTTTCTCATTGTGCTGTTCTTTTTGATATATATATATAAGATGGAGCCACGGTAAGTCCAGCCCATCTTCTCTTATGGGTAGTGCAGTAGCGAAGTCTGAGCTACGGGCCAGATTAGCACGTAAGTCCCCCGCCTCTGAACCAAATAAAGGTTCCCCATTAGCAGCATGACGACCGGTTATTGGGTAAACCGTTGTTTGTCACAAAAACCCTAAAACTATTCTTCCATCCGCAGAGCCACTTTATTATTATACTTTACTTGTGCCTAGCATATTAGTAAAATCGTTATAGCCAACTCTTTCCTCCCTAATATGCAATCTTCGGCATTGAACCGAAGCATTCTTGAAAACCCGTTCGATCTTAAGCTATCTGGGATGCTTTATAAGCCCATAGTTAATATATAAATTGATTATAGTCAGATGTATTAAGTTTCACTCCAGACTTGGTTTGATTTTACGTAAAAGAGCCACTCGAACTGATTATAAAAAGGACATAACAAATAAGTTAATGTAGTGATTAGTTGTATAGCAGGATATTTGGCTCCATTAAATCATAGCCACAAACCTATTTGCCAACATCAATTATTGTTCAAATAGTCTAGAGAATGTTACTTTATAAATGAAATGCCTGTGTGCATTTGCCAACAACAATTGTCAATAAATATATTTTAATTCATCATATATCAGTTTCTGTCTCATTATTAAATCAATCCAATTCACTAATTGCCCATAAGTATTCATTAGTAATGCCCCTATTATTTAAATATGTTAGATTTTATCTGTGGAATGTCTAGTATTTACGTTGTTTATATATATGTTTAAGTCCATGAGTCTTATTGTTTTCTCCGATTTGCTAGTGGGCCGGATGAAGAATTAAATCTCGTGTGCTACCATTATGTTATCCATTGGGTGTTAGATCTGGTGCTTGGAGAGTGGGTTCGAATCCAGGCTGGTCCCTGACCTAAATCTCGTGCTTGACTGGGTTTGAAGTACATTTTGTGAGTTCCAGCTCGTGTTAGATGGATAAGCATGTTTTGACTCGCACACATGGAACAACTGGATAACCATTTATTGAAATGTTTAGTATATATTGCACTGCTTCCATCTATCTCTTTTAAAAGCTTAATACAAAAAATTATTTATACTTTTGGATATTGCTCCTAAACAATCACCATGTTTATCAACTTTAGTTCTCAAGTAGGCAAAAGAATAAGACCACATTTTCATTCAAAACTTCACACGTTGACTGATGTGGTTTCATTTAGCTATGCACACAACAGTAATACAGAAACATATTTCTGTTCCAGCCTGTATTATATATTATAATAACAATTTTCTTTCAATCCATGTATGTACACTCATCTTTGGATTAATTGGGGGGGGGGGGCATAGCTAAGGATGAATCTAAACAAAATTTATATTTAGAAACTTCAGAAAATAAAAAAATTTATGGGGAAAAAAAATCAATTTGGCTATCAGCTAACAATGAAAGTTAATAATTTAAAAATAAAGTCTGACATCACATATATCAATTTAAAAAACTCAATGAAAGAAGAGTGAATAAGTTTTTATACAATGTGTCTTTATTTTTAACTTTTGTTTATTCTTTTTGAAGTTTGATGAAAGCAAACCATTCTGGCTTTGTTCTTTTATTTGTTTTTCAATACATTGATTATACCATAAATATTTCAAAGTGTATCCAGAATCTGATTCCTCCAAGAGTTTCAGTCGAATTAAAACAGATAATTATTATTACTGTTTTTTTTTTTACTAAGTATATTTTTAATTATTAACTCCTTTGATTTGTCATTTTTGAATTGCAAATGTATTTTCTGATAAAGACTGGTTTAAGTCGATTTTCATTACCCCACATACTTATGTAATATATAACATTTTATTGACTATAGGTCATCATCATCATCATTATCAACCATTATCAATCCACTGCAGGATGAAGGTCTCTCCAAGTTTAATCCATCTTCTCCGATCTTTAGCTTCTCTTCTCCACATCACCCCTACACATTTTCTTATTTCATCCATCCATCTTACATGTGGTCTCCTTCTGGGTCTTTTACAATCTCTTGGAATCCACTTTAAAATTTCAATTGTCCATCTATTATCATCTCTTCTAGCAATATGTCCAGCCCAACTCCACTTCAATCTTTTAATTTTTTCAATGAGGTCAGTAACACCTGTTTGTTCTCTTACCCATACATTGCGTTTTCGATCTCTTCTTGTTACTCCCAACATACATCTCTCCATACTTCTTTGAGTGGTCTGAAGTCTCTGTATTGATCTTCTATTAAGTGTCCAAGTCTCAGATCCATAAGTAAGAACTGGTAAAACACATTTGTTAAAAATCTTTCTTTTCAAACACATAGGCATATTTCCTTTTAATATCAAGTTATTTCTACCAAAAGCACTCCAACCAAGTTTAAATCTATGATTAATTTCCTCTATTATGTTTCCATCTGTATTAATAATCTGACCAAGGTATTTGTAACTCTTAACTTCTTCTAATTCATCATAATCAATCTTTATTTTCATATTTTGAGCAAATCGATTAAACATTACTTTAGTCTTTTTAACATTTATCTTTAGTCCTACTTTACTACTTTCATCTGATAACTCCTGCAACATTTCCTGCAGCTCGGAAGCATTATTTGCAAAAACAACTACATCATCTGCGAAATCTAAATGACTTAAATAATCTCCATTTACTTTCACTCCTTTAGTTTCCCATTTTAATCCACAAAATACTTCTTGCAGCACTGCTGTAAAAAGTTTTGGAGATATGGAGTCACCTTGTCTTACACCTTTCTCAATGTTGACTTTCCCAGTATCATTATGTAATCTAATTGTTGCTGTTGCATTTTTATAAATATTCTTTAAAATATGACAATATCCTGGATGTAAGCATTGAATAATTTCATAAAAATTGATATATTCTAAACGTTTTGCATTTAAAATATCAATCTAATATTAAAAAAATATCTTGAAAAAGCATTTCTAACCACATTGCAAGCGGTAAGAGATGAGTAAATACTGAATCAAGCAGTCCCAGTTATATTTATCATTAAGTCTTACTCTGGCTTGTCCATACTATAAAACTCCTTTTTTATTGGTTGACTTGTTCTAAAATAGTCATTAAAATTTTTAAATAGCAAATGCTGTTTCCTTGTTAATTAAGCAAAAAATCACTTTAGTAACTTTATTCACTGATAACAAAATAAATTAACATGTATATAAAAAGCACTATAAATTTGAACTTTGCAAATGCAAGTCTAAATGTTATCAATCAAAAATTGGATTACACCTCATAAAAGACACCAACAAAGCTTTAATATTTATGGTCAAAATAAATGATTGACCTTTGAAGTACTTACAAGTTTCCATCTCTGACAGTGCCTAACAATGTCAGTGATCACTCCACTTTGTAAAAAACCATGCTATGATAATACCCCAGATTATATTAACAGTGAGAGATGATAGATAATAAATTTAGGAAATGTCTATATCTCTTTAAGTGATTCATTGAAAGATAAGAAAGCACAACAAATTGTATAAATCAGAACATTTCTGAGATTTATCAGTCTGCAAAAAAAAAAAAAATGATAAAAATCTGGAGTTGTCTTCCTTTTAGTCTTGGGGGGGGGGGGGAGGCAAGAAATTACCCCCACCCCCAAAATATATAAATTTGAAATCACAGTTGAATAATTTATATTATTTTTAATAAAATTATATAAAAATGATGCAGTAAGAATAATTGACTATCTCAAATTTTGTAAAATAATGTGAAAAAGTTAAAAACAATATAAAAAATTATAATTGTGAACTAGCAAAGAAAGCTATAGAAGAGAATGAAAATCTCAAGAGTGTAAAACAACATCTTGGTATTGGTAGGAAACATTTCTAAATAAGAAAAAGATAGAACTATTACTAAAAAGAGAGGTGACATCATGAAATGTGTAGAAAAGTTATATCAAGAACAATATAGCAATAAAGAACAAAGGAAAATACCTCCTACAACTACTATTTTTTAAATGAAGAAGTGAGATGTGCAATTAAATTTATGAAGAAGGGAAAAGTTCCAGATAATGATGGGATTGTGATCAATATCTTAAAAGAACGGATGAAAAAATAGAAAAATGTTTGGGAAGATTATATATCAAAGATATACCAGATGATTGGAAGACTGTAGTATTAATATTAATATTTAAAAAAGATGATAAAGAAGATATTAGAAGTTACTTCAGTTCTATACAAATTATCTATAGTGAATTTTGGATTTTAATCAACCAAAAGAATAAGCTCGATTTAAAAATGGTTCCAGCACAGTGGATCATATCCAAATATTGAGAGAAGTTATAGAAAGAACCTATGAATATGAGTTACCATTACGCTTTGGATTTGAAGATTATGAAAAAGCATTTGATTCCAAAAGCATTTCTTCAGTGATTAAATCAAAGTATAAACCCAGGATATAGCCATATTCTGAATATTTATAAAAATGCAACAGCAACAATTAGATTATATAATGACAGTAGAAAGATTAGCATTGAGAAGAATACACAACAGAGAGACTCCATATCTCCAAAATTTTTTACAACAGTTTTGCAAGAAATATTTTGCAGATAAAAATGGGAAGCAAAGGGAGTAAAAGTAAATGGATATTATTTACGTCATCTACATTTTGCAGATAATGTAGTTGTTTTTGCAAATAATGTTGCTAGAATTATCAGATGAAAGTAAGAAAGTAGGATTAAAGGTAAGTTAAAAAGACTAAAGTAATATTCAATGGATTTCTCAGAAGAAAATAAAGATTGATAATGATGAGTTAGAAGAAGTTAACAACTATAAATACCTTGATCAGATTATACTACAGAAGGACATAATGTATGAAATTAGCCATAGAATTAAACTTGGTGGAAGTATTTTTGTTAGAAGTACCAATATTAAAAGGAAATATGATTATGTGTTTGAAAAGAAAGGTTTTTATAATAAATGTGTTTTATCAGTTGTTACTTATGAATCTTAGACTTGTGGATACTTAACAGAAAAGCAAGACAGAGACTTCAGACTACTCAATGAAGTATAGAGAAGCATGTTAGGAGTAACAACAAGAGATCAAAATAAAAATGAACAGATGAGAGAATAAACAGATGTTAGTGACATCATTGACAGAGTCAAGAGACTAAAGTGGAGTTGGACTGAACATATTGCTAGAAGAGATGATAATAGATGGACAATTGAAATCTTAAACAGGATTTTCAGAGATTGTAAGACCTAGAAAGAAATCATGTGAAATGGATAAATGGAATAAGGAAGTGTGCAAGGATGATGTGAAGAAGAGAGGCTAGAAATTGAAGAAGATGGATTGAAATTGGAGAGACCTTCATCCTGCAGTGGATCAATAATGGTTGAAAATGATGATGATTTTAATTAAATAAGTTCTATTTTTCTAATAATATATTTTTCACTAGTTGTGTGTTACATTTTCCACATGGTAACTTCAAAATCTATGAAAATAATCTGAATACTTTGTCTTTTTACATAATTTATAAAATATAAAGCAAGTTTGAATGTTCACAATGTTTAAGAAGAACAATAGCAAAAGATCAATAGTAAATTTATTTACAGACATAAATACAAAAACATTCAAACTATAAAATAAAGTCTATGAAGTCAATAATTAAATATCATTGTGCAAAGTAGCATATATATATATATAAGGAACTCAGACTTTCAAACTCCCCATAGATATCCAATCCATCTTATACAACTGAAACACATGATCACATATACATGAAAAAGATAAATGATCTTCAATATATATATTTCATACTAAACCAGCACTTATTAGTTAGTTCAGATCACCAAACTCCAACACATATATACAATCACTGCTCAGTTTATATTAAGATAACAAATCTTCAAACTTTAATGAACAAACTTCAATCTTCTCCATTCTCCAATTCTTTAGCCGTCCATATCATTGAAATCTGAGCCCTGGTCATTATATATGTGGAGATGGTGATCTGGACCAACTGATGAGTGCTGGTTCATGAAATATGTACAATGGAAATCATTTATGTTTTTCACATGAATAGCTGTGGGAAGTTTGAAAGTCTGAGTTCAAGTTTCTTATAATTACATTAAGTTTAGTATAGACAATATACATGTATTTATATATATATATATAGCAGCCACTCATAAGCAAGTATGGCCATTACAATTGCAAGGAAAAAAAAAAACTGCTCTAGAAATGAGTTTTACGATGACTGTACAAACTAATGTGAACCAAAAATATGTCCACATGAAAACATGATGATCCATTTTTCTTTTGATATTTTGCAATGCTATCTTAATTTCTTCGGCAGAAAACTTTTCTTTTTGAAATACTTCATAACTAATTATAGCTAACCAGTGTACTCTATTCTCTGCTAAATCTTCCCAATAGAAAGGTTTAAACGATATCACTTTTAAAATGATTGAGATAATCCACATAACAGGTATGGTGTCAATGTCTCCCACAAAAACCATGCTCAAATTCACCATAAAAAAACCTTTTTCAGGAAGTTTTGCATTGTTCATTGGTTTTATATGTCCAAGATATGATTTTACAATAGTGGCTGTATAATTTCACATCCAGAAAATTGAAAACCATATTAATTGGTTTTATGACTTTTCTAACGTCATTATATTGTGTTGATAATATATCCAAGTCTCATTCCATATAATAAATTAGGTAAAATAATGGCTCTATATATAGACAACTTAGTGGCACTAATTATTTCTCTATGATGAATTAATCTAGTATTTAACTTATTAAAAGCAGCAGCAGCACATCGGAGTCTGTGCTGTAATTCAATATTATCTTTCTACTTATACAACTTCCAAGGTATTTTAATTTGTTTACATTCTCAAGCTGATAAGCACCCAAGCTAAAATTTGCCGAGAATTTTTCTTCCCTCACCGACTAATAGTTTTTTTGAATATTTATCAATTCTGTAAATCACCTTTTGAATTGGCAGAAATAGCATAATCAACAGCATACTGTAAATCTAGAATCCAAAAAGACGAAATTCTTGCTTTCACTTTTAGTATATTCAAATTAAAATTCCATCTTCAAACTTATATCCCATTTTGATCCCTGTTTCCTTAAGCAGTTTATAAACAGTTCCAAAGACTACTGTTATAAAAATTGAAAACAATATTGGAGCAAGCAAATACACACCCTTACTTAATGCCAGTTTTCATTTGAAATGTTTCAGATTTTCTATTTATCGTAAAAATATGAATATATTTTGGTGGTTAACCAACTAGTTTCAAACAATGGCAGAAACATGTTTAATTAACTAAATCAAATACACTGACAAAATCAATAAATCAAACTTTTGTTTCCAACACTTTCTTTGCAATTACCTGATAACAAAAACTATATATGCTCATTGATTCTTTTAAATCATAATAAGTCTCTGGTAATCATTCATCTATGTCTGGAAGCAATTTATTCAACAAAATCCTTGAAGATATCATTGCTGTAGTGGACAATAATAATAGTCCATTCCTTAATTTTTAAAAATTGGAACAATAGAAGCATCCTTAAGATCAGACAGCACAACTTCATAGATCCATATTCCAAAAAAATTCTAATATTTTTGCAGCTAACTTCTCCAGATCATCAGGAACTGAAGTTTTTCCATTTTTAACATTATAAAGAGCTGTTTTGACTTCATTCGGCTGAATACCTTTATTTAAATGAGTAGATAAAATGGATATCATTAAAAATCATCATCTCAATTCTTAAACCACTAAACATCACATGATCACCATTTCTTATGCTAGTACATAACTGTTATTAAAACAGGCAAAACTCTCCATTCAGTAGTGCCACTCACAAGCCTTCTGGGACCCATTGATTACTCTGGTTGACACTGAGTGGCACTACTGTAAGGAGAGTTTTGCCTGTTTTCATCTCAATTCTTGTGCTATTATTCAAAAGATAATCAAAATACTCTCACTACTAAATTCAAAATATTGCAATCATATAAAAAAGTGTTGATGTTGGATTTAATAGGTTGTGATACCATTTCTCATGTTCATATGTAGTTATCTGTATATTAAAGTAACAATGATCAGCAAATATCTGTATTTTCTTTGCAATTTTAATCCTCCAATCCTTTTTAAATCTTCTTGTCAGTCATTGAATTCTGCCTTCATATCCAAAATGTAGAAAAATAAAAAGTTTAAATGGTTATTTTTATTAATAAACATTTATAAATATATTTAAAAATTGACAGATATTATCATCACTAACTACAACAAAAAGTTTAAAAAGTAATATAACTTTAACTTAGGCTTTCTACAAATTCAATATACAATAACAGAAGTTGAACAAAATAGTGATAATGCTTGAAATATCTTTATATGCATTGACAATAAAGTGTCTATGAAAATATTAAACTATGGAAGAAAGGCTTTGGGTTCTCTAAGAAATGTTACTAAAGGATGTTAATTTCTTACATGAAAAATGTGCAACATCTGTTCCTCAAACCAATATTTGAATATGTAGTGTACATAAATTGGAGAACTGTCATCTTGGAACACAACAATATTGCTTCAAATCAATGTTTACATCAAATTACATAATCCATAGATGAAGCTGCATCAGTGCAGAATAATAATTGAAGCAAGAAAATACCTTGCTCAAAAGACAATTCTACTACCATATCTCATAGCTGAGGGAAGGAAATCTGATTAAGTTTATTCACGATTATCAGACATAAATGTATAAATTGATTGAAATGTAACTAAAGATTCGTTTAATCACATCAGATTTCCAACATCATATAGTAGCATATCTGCCAAAAAAAAACAACAAAAAAACAACTAGATTTGAAATGATAATTTTCTATAATTGTTCTATTTGTGACAATATTTGATAGACACTGAAAGCTAGTATGTTAACTTTGTCAGTGATTTATTGTCCTATGGCTTTATGTTCTTCTGATTACAATCCTTTGTAATGTTCATCACTTCTTCTTAATAAATAATGATTCCTTTCGACAGATGGTTCTAGCTAGCTTTATTTTCCCATTTATTTGCAAATGCAATAATCAAATTAACTAATGAGGCACTAATTTATTGGCATATAGTGAATTCAGACAGGTCTTGACCGTTATTTATTACAAATCTTTAAATTTGACATTACTTTCCTATCTGATATTCTTTACCATTAAATGTTATATTCATGTTATTAAGTCCCAATCAAGCATATACCCTGTTGACTTAGATAAAAAAAAAAATTTCTTTAGATGTTTCTTATATAAGCAGCTCTTTCTGTCCTACCTTCTATTTATTTTGTTCAGTCACGTGAGTTAGAGCTCCATTGTCATGAGCTTTTTATGCCATCAGTCATTTCACTATACTCTGATATCTTTTAATTACATACAAAGCAATTCTGACACCAATTCCCTTTCTCATTTCATTTTTTTAGCACAAACTCCCAGACACTAAGAAAGTAATGAACAGAACAATTTTAATAGATTAAGATTCCTTAAATGTGAGACAGGAGGTGAAGTTTGGGGGAAAATGTCTATTTTAAGCAGCATTATATAGGGATCCTTTTACCATCCACAGAAGTGTAAGGGACTTATAAAAGATTATCTAAAAATGTACACACAAAGTGCTAAATTAACTTCAGTATTGTTAATAATAATAAAGCAGAAGGCAGTGATAATCGAAATATATGTATATTAGTAAAATAAGTAATAAGATTAATTCACAGAGAGAAAATAAATAAAATAGCCAGAATAAAATTAATTGAATTGTTGTAATATAAAATATTTAATTATAGTAATTATTATCAGAATGAAAAAAATATATATCAGCTAATGGAGGAAATTTTAATTAGTTAAAATACTTAATTAAATTTACAGATGATAATATACCACCACTTGGATTTTTCCCAATAAGCTTAATTATTCCAGAAAGCAAAAGAACTGAAAGTATAAAAACTGGAGCATCTCTGAGACAGCTGTGACACAAGAGTGAAACAATAGAAGAAACCAGCGTAGGATATTTTATTCCTAGGATCCCAGCTCCTGAAAATCAATAAGCTGACTAAGGCCATAACAAATCACCACAATATTATTATTTTAAATGCCTTAAGTACTTCCAGGCTTAAAGGATGGTAATAGTAGTAAAGATAAAAATACTGCCTTTAGTATTTTTATTATTAGTGAATAGACTTAATAGCTGCGGGCAGGTTATATTAATTTAGAAATGAATTTTGATTCATATACCTATATAATGTGTGTATATCAAGTTGTTTAAATTAAAGTCTGAGTCGCTGTGTTCTTTGCGTCTCAAAAATTATATTCCATACTAAATTGTTATTCTTATTCCTAGGATTAGTGAGCTAAGACATAGCAAAATTTGATGCACTCTACTTCACCAAGTTTTGCTACTTTAGCCTTAGTCTGTAAAAATGATTCAAAATAGGTTATCAAACCCAGAATGGCCTGGCTGAGAAAGCAATTCAATAAATTAAAAAAGCTCTGAAAAAGACAAATATTATGAACATGCAACATCAAAATTTCCACGTCATCAATGGTTACAGGTAAATCTCTGGCTGGGTTGCTGATGAGCGGAAAATTGCCTATAAAACTATCAAAGTTACTTCCAAAAATGGATGAACACTTTCAGTATGAAACTGAAGACAGTAAATACAAAATAGGTGATGAAATTTAGGTATGTAACCTAATCAAAAAGAAATGGATTGAAGATGTAACCACCGAAAGACTATCTAAACAAATTGTAATCATTCAAATACAGAATGAAACAAAATATCGGAGACATATAAACCGTGCCCGCTGATGAGATATACAGTTTAGAGAGGCATTAGTAATACATGGAGAAGAAACAACCAAAACCTGCAGAAAACAAAAAGTAGTTGATAAGGTGCCAGACAAAAAAATTAGAGAAATAATAGACTCAGAATGTAGTGAAGCTAAAGTAGTAATAAAAATACAAAATGAGGTGAAGAACATAGATCACCCGGGTCCCAATCTATAAGACGGAGACCGAAAAAAATTACAAGATTATGTGTAAAACATAGTAACCTATTTTCTAATGTAAAAGAAAGATTATTAAAATATATATATTTTAATAAAATAAGTTATAATTCACAGAAAGAGGAAATAAATAAAATAAATAATAAATACCCGGAATAAGATTAATTGAATTGCTGTAATATAAAATATTTAATTGAAATGTATTGTGTACAGTAAATATTATCAGCAGACAAAAATAAATATCAGATAATGAAAAAAATTTAATTAGTATGAATTAAAATTCTAATTAAATTTATAAGAGGCAAAATTAAATTGATAATTCACCTGCCACCCGGATTTTCCCCAATAAGCTTAATTACTCCAGAAAACAAAAGGACTAACAATATAAAAACTGGAGAAAAAAGGAACACATGATCTTCTTTATTGACTTCAAGACAACTGTGACATATGAGTGAAGCAGTGAAAGAAACCAGTGGGGGACATCTTATTCCCAGGATCTCGGATCCTGAAGATCCATAAGCTGACTAGGGCAGATCACCCCAATCTTATTATTATTTTAAATACCTTAACGGATTTCAGGCTTAAAGGACAATGATGGTAATAAAGGTAAAATTATTGCCTTTAGTATTTTTATTATGAGTGAATAGACTAGTAAGTGAAAAGATGTATTTCTAATTAGCTGTGGTCGGGTTATATTAATTTAAAATAGTGTAATTTTTGATTCGTGTATCTATACAATGTGTGTATATTAAATTGTATAAATTGAAGTCTGAGTGACTGTGTTCTTTGTGTTCTCAAAAATTATATTCCATTCTAAATTGTTATTCTTACTATAGGGATTAATGAGCCAAGACATAGCAATAATAATAATAAAGATAAATCATTGAATAGTTTTTCAAATATAGATTCATTTTTTAAAACCATAAGAAATATCAGCACATGTAACTAAGAATTGACAAGATTTATAATTGATATAGATTAGGAAGTTAAAGACTGCATAGTATTGAATTACATATAAGATCTAATTTAGTATCTTCTATTCTTGTAAAATGTTAAAGTATTAATAAAAAGCTAAGGGCATTAAAATTTGATGCAATAGCACCTATGTTTACTTCATTGATATATTTGCTCCAATATTATATTCATAGTCCAGAGAAAAAGACTTATTACTTGGATAGCAATATTATGTCAATATCAGTATAAGATTGTCTGAGATTTTAATGCACATTGATTGGCCAAAAGTTGTTGATGATGTACATTCAAATGATCTTTTGTTATTGAATTTTTGTACACTACAAGGATGACTGTCACAAACTTTCTGTTAAAGAAAAACAATTCACTATAAAGTAACATGAATGCATCCAGACTGAAAACAATATACTCGGAGAAACTTAATATTCATTGTTTAAAAGCATCTATTATTAACGCTAAATTTCAACAACTATTGAAGAGTAAAACTATAAATTTGGACTTTCAGGAGTGACATCTTACTCAGCATGGAGTTTTTTTAAAAGAATGTATTATGGATACAAAACTGTAAATCTATTTTGGGTTTGCCGTAAAAAAGAATCACGAGTGATTCATTGATAATAATATATTATGATAATGATTACTCGTTTAAACATTATATCATAACAAATTAATAAGTATTATTTTTATATAATAATTTTACTATTAGATATAATTTTAATTTTTACATTTTCACCACTAAATATATTTTAATATCATTAATTCCAACAATTACTTTAAATATGTAGTGGGGCTATCAGTCGTGTGTCTTTAGAAAATGGTTTATTTATTATTTATGTTTTCTTTCTTCATCTTTATTAATTGAAATTCTAAGAATAAGTTTATATATAAAAAATTTAGTAGAATATATTTATAGGGTTGTTGTTGTTTTTTTAATTAATTTAGGATTGATAATAAATTTGTGGGACATTTTGATCCATCAAAAATTTGAAAAATATATCTAAACTGAATTTCATTTACTATTGTAATCTGGTTTCTTCTGATAAATTTATTAAATTTTCCTTAATGAAGAGTTTTATAAAAAAAAAAGGGGGGGGGAATAATTTTGAATTTTATTGGGATATTTTTGATAATTTTATATAATAATAGACTAGAATTATTTTCACATATTTTTCCCGGAACATCTAATTTAATAATAATAATATTAAGGTTAAAATTTTCTTTGTGACTTAGGCTTATGGATGATTAAATAAATGATTATGTCTGTTTAATGGAACTCCACATTAAAATCTGTTCATCTTTACAATTGCAAAGTGCAATCTCAAATTTTCAAATTTGCAACATTCGGTTTCAGTTTAAAACTGCCAGAAATCTACCAGTCTGCACATGTGCTTTTTACATCTTCATTTCCATCCTTTTTTCTAGTTTCAGAAAATGTTTTATTTTTCTATGATAAAAATTAAAAATTTTATGATAACTTTGTGATCACGTAAATTGAATTTTTTTGTCTTTCTCTCAGTTTTTTCATTTTTAACAGAACTGGATTTGCCCCGAAATTTACATCAGAAAAAATGCAAGATTTTACCAGTCTGTTTAATGAATGAACGTTATTGAGAGCAGAAGTTTTCCAATGGTAAATATTTAATTTTCTATATATTTTAATTATTATTTGAATTTATATTTGATAAAAAAATATATGAAAAAATTATTTTTGAAACTAATATATATGCTGATCAAAAAAATAGCTCATGATTGTGTAAATTTATATTGTGAATTATCTGCATTTTTTGGTATGGTGTGGGCTTGGGTCCAGATGTCCAGTATACGAATTATATGATATCTTGAATTTTGATATGAGACAAAGATAAATGTATTTTGAAAATATTATGACCAAATTTAGATTTTTTTCTATAATATCTTATCTGCATTTTAATAATAATAAAAATACGCTAAATGCTAAAAGTAGCAATATTATAGACTACTGCAATGTAAATTTCGAAGCTGCATATCAAATGCAAAGAGATGTGTCAGTTGATGAAGCTATTACTAAATTTACTGGTTAGAGTAGCATGAAGCAATATGAGCCCTCAAAACCTATAAAGCAAGGCAAAACTCTCCATACAGTAGTGCCACCCTGTGCCAACCAGAGTAATCAATGGATGCCAAAAAAGTCTTGTGCATTAAATCCCTATCTAATGCCTACTCATCCAATTTCTCCAAACAAGTTTCTAGCTTGTGGCCTTTGTCAGTGAGGAGCTTTGGATCTGAGAGCACTGCATCCACCTTAGGATTTAATGCAACCCTCCAGCAAACACCTTTTCTCTCTACTTAACTACAAAACTATGAGAATGAAATTGAAAACACAATAATATTTTCAATCTAAGCTCAATAGCTTATATAGTCATATGGGTCTGAACTCAGTTCAGCACCCATACATTGGTGTTAAACCACTAAGCATCACATGATCACCATCTCTTATATAGCACATAATTGTTATAAAACAAGGCAAAACTCTCCATACAGTAGTGCCACCCTGTGCCAACCAGAGTAATCAATGGATGCCAGAAGGCTTATGCATAAAATCCCTATCTAATGCCTACTCATCCAATATCCCTAAACTAGTTTCTAGCTTGTGGCCTTTGTCAGTGAGGAGCTTTGGATCTGAGAGCACTGCACCTAGATCTTAGGATCTAATGCAACTCTCCAGCAAACACCTTTTATCTCTATTTAACTACAAAACTATAAGAATGAAATTGAAAACAATAATATTTTCAATCTAAGCTCAATAGCTTATATAGTCATATGGGTCTGAAACTAGTTTGGGGATATTGGATGAGTAGGCATTAGATAGGGATTTTATGCACAAGCCTTCTGGCATCCATTGATTACTCTGGTTGGCACAGGGTGGCACTACTGTATGGAGTTTTGCCTTGTTTTACAACAATTATGTGCTAGTATAAGAGATGGTGATCATGTGATGCTTAGTGGTTTAAAACCTATAAAGGTAGGATAAATATTATTACATTGCACTAACTCTAAACTACTAACTTATGTACCTCAAGTTTAACACTATAATGAATTTAGTATTTCATTCACTTTTATTTTATTATTTTATTTTATATATATTGACTATTTTAAAGTAAATTTTAATAAATTACAAACTTTATTGAAGTTCTTTATTATTATATACAAATTATACCAATTATTGATCAATATTAACTACTTGTTATTGGGGGTGTTATTAGGGATGAGATATTCATTTGCAAATGTCTGTATGGAAAAACATTTTGATGGGCTGCTAGGAAAAATGAAAGGTACTAATATATTTATTCTACGAAGTATTCAAGTGATAGATTACCTTAGGTATGTGTTATTATATATCAATTTGTTAGAAATTTAATGATGCATGTAACTAATCTACTAACAAAACTATAATTTTAAAATGTAAGCATGAAAATTTAGAATTTATAAAATAATATGAAAATAATTATTAGAAATATTAAATTTTTTTTTTTATTATTTTGAATAATCAATGGCTATATTCTTTTCAGCTTAATTATATTCTTTGGTGTTTTATGTTTCAAACAATATATATTTTGTCATTTTTGAATAATACAAACTTAAGTTATGATAAAATTTGTGGCTTAACATAATTTTTTAAATATTCAATATGGCTGCTTCGCCAGTGAATAGGTTATTAATTAAATATCAATTAGGAATGTAATTCATCTACTTACTTTACTTGTTCATTTAATGATGAATATAATTGCAGGTTTTTTATTAATAAGATTGGTTAGAAAGCAACAGTAATTAGTTAATATTTTAATACTAAAAGTAGTAGTATCGTGGAATCAGACACTTGTGATTATTTCAGAATGGGCAATTTATTTGTTTCATTCATATGTTTTTGCTGTTTAATAAGATTGCTTTTAAACAACTTGGAGAGTACAACTAATGGCTCTATTACTAAGTATAAAAATAGTAATCATAAAAATTTTACAGAGCTAAATGAGAATTTACAGGAAAATTGAAATTCATATAGGATTACTTTAAAAATGTTTACAAAATTGATTATTGGGGGAAAAAATTTCAACCAATGTATGTCCACCTAATACATCAATTTTCACTGTTATAATTCAATAAAATAATAATAATGAAGAACATATCCTATGTAAGCCTGATCTTTACAAATATTTTAAAATACTTAATAAATATAATTTAACTAACACCATAAAGCATACTGCATTCTTCCCTAGAAGAGGTTTTGTTTCTATTGAGTATCGTAATAAAACAGAAAAAATTAGCGGAGAACCTAATAAGAATTACAAGAACATGAAGTTTATGTTACTAAAGAGCCTAAGCCTCTGGATTATGGAAGAAATACTGCATACGCCTCCGAGTTTTAATTAAGAATTTTTTCATAATAAAATAAATGGATATGCTGATGTCATCAAAATGGAAAGGGAAATGACTCTTAATATTCTTTTTAAAATTCCATCTAATGTGTATTAAATTAAAAAAAAAGGGATATTGAAAAAACAAATTCCTCACAAAATATTAAAAGATATAATACCCTTTTCTATATATTAAAAAAGAGAAATCCTCTCTGTTTCAGATGTAACAGAGTGGAGCACATAGTAGTTAATTATGATGTTGGAAGCTGTGAAAAGTGTAATAAAATTAATAGATTGGATTATTTATGCAGTGTTGATAATAGTAAACCTGTGAGAACATCCCAAACATACAACATTGAGAAGACAAGTGAAAGACTTAACAATAGTTCAAAATATACTCAAACATATGAGACTCAAATTGATGAAAATGATTTTGAAGAATAAAATATCGAGGAGTCAATTGAAAGATTTAATAATAGTCCCAAATCTTCAATCTCATATATCATAGATGGGACTGAATTGGATGAGATGCTCAATGAATGAGAAGATCAGCATACTAGCAATGACAAAATAACTCACCTAACTGATAAAGACCAAATTAAAAAGCATCACATTAAGGTGCTACTTAGTCTACTAGAAAGCCAGGAATGCAAACATGACCTGGGGAAAAAATCTTGGTGAATCAAAACCAAAACAAAACGATAAATGAACAAAAGTGTCAATTGACGGTTCAACAAATTAATGATAATGAATAAATAATAATAGATATTATACTACTTTTAAACATAAACTGGAAACTAGTTATAAAAAAAAAAATCATAATCAAAAACTCATGAATAGAAGATTAAAAATAATGACACTAAATATCAAGAGGAATTAATGGTTCAAATAAAATAAATAAAGTTTTAGATTATATACAGAAACAGAAAAATTATATAATTACATTCACAGAAATAAAGATAAATACTAATACATCAATTTATATAATAAATTCCCTGGCTAAATACTATATTGCTTTATATAAACCTAATAATAAGTCAGCTCGAGAAGTAGCAGGGTTATTAAACAGGCAAAAATCTCCATACAGTAGTGCCACCCTGTGCCAACCAGAGTAATCAAAGGATGCCAGAAGGCTTGTGGATAAAATTCCCATTTAGTGCCTACTCATCCAATATCCCCAGACTAGTTTCTGGCTTGTGGCTTTCGTCAATGAGGAATCTTGGATCTGCGAGCACAGCATCTAGATCTTAGGATCTAATGCAACCATCTAGCAGCCACCTTTTATCTCTACTTAATTACAAAACTATGAGAATGAAATTGAAAACCCAATAATATTTTCTATCTAAGCTCAATAGCTTATATAGTCATATGGGTCTGAACTTAGTTCAGAACCCATACATTTTGGTGGCTTTGGCTCTTTAACAACCATAGCCACCACTATCCTATTAGGCAGGATTGGTGTTAAACCACTAAACATCACATGATCACGATCTCTTATGCTAGCACATAACTGTTATTAAACAGGCAAAACTCTCCATACAGTAGTGCCACCCTGTGCCAACCAGAGTAATCAATGGACTGTATAAGCTATTGAGCTTAGATTGAAAATATTGTGTTTTCAATTTCATTCTCATAGTTTTGTAGTTAAGTAGAGATAAAAGGGGCTAGTGGAGGGTTGCATTAGATCCTAAGATCTAGGTGCAGTGCTCTCAGATCCAAGGATCCTCACTGACAAAGGCCACAAGCCAGAAACTAGTCTGGGGATATTGGATGAGTAGGCACTAGATGGGGATTTTATGCACAAGCCTTCTGGCATCCATTGATTACTCTGGTGGGCACAGGGTGGCACTACTGTATGGAGAGTTTTGCCTGTTTAATAAGTTATGTGCTAGCATAAGAGATGGTGATCATGTGATGAGTAGCAGGATTATTAAATATTAAATCAGACTTAGATTTTAACTTTGCAGACAAATTATATAATTGTTTCCTTCCTTTTTGGAAAAGTATTGCATTATTTGATAACAGTTTATTCCATAGCAAAGAGAAAATATATTTTTAATGTTCTACATAATGTTCAAAATAACTTACTTCAAACACCCAGGTATGAAAATATTAGGTGGTCTTAATTGTACATATCAAAATCTTCCAAAGAAATGAAAATATAAAATGAAAGAGTTATCCATCTTTTCACTGCAAAATATATATCCTACTAATGCATATTCTTTTTTTTTAATAATAAATTTTCATCACTCATTGATTTGATGTTTTCTTCAGGATATAAATTAAATAATGCTAAAATAAATGTATCATTGATGAGATTTACTGACAATTTAAATATACATCTAGTAATTAATGATTATGAGGAAGATAATAATTTTTACAAATATTACTTAAGAAAGAAATCTAACAGATGACCTTACATTTACAGTTGATCAATTATCTAATACTTAAGTTATAATTAATTATTATACAAGTAGTTCAAATCTACTATCTTGTATAGCATGGTATCAAATAAAAATGGAACTAAATAAATTATACAGAAAAAGAGCTAAAGACATTAAATCACTAAATCAAATGAGACAGAGGATTTTAGATATACAGAATATGCTCCAAATATTATCATTTTTAAGCCAAATTATGAACTTATTAATAATCTATAAGAGAAATATGAATTATATCAACAAATTCAACAAGAAAACCTCACACACAAAAAATAAGAAAGATGATCCCTAACTTACAATTCATATCAAAACCAATGATTAATTATGACAAAATTTATATGCCACATACAAAAGATATTTCTTTAATGCTAGAAGCTCAAAATAAGCTTGCATCTGGTTAACATGTTGATGAATATATTTGTAAGAAGTTAAAAATCAAGTGTGGTGAGACTGAAAATGAAATAAAAACATTATTGCAGGTGGGCATAAAAAATATATAACTAAAGAAGAAATACAGAAAGAGATTAATAAATTAAAGATGAAAATAATTATTGCAAATGATGCAATCCATTCAGCTATTTATAAATGTTTAGATTATGCCTTGATACCAGCAATATGGAAGTTTTATAATGATGTGTTACAAAAAATTGATTGATCACACATTAATAAAAGAATAATGTCTAGTATAATAAAAGAAAGAGCTAAACAGACACCAACCATAGAAGACCTAAGAAATATCTCAACTGAAGATACTGACTCCAAAATATTAAGTAGAATATTATTGAAAAGATTACATCAGTTGATAAATAAAAAACTATCAGCATATCATGCTATAAAATGAAGAAAAGCGGTGAATGCAATTTTGAAAATTCAAGAAGCAATGAATTATGACAGAGAATTAAAATTGACAGAATATTTTACAATGAAAATTGATTTTAAATCAATTTTTGATTTGGAAAATTGTTACCATAACCTAGATATTTAGTTCAGGCAATAGAGAACTATATTAAAAAAAACCAATAGAATCTCAAGAACAATATCTCAGAACTTTTTACTCCAGAAAAAGGAATACTTCAAGGATCACCATTAGCCAGCCGCTTTGCTCTTTGCAGTACACATAGATCAGATGGTCAAAGATATTGAAAACCAAGCGTCAGGTCTTCATTTTCCTCATTTAGGTGTGAAAATAGAGTGACAATAGCTTTTATTGACTATATAATAATTTTTCAGAATGTATATATTCAAATTGTTACAAATATCCTAAATAGTTTTAACAAAATCCTTTATACAATCATTAAAATCTGCAGCTTGGCAACTAGTTACAGGTAGAAAGATACTATCTGAATTCCAGGCAACTCCATCTTTGTTTTTAGGAATCCCACTCTATATGTCAAAAAAAGGTATGAATCAAAATGGTAATTGATAAAATCAGTAAAAAAAATTAAATCTTTCTCATCAGTTAAGCTTTACAAAATTACTAAAGCAAGAATTTTTAATGACATTGCTATGAGAATTTAGGTTATTATGCACCATGGATGTTTTCTATATAACAGTAAATAAATTGAATCAGTGAAGAACTATATTCGGGGTAAATCTTCACATCTATTATCAATTTCAATATTACAATTATCAATTGATCAAGGAGGTTTCAATCTTATTAATCCAAAATTATATATATCACATATACAAGCACTAATGTATATTAATAGAATACAAAAATTTTAGTTCACAATCACCAGATGCTAATTTAATTAATAAAATTTAAAAAGACCATTTTATGATGACTTATTTATAGCTTATAAAAATTCCATCATTGTTTTTAGGAATCCCACTCTATATGTCAACAGTATGAATCAAAATGGTAATTGATAAAATCAATAAAAAAAATTAATCTTTCTCATCAGTTAAGCTTTATGAAATTACTAAAACAAGTCACCGCCATTACTATGGAAGTTCTAGGTTATTATGCACCATGGATGACTGTTTTTAATGTAACAGTAAACAAATTGAATCAGATAGCAAAGAAGTATATTTGGGGGAAATCTTCACACCTATTATCAATTTCAATATTACAATTACCGATTGGTCAAGGAGACTTCAATCTTATTGATCCAAAATTATCTGTGACACACATAAAAACACTAACACATTTTAATATAATACAAAAGTTTTAGTCCACCAACACCAGATGCTAAATTAATAAAACTGAAGAAGACTAAAGATCATTTTATGATGACTTATTTGCACCATATAAAGACTTGGTTAACATTAAATAATAATAATTAAAAAAAAACTAATAAACAATATCCAGTGCACTCGAACAGAAGTGTAATTGATTAAGGTTATTAAGAATCTTCACTAAATATACATTCCACAATCATATATCAAATTCTGTTTCAAATTTTTAAATGGTAGAGAGACACAAAATGAGAGATAATATGTAAAGAAAATTTATTAGTAACAATAATAAAAAAAAACTATAAAGTGAAGTAAAATTTGTCTAGAATTAAATCAAAGATCATTTGCATTTCTTACAAGTTAAAATAAAATTAATTAGCAACTAAGCAGATTAACTATTGCTATAGACATTAATAGAAAGACTATAGGCATTATATTTAATAATCTCCAGAGTGGACATTCTAATGGTTAACGATAAATTAATGAATAATCAAGCAGGGTTAAGATGGGAGTATGAACTTTACTACATTAGAATTACAATCATGAATAGGTTACCGCCATATACTCAGAATTATGAGACTCGCATGCTTGGAATCTCAGGCTTTAAAATAAATTAAGAAATATAGAGTGCGGTACTAGTTTATGAACAACAAAGGAGTATATTCGATGATGAAACAGAGATGGGTATCCCTGCCTTGGCAAAACTATATCCAAGAATTTCATCAGATTAGAAGGTCATATGGAGCAGGAATGACCATCTGCTCTTACAACCAGCAAAGAACTCATTACTACTAAACAGGAATGACCATCTGCATTGATAGTAATGAATAATGGCAGAGATCCTTAGGATATAAAAATACAAGATATCCTCGCCTTTAGCATGATCATACATAGGAATACCTGGCAATCCATTTTCCTCAAAGCTGGAATGAAAGTCTGCTTGAAGAATAAAATATACAAATTAATAAGAATATAAATATAAATAACCCAGCAATGCAAAATTAATTACAGTGAAGAGCATAAATATCTCTTCTATGAAAGCCTGCAATTAAAAGACTTACAAAAGAAACATGAGTGGTCACATTGTAAGTTTAAACAAACAACCATATATTAACTTACTGGCTAAACTAAGGCCTAATATACTTAAAAGAATTAAAAGATTGAAATAAACCTGCTTAATTGAAGGTCTACCTTACAATCTTATATTGCACGATAGCTCAAGAGGTCTACAATTTACATATATAATCATAATGAGATGTTTAATGAAAACTGATCTTAACTTATCTCGGCTAACATAAATCAAATGACATATATTTATCCCTTCAAATAAATTGAAAATTAATCTCAGTTTTAACATTATTTTCAAAACTAATTCAACTTTTATAACTATTTATCAAACAACTGATTTTCTAATTGCAAAAGTAAAATCTATAACTGAAACACATGACAGATTATATTTTAGAAAAACAAAATCTTAGACAGGCGAGAGAAGGGTTTAAAACATCTTTGCAAATTTAATTAATTAGCTTACTTTTAGAAAGGAAAAGAAAGTCAATTCTTGGAATTTTACAAAATAAAACATGTTTACAAAATATTGCCCACAGTCATCGGATTTTTAATAATAAATCTAGCATATATGTAAGATTTAAGAATGATCGCATCTAGCAATATATTTGATCATTCTTAACAATTTAAGTTAGTTAAAGTAAAATTTTAAAAAATCAACACAATTAAATTATACAACTAAAAGAGAAACATCAGTAACTATGAATTGTTTTACTGGTATAGGAAATACAGATTTTCATATATAGAGTTCAAATGTCCTGCTTTTATTACCTTCGCGGATTTGAAAATATGGCAAAATATGAAGATGTAAGGGCAATGCATAATTTTTGTGGGCAATTCGCATAGTCCTAGAAGGTCCATTCCTCGGATATTAATTGATTGAAGACAAACTAGTTCTTTGGAAAGCATTTGGTTGAAGGTGGTTTCTTACTTTGGGAATGATGATACGGCAGGCCAGCAGGCTGAATTTATGTGCGATGGCAGCATCATGGACACAGGTACAATGTTGAGCAGACTCCAGATGAATAGCACTTCACACCACTCCATTGGGATTCCAACTCATGCTCCCCAGAGATGGCGAAGGGGAAACGGAAATAAGCTTTTTACTCACTGGTTAACATAGTATGCCCCATAATAAAATATTCTTGATAATTACGATCTTGAAGAATCTTCTCAGAAGAATAAAGAATCAGAATAGGAAAGAAAGAATACTTAACATTCTCTGAGGTATTTATATGACTTTAGACAAAAGGCATACGAATTAACTTTAATTAAAATATATTTTTGCTGATAACAATTTTGATCAGTTTAATGCCAATTTAATCTTGTATCTAACTTTATTAATTAGTAAAAATTTTCCAAATTTCTAATGCATTTGTCTATGACATTCCTGGAAGCAATTAGATATACATTAACACCTTTTACTGCAAGGCAAAATATTGAAAACATTTTGTAACTATATACAAAGAGATTACTTTTTTTCATCACTTAAATAAGATTTCTATACCAATAATAAATATACTTATGTTCTATAATTAATCTGCCTTTACCAACTAAAATGTTCAGGAATTTAATTAGCCTAATTCTAAATTAATTGTATCTTAGAACTGACCCCCACTGCACACATACATGTACCTTTAATAAATTTTGATGAATAATAAATGCTTTCAATAAATTTTTAATAAATTTCCCATAAAATTAAAATTATTTAATTATAATTGAAAGTTACACGTTAAAAAGTATTTATTTGTAAGTTGGCATGAAGCTTATATATGTGCACATATATATAGCTTCAATATATATTTATTTCAGCACTATTGTGCTAGTTTATAACCTGTTTTGACATCTTATTGTATTGTTTGCAGCACAATAGTGAAATCCATACAATGACATAACAAACATAGTAAATATAGAAGATAATTCAAAAGTAAATTGTTATACAAGAAATAGTTTATTATTTATTTAGTGTATATATATATTTTGATTTCTATCATTGTTGTTTTATATTAAAACAGACAAAACTTTCCATGCAGTAGTGCCACTCAATGCAAGCCAGAGTAATCAATGGATGCCAAAAGGCTTGTGCATAAAATCTCTATCTAGTGCCTACTCATCCAATATCCCCAGACTAGTTTCTAGCTTGTGGGTTTATGCACAAATCTTCTGGCATCCATTGATTACTCTGGCTTGCACTGAGTGGCATTACTGTATAAAGAGTTTTGCCTGTTTTAATAACAGTTTTGAGCAAGCATACGAAATGGTGTCATATGATGTTTAAGTGGTTTTTGTTTTACATTAATAAATTTTCATTTTATTTAATTAAATTGTTTTCCGTCATCATTCATAATTAAGTTATCACATTCATTTATTTATTGTTCCTTCATTTCTTAATATATTGTAACTGATAATGAATTTTATAAATAAATTCCTGATAAATTAAATAATATAAATTATTAATATACTTGTGGAGCAAATAATTTTAATGATGTAGAGAAGTTTAAATATTTATTACATGTTTAAAAGACACAGTTTGAATTCAATAAAATTCCCTTTATAATTTAAACTGTTTTAATAATTTAATAGTTTATTAGATTATAGTACACTCCACAGTAAGCATGAGAATCTCTTATCTTTTTTTTGTACTTGTTTACTGTTACATTTAGCTAGCCTGAATAGTGAATAAGCAGTCTTCATGATTGATTTATTATATTTAATGTGTTTCACAATTTTGAGGAGTATTAATTTCCATTCGCATCATGCATATATTTATCTTATAATTTATCAGCCTAGTTTTTCAAAAATAACTAAGTCATTTATAGTTCATGCTTTGTGAGTCATCTTAAAATTTTGGTTGTTTTCATTAATATTTATTATCTTTAAAATATATGCTGGATTTTATAAATTCTTGTTCAGTGCACAATTTTTACTGTAGATTTTTAAAAATATATTTTGCTAAATAAGAAGAGAAGGCTGTAACATTTCATACAGATAAGAAGATTTATTTCAGACTATCATTTTCAAAAAAGACTTCTATAAATTTTATATAGACTGCATTTAGCACAGAGGTAACTTGTAGAGAATTTAATGGAAATCTTAATGTTCACAGGATTGGGATGTTTAAAATACACTTTAGAGCATGTTCTTGGAGTAATTGCAGATAAAATCAAGAGTTTTTAAAATAGTTGTTACTCTTAACATTTTTTTCTGTTCAACACATTGTTGACATGACATTAAAAATTGAAGTTTGTCTTCAGTAATTGAATATTATTATCAGTGAATGATTTAACACTCAAGTTCAACTAACTTTCTTCCCTTAATAGTTAACCGCTACAATAACATGCTTAGCACAAACTTAAAACCAAGCAAAAATAAATTTGCAATTAAAATTTTCTTTTTTATATCTTATCTTCAATTATAGCTTTCTACTTTTTATTGACAATTACAAAGTATATACATAAAATGTTTCACGTAATTAACATACTTTTATTATAGGATTATCCTACCTTCTTGTTTTTCTACTATAAAAAACTAAAATTTTAATTATAACTCTCTTGATTCTACTCATTTCAAAAACAAAATTAATTATTATCTTTTAAGAAAATTCTTTTTAAAAACTAAATTTTAAAACAAAATTATTTACAAAACTAAGCATATAAAATTTATTTTAAACAAAGATATATTTTTCAAAAACTTACACATTCATGCACACATTAATTATTTAGTAATTAAATTTTTAATATTATTTTACAACCTATTTAATGATTCAGTTAATAGGATAGGTCTATGGCATTGTTTAAAATTGGTTGTCCACCAAAATTTTTCCATAATATACATAAGCTTCTACATGTTTGAATGAGAGGAAGTGTTATCAACCGCAGGTGAAAAATCTGAGACATTTGAAATAAAAACTTGTGATAGACAAGAATATGTACTTGCTACAACATTGTTTTCCATTTTTATAACAGCAGTCTTTGGAATTGTTTATAAATGCTCAATAAAACAGAGATCAAGATAAGATACAGATTTGATGGTAGAGAAAACAAGAACTATTTCTTGGATTATGGATTTATAATATGCTGATAAGTGTGCTATTTTTGCCTGTTAAAAAGATTTTTTATATAATGCTCTTAATATTTTGGATGCAATAATATATAGACTTCAGTTTATTAATTAATGTTCAAAAAAATTCAAGTTCTCTATTAAGCAATGACTGAAGAAAAATCCTCAGCAACTTTTAATTTGGATGGTTATCAACTTGAGAATTAAAAACAACTTTAAATACGGTTGGTAATTTTACAAATGGTGAAGTAAAACAAAGATTCCAATTTACTGTTGCTGCTTTTAACAAGTTAAAAGATAGAATGTTTCATCACAGAGAAACTATTGCAACTAGACTTTTTTTTTTTTAATGTGTCAAAGCATCGGCCAGGAAGCGAACCCCAGGACAACTGCTTGAGCTGTGCTAACCACTCAGCCACCATTGGTTGTATAAAGAGCTATTATTTTACCTAATTTATCATATGGAAGTGAAACTTGGACAGCCTATCAGCACAATATAAAAACATTAAAAAAACTCATTTAAATTATGCTCTGTAGAATTTTAAAAATACAATGGCAAGATCGTAAAATCCATCAATATGTTCTTAAGTTTGTTGGATATGATGTCTGTTGGTTTGGACATATAAAACAAATGAATAATGCAAGATTTCCTAAAAGGATGTTTTATAGTGAACTTGAGAGGAGCGGTATACACTGTCTACAATATAAGGATTATTTCAGACATTCTAAAGAAGTGTATTGTCAATTGGTTTCCATCGGAAGGACTTAAAAAGCAGAACACAGAAAAGTTTCTGCTGAAGAAATTAAAAGTCAGCATCATAAAATATCAAGTAAACAGAAAAATGGACCAACATGCTCTGTATGTGGACATATTTGTGGTACACAGACTGATTTGTATAATCATCACAAAACTTATTTCTAAAGTTGTTTTTTCATGTTTTCTTTTGGAATGGCCACGCTCACTTACAAGTGATTGTTTTTATCATTATGAATTACTTAAAAATTTATTCTATGAAGACTTCTTTAATGTTTGTGTGCCAATTTTGCAGTCCATGAAATAGTTATTTCAAAATAGATTATTCTTCATTTGACACAGACATATACAATCCAGGTTGATAACTAATAATTGGTATTTTCAATTTTTGAACTTTTACAAATTATCATTTTTTCTGGATTAAAAGAACATGCATTATACTAAATAAAATTTTTAAACAAATCAAATTGTTGAATTTCAATACTTCTATCATTTGCCCACTGTGTTAAATCATAAAGGACAATAATAATAGATCTCTTAAACTCTCAATATAAACCTGAAGGTTTGTGATGATGGTATATTATTAGATATGATATGTTGGACTATTTCCATCATCTATGAGTGAATGTTGAATAGTCTATTTGTGTATTATTACTAACAAGTTGTTTGTATTTGGAAAATTTAAATAAAGTTTAATCAACTTTCACTCAAAGATGATAGAAATAGTTCAACATATCACATCTCAATATAAACTTCCTGTATTTTTAAAGCATTCCTAAGTTGCTAATAATTAAAGTAAATGTTAATACCTATAATTGTGAATACATATTTACTGTATATTAAAATTATTTTGGACAATATAATACCATTTATAGACATGCATATTTTTATGTTAGTACAGAATCTTTATACTGACGTAATCAAAAAATAAACATTAACCATATAATTTCTTCCGATATTTAATTAAAAATAAATAGCAGTAGCATTGTAAATATTAATTTTAATGTCTTGTTATTCCTTCTTACATCATAATAATCAAAAAAATAACATTTACAAATTAATTTATTTCCCTTAACATTTCTTATTAAAATTCATATTAACTTCCAGTGTTTACTGAATTTGTCTTAGTTTTTTCAAATTACAGTATTTGACTTCGTAAACAAGATGTAGTAAATTATTTTTTAATCTCAATCTTTCTTTAAGATTAATTTGGCAAAAAATAGTATTATCTTGATGGTAAAAATGAAAATAATTTAAAACTAGTTGCGTGGTTAAATAGAAAAAAATATTTGCTCAGAGCAATTAGGCTTATTAGTTTATAGGCATTTACTGTCTATTGATCAAATTTAATTTGTTTAATTTGGATCTTTGAAATGTATGGGTAGCATTGGTGGAAAATTTAATATTAGGTGATGAGATATTTTATATATGCAAGTTAAATATTTTCATAATTAATTACGATATAAACATAAAGAATGAATAGGGATATATATATGCTAGCAGTTGTGTTGCTGACAGCCCCCAAGTTAAACTACTTGGTCTAGTGACTGCAATAGTTTTTTTGTCTTTAAATTATTTAGGAACAAAAGGGGATTTCCCCCTCCTCTATATGCATAATACATATATAACACACTTCAAACTGACTGGGATCAAATCAGATATTTTAAAAGTGATATGAGAAATTTTAATGCTAGAACTGGAAACCAATTAAACTATTAAAATGCTGTAAGCAAATTTGATTACAGAAGTAAAAATAAAGACATAAATTTGTGGCATTTGCAGAAAAAATTTACAGTGTATTCTTTTTATAAAAGAATTCTAAAGCAAAAATGAGTATGGATGCATTGAAATGAAATTACACTAGCGGCATTATATTTTTAATTAATAAAATAAGTATTTCAAGATTGCAATGTGATTAATAAATTCAATATAAAAAAGTAATCATCAATTTATGAGATATGTAGTGATACAATGATACAAAGCTAAAGAGATAAAACCAGAGGTGGGATTCAGATGAATCACACCAGTTCTACTGAAGTGCTTACTAAAAGTTTTGCAGTTTGACAAACTTTTTGTTAAAATAATACTTGTAATCATATTTACTTGATTGGTAATTATATGTTGGATTATTTCCCTTATCTAACATTAAATACTGAAAATCTTTAAAAAAAATTTAAACTTTTAAACTTTCTGATTACATTCAACTGTTAGTAATAGCAAACAGATTAGTACATAATATAACTTTTCAAATTCTACTCTCTTTTTCAGATGTTGCTGGCCTGATCAGTAACAATATTAGCATGGAAATCGAAACTGAATCTTTAGGTTCTTGAATATTGAACTTTAAGATAATGCTCTAACCAAATAAGCTACTCTTCCAAAGACAACAATAAATAGAAATTTCATATACTTATTAATGAAGGACTTCTGATTTCTCCAATTTTTTCTGAGAGCAGAGTTAATTAGTGGTTGCCAGACATTATGTATTATCACACTAGAATGACTTATAGGATTATTTGTCATTGTCACGTGAGCAGCGTCTTTGAATTTTTTCTTGTACTTTTTCTTCTTTATCCAATATTTTTGTATTTTCCCAATTGAACATATGTTCATTAATGTAAACATGGTCTATTTTAGATATATCTGTTTTCTAATCATCTGTTTGTGCTCTTTCAATTCTTTTCAATGGTCTCGTCAATATATTTCCTTCCACATTCTCATGGTATTTCATAGATGCAGTTTTTTTTTTCAGCATTTCAAGTTTAGATTTTGTAGATTTAGAATTGCTTTTTGGTGTGTTATGGCTTTGGAAAGTTGTCCTGATGTTATATTGACTGCAGATTGTTTTTTAGTTTGTCTGCTATTCTTAATATGTATGGATACACTGAAATAACAATAATTTTTTTTTAATTTGATGTTACTTTTTGTTGTCTTTTTAAGGTTTTCTTAATGACAGCTGATGGATAACCATTCTTTATGAGTTTGTTCTCAATAGAACTTTTGGTTTTTCAAATCAGTGGTTTCTGAACAGACTTCTTTTACTCTGTTCCATAGTGATAGTTTAATTCCATGTTTTAAGTTCCTAAATGTAATTGGATGCATATGTTAACAATTGTCCTGTATGTGTTTTCTTTGTAACTTGGTTAGATTTTGCCGTGAGAAAGTCTAGTCACATCTAAGAATGCAAATCTTTGTTCTTATTTGATTCTATTGTTAATTTAATTGAAGGGGAATATGTTGTTGCTATGTGTCAAGAATATTTGTAATAGTGCTTCATCATGTGGCCAATCAACAAATCTTTCCTCAACATAGCGAAGCCAAACTTTAGATGGATGTGGTTTCAAATTCTTCTGTGTAAATATTGATAATCAAGGATGACAGCCCACAGCCATCCCTTGATTTTATTGGAAAAATTCCATGCTGAAATAAAAATTGTGGGTGTTATGCGGATTGTTAATAGCATTATACTATCAATAGCAAAGAGTTGTTCTGTTTTGTAAGCTGTTATAATCATTTAATCTTTTCCTTACAGTAGACAATGCTGCATCATATTGTACATTTGTGAGCAAACTTTCCACAAAGTTTATCAATATGACAATTTGTCCAATTTTCATGCTCTTGATTAAATCTAATTTCATAAAACTATCATTTCAAATTTGACGTATAATAATACCAAACTATTAGGAACAGGTGCATAATTATTTTAGTATTCAATGAATGCTAAAATAATTATGCTTGTACTCTTGCTACTTTGTGATAATTTAGAATTGCTATATATTCTTTATGAAATATACTTTTTTTATTCCCACATGTTTATTATTATAGCAATAAATTCATGTTATTATAGAAAAAATAAAGCAAATTTATATTCTGATTATGTGTCAATAGTATAAATTTTGCCTTTGATAGAATTAATTTACAATTTGGTAAATGTTTATTGGCAAATAATAGCCATTGGTATCTAATCCAATTAAGTTACATCTTATCCTATTTACTATTTCACGTTTTTTTCTTTCATCACAGCTCTGCCATATTGCTGCTAAACATCAATGTGTAAGTTGAAGTCATGTGATAATCATGTGATGCTTTACTCTTGTGTGTTTAACATCCTTCTATATGATTACTTTATCACATACTTTTGTGGCAATAGATCTCTTTAGTTCAATGAGATTTACATGGAAATTTAATTTAAAAAAAGTAGTGACTTTGTTCTGAGATAGTGAATTTTATTATGCCCTTTTCATTTTACCGGTAAATAATAACTTCAATTTTTTTTGTACATGCTTTTAGTATTATATAATAAAACATTAATATTATTTATATTCATTTTGCAATAACTCTTAAAGTTAAAGCAATAAAAAAAATGACTAAGAATTAATCATATAAATGATGACCCTTGGATAAAAGCAAAGAAAATTGTAAAAGAGGATATCAATCAAGAAGTAATATAGAAAATATCTGAAATCATAGTTTTATCATTTCTTTTTGTATAGAAAATATCTGAAATCATAATTTTATCATTTCTTTTTGTAAGATATATTACAAAAAAAAAATTTAATATTTTTATAACTCTTTACATATAACTATGTCAAATAATAAACTTTTTTCATCACTCGCTCACAAAATCAATTCCCATTACTGGACAAAACCGATTTAAAAAAAAAAAATCTATTAATAACTGACATACTTAATCAAAAGTACCTCAGACTTGAATAAAATCAGTAAGAATTTATAACATAAGTTTTAAGTACTATTACATAAAGAGCTCATGCAAACAAACAAAAAAAGGTGCAATTTAATAAATTTTCAACAGGGACAATGAAATATAAGGGGAAAAAACAATGAATAAGAAAATATATAAAATTAACTACTTAGAAAAATTGAACAAAAGTTTGTAAACTGTACAAGAGTTAATTGTGATGTAAAAAAATATAGTTAAGAAATGACAAAAGAGATACAGCAGAGAACAAATGACTCAAAAATATAAAACGATATTTTTGGAATAAAAGTAAATTGTTTGGCAATAAAAAAAATAGCATGATTACAAAAAATAAAATAAAAATAACAATTTTCAAGAACTACATTGTAATAAAGAAACAAAACAGTCTCTACAATTATAAAATTAAATTTATGAAGAATGAGAAACTTTATGGAAATGACAGAATTATTATAGATATTTTATCAAAAACAGGGAAGAAATAAGGAAATTGTTGGCAAAGCTATATTAAAAGTTAAATGATAGAGATATACAAGATAAATAGAAATATATAGCAATGATAATGGTATTTAAGAAAGGTTATATGAAAAATATTAGAAATAACAAATCTATCAGTCTGTTATTATTTCTACACATCACTTTTATTAAGATTACTACAATCCATCTAACCAACTAAAAACAAAAAAGTTGTGTTTATAAAGTAGTTACATCACAATAAATCACATATCAATAGTAACTAACTATGAATGTGAATTGTTATTTGATGATTACAGAAAAAAAAAAAATACTAAATGTTATAAACATTTTGGTAGTGTCTAAAATTTTGAAATATTAAGAGATAACTAGGATATTTTTAGATTCTGAAGAAACTTTATCAAAATGCAACATAATAATTAAAATATGTGGTGGCACCAAAATTAATACTCATAAAGCTGTATGACAGGGTGGTCCCATCTCTTCAAGAACTTTTTAAAATAGTGTTATATCAATATTTTGTGGTTTGAAATAGGGAGCTAAAAGAATAAAAATACAAAAGATGGACATTATTCAAATCATTAGATATTCCAAAAAATGTGGTTGTTTTTGAACATAATGCTTTAGAACTGCCGACAATGTTATAAAAACTCTCAGATGAAAGTAATGAATTATAAGTAATTACTATATATGCTTTGATCAGATTATTAATATTATCAAAAATGGAAATAAAGAAAGTCCATTATGCTGGGGTTTTTTTTCATATAAATTATAAAAATATCATATATAACAGCTATTATAGTAAAAATATATTAATAATTTATACACTAAAAGCCTAATAATAATAATATTGGTTAATAAATAAAACAGAGGCTTAACAAATAATAAGGGTATAAAATCATATGCCGAAAAAGGCTTTTAATGTATAATTATTAATATATATTTTCTATAATAGCTGTTATATATATTTTTATAATTTAAAGATTATTAATAAACATGAACTATTAGTAAACAGGCAAAACTCTCCATACAGAAGTACCAGAGATGGTGATCATGTGATGTTTAGTGGTAAACATGAACCATAATGGATAAAACTAAAGACAGAATTAAAGTTGAATTTTTGATTAAAATAATTTAATATTAGGCCTGTAGTGATAAAGTGGCAAGACTCTGCTCACAAGATCTAGGGAAGTTACTCCTTGCACTCAAATTTGAGGTGAATCCCTGAGCAACAACCCATTCAATTATTTTTGGTTCTATGTAGTTTAGTACAGTGATAGAATGGTAAACTCAACTAATAAAAATCCATGAATTGCAGATGATTGTCACATCCTGTGCATAAAGTCTTATGCCCAGCCCAACAATAAATCATTCGATTATTATTATCATTTAACATTAAAAGAAGTACATCTATATGCTTAAAAAGGATTTTAATAAATGTATTTTACCAACACGTACTTCAGAATATATTTGAGTACTTAAAAAAAGAGCAATATAAAGACTTCAGATCAGACAGCTAAATAAAAAGGATGAACGTTAGAATGATGTGAAGAAGAAAAACCATGAATTGGGGAAATGGGATTAAACATAAAAAATAATGATGTGGTTAAATTATGTGTAATTAATATAAATTTTTAAAAAATGTATGTTTTTTAAATGTGTATATTTTACTGTAATATATTTATCATTATAAAAACAAAATTTTTACGTATCCGTTAATTTTAATAGCTTTCAAACTATATCATTTCTATCAAATGATTGACCAACTTAGCTACTGCTGTTCAATTTTTGTTTTTTCGTGGATTTGCAATTGTTGTTTATTTAATTTTGTGGATTTGCAATTGTTGTTTATTTAATTTTGAACTCCACTGTTTTACACTAGCAAATATATTTTTTATAAAAAATCTCATTTCTTAATTTCAATTACTGATATATTCAAGTTTATTCTGAATTTTGTACATATTTCACCAATATAATCTATCAGTAATTTTCTTAAAACTCTTGAGAGATAACTTTTAATATAATAAAAAAAAAACACATACTAGGATCCCTCATAGTATTAACTTTATCCCTTTCTTGATAACATGTTTAACAAATCATAAATTTAATAAAACCAATAACTGTTTTACCATTTTACTTAACTTATTACTGACTTAAGCATTTGAGATCATTGCTTTATTGTGAATCTTAGCCATTTTCTCTTGCACTAGTTTTTAAAGGTTTGCAGAACACTTCTGCTGATAATGATCAAATAATTTTAATGATCGATGTTATAGAATATAAAAGAATTCAACTAACCCATTAAAAAATGTTTGATAAAAAAAATGCAAGAGTATATTATCTTCCAAGATAGTTTTAAATAAGTACATATACACGAATTAAGGATTGTGGCTTTACTGGCAAATTCTGCAGAAAATTTTAAGTTCAGAGTGGAGTCCCCACTTACCATTCATGTATGTGATTTTCGGTAAAGGTTTACTATAATGGTCTATGGGTGTTTGCCCTCTATTGTTTAAAATTTAAACTAAATTGTTTGAGAATCTTACGTGTATGTTATTATATTACAAATAAATTAAAATTTAATCAAATGTAAAAGATAATAATAAAAAAAAAAACCTTTTGAATGCTGGATTAATTACACGTTATTAATTAAAAGAATTACTTTTAATTTGTTTGAAAGTTAAGAATGTAAACTGTCTACAACTTAAGAATTTAAAATAACTACATTTATAGCACATGTTGCAAAAAAAAAAGAAGACACCCTATGTGTTCAATGGCGCGAATTACACGCACACGTGTAGTTTTATAGTTGGAAAAAATGTCTGCTATATGCTTAGTACCTGATGGTGAAATTTTGAGTGTTGCTGCTATTCTGGTGGTATAGAGAGAGCATCAAGAAAGTGCTTCTTGACAGAAATTGCAGATAGGACGGCTGATACACTGGAGGGCCTGATACAGCAGTTCATTTACCAGGTACGCACATTATTTCAGATGGCTGGGCTGCTTACAATAACATCAGCAGTCTCAACATTCGTGCATCCCGAAGACCAAGACATACACACCCAGAATATTGAAAACATGTGGATGAGAGCAAAGCGTAAGCTGAAATTCCAATCTGGCACTAGCACAGCTTTGTTTTCATCGTACCTGCATGAATTTGCCCTCCAGA
The DNA here is from genome assembly GCA_028023455.1 of Epiperipatus broadwayi. NCBI lineage: Eukaryota > Metazoa > Onychophora > Udeonychophora > Euonychophora > Peripatidae > Epiperipatus > Epiperipatus broadwayi. Next base: position 24,146,546 of record JAQFVV010006200.1, on the reverse strand, counting down.
GTAGATACAGCAATACCGCTTTTTTCTCCAATTTCCTAGTGTGTATAGGACATAATTATATTTAAAAAGGTAAATGTTTTTATTATCTTTTACATTTGATTAAATTGTAAGTTATTTGTAATATAATAACATACATGTAATCTTCTCTAACAATTTAGTTTAAATTTTAAACAATAGAGGGTAAACACCCATAGACCGTTATAGTAAACCTTTACCTGATTTTCTTATATACACAATATTAAGTTTATAACAAAAAAAAAAAAAAATCCATTTGTTTTTCTATATAAAAAAGCATAATCAAAATAAATTATTTGTGCAATTGTTGTTTTATATGCAACGCACATAAATAAAAGGAAGTAATGAAGACCTTTATGTAAATGATAAAAACCTTTTTACATTTTGCTTTAAATAAATACACGTAATAAAAAATATATGCACATTATAATCTCTAAGCGGAAAATAGTTAAATTTATGAAGTTTTTAATAATATAAAGCAAAATAAAAATCATGGATTTAGAAATCTGAAAGGATTTTTTTATAAACTTAATCAACATTAAAGAAAATTATTATTTCATTTCATAATATTGACTTCATCTTGAAAATGAAAGTAATTTTTTTTTTCAAATTATTGAAATTTATTTGCATGGTATCTGGAAAAGATGAACCACTATTATTGTATCTAAAAAAAAAAAAAAAGATCTACATATGCAAAAATATATATCGTATCATAATCATCATGTACCAAGTGCTAAAATAATAGAAAAAATTAAGACTTTTATAAACAAAAATTATGACAAAATTAGTAATTTAGTTCACATATTTTAATATTATCATCTGAAATGTAAATGCAATTTTCACTTTCTTGATTATACATATAATGAACTTTACGAACAATCGACATTTAAACCTAATTCTTTCCTACATTCATTAAATTAATTAATTATAATTATTAACCACGGCTAATTCATTTTTCCCTTATAAAAGTTTTAATACTTAACTAAAATCATTATTTTCTGAAAAAAATAATTTTTATAATAAAATTTTTTTAAAAGAAATTGTAAACCAAACTTACATTTTTCTTTGATATATATTTTTTTAGAAACTTTAAAAAAATTAGACATTAAAGCAGGGGTTAACAGATTAACACATTGAAAAATGGGCGCTGCCATTTTGAATATTTAATTATACTATCAGAACGCAGGGATGAACTGTAGTCGAGCAGAAAAACGGAATACAGTACTGTGACACTGAAAATTATCATGCGTTCTAATCTAATGCTAAAGTCTGCGTTTATAAAATTAACTTTGTTTAACGTAAAATATTTTCATATTTAGATTATGCGTAGCACCAAGAAAAAAAAAAATGTATTTAAAAATAATGTTAAATAATTCAAAAACATTATTTCGTTCCACGTTCTGTCCTTAAAGAAATAAGAAATAAACGAAAAAAAGTTAAGATTTTTTAATTAAATTTTTTGGAGTTAAACAGAGATAAATAATTATTAAAAATAAGAATATTTTTTTCTAGCACAAATATTACGTTAAATCTGCTACCACAATGATTTAATAATAAATAATTGTATGTAATTATTATCACTCCATTCTTTTACCACGAATTTAGATTTTTGTATGATCAAATACATTAAAACTATTAGAAATATTTCTATTTAAAAATTTCAGTACTTGAGCTTGATTGATTTAAAATTATCATATTTCGTCACATTAAACCTTTTATATATATATTACACCATTTATATGTAATAAATGTATATTGTATTGTGAAAGTTACAAATGTATAGTGGTATTAGGGTACAGAAAGATATATTTTGATTGCAGCTGAAACAAGGCAGCTTTAAATATAAGGTAAATGTAAAATAGCTATCTTAGGACAAAAATCTCTCCGACTGGAGCAGGAAAAGAGAAGGCACTGCTCATCAAATGCTCAACTTGTGGCTGATGAAAGTTTGACATCTTCTTTCTTTTAACCTGCAATCGAGATAGCAATTTCCTATGAAAAAATTGTATGATTAGCTAGGTTAGTTATGGAGCAGCTCTCTGGGGGAAAGATGAAGGAGATTAAAGCCTCATAATTAATAAAAAATTCCATATTTGATCTAACTCAAATTCAGCCCCTAGACTGTGGGTATTGGAGATATGCTAACTAACCACTACGCTGTCAGACGTTGTTAGCCAAGAGGTCATCACAGCCGCCTTGCAAGCAAATAGTTGGTTGCAGACGGTTGTGGGTTCGTGTTCCAGCCAATGCTATGATATATGGAAAAAAAACCACTATGCTGTGAGATTCTTCATACTTAGATATGATGTTTTAAATTATTCAAAGTTGGGAATTGGCTTACTATTTATTGACAAAAGTTCTTTTATTCAGCACATCTGATCTTTTTTATAACTACTAATTGTGATTTGTTTTATACCAATAAATCACAATATAACTTGATATACTTATATTCAATGTATACTTTTAGGAAATAATTCATTATGTTTGCTTCACTGTCATCTATCATAACTTTGCTGTTGCATTCACAGAATAGTTTCTGCTTATAATCTTTTGTCAGTTAAGAGAATTAGTCTTAATGCATCTATTTTTTTTTATTCCAAAACAGACAAAACTTTCCATACAGCAGTCCACTCAATGCAAGCCAAAATAATCAATGGATGCCAGAAGGCTTGTGCATAAAATCTCTATCTAGTGCCTACTCATCCAATATCGTCAGACTAATTTCTGGCTTGTGGCCTTCATCAGTGAGGACCCTTGGATCTGAGAGCACTGCACCTAGATCTTAGGATCTAATGCAACCCTCCAGCAGCCACCTTTTATCTCTACTTAACTACAAAACTATGAGAATAAAATTGAAAACAATATTTTCAATCTAAGATCATTAGCTTATATAGTTATATAGTGATCATGTGATGTTTAGTTGTTTATTCCAAAACACTATGATTTAAAATGAAGTCATCTTGTTTTCATATATTGCACAGATCAGACACTAGATACCCAGTCTGGACATCTTTAATTAGAATATTAAGTTCAAAGATAGTGTTGTTATTTCTTTTTAAATGTAAGTATGAACAGGAGATATAAAAATCATGATCCATTTCTTTTGGCACCAAAACGTGTTCCTGATACATATCTAATAGAGAAATAATAATTAGTTTAATTAATGGAGAGAAGTTTAGCACTAGTAAATGAAATTAGCAAATATTGTTAGAATGTTAAAAGAGTAGGATAGATAGATAGGCAAAGGTGCAGATAATCAATAGGTTAAGTAAGAATAATGATAAGGTCAAAGACACCAAACTAGAGGTTGTGTGTGTTGTATGATTAATTGATATTAATAAATAAATAATTGCATATATAGTAATTCTAATAGATAAAAGGATGTAAATAAAAAATAGTTCTATAGTAATTTTGTTAATAGGATAGGATTAAGCAAATATAATTCCCTGGAACTTAATGATCATGAGATTAAAATTTAAAAAATAGTAATGGATTTAAATAGTGAGAAACTGGCTATGCGAGAGATGTATCAGCCTGAAGTTCAACAAGATACTAGCCAGTTCGATTAAGCTCTGACCTCCATGGGGGAGAGGATGTGATTGCTGTTGCGAGTTATGCAAGAAAGCTAACAGAAAATGGAGGAAAGTCAACAGATAAGGAAGAAAAACTAATATAAAATGAAACTTCACATGCAGAAAAACCAACAGATTATGATAATAATTTAAATGAAGTGAGAGAACAGATCAAAGTAGGGACTCAAATTATGACAATCTGTTTGCAGATACTAGAAAGAGGACTTTGAGTCAAAAGAAAAACAAAATGAGCAAGAAGAAAGGATGGGAAAGATAGAAATTATAAGTAGGAGAATGTAACAGAGGAAAATAGCAAAAATATATTGGATGTCAGAAAAAGTATAAATGAACTAGCAACAACAGTGAAGAATTTTAAAATGAATGTGGAAGAAAAATAATGTAGTAATGAGAAATAGTAATAAAAGATTAAGTCAGCTGTAATCCACTGACTAAACAAAAGTAATGCAGAAAGCCTTACAAAAAATACTAGAAGATTGAATTATACAGAAAGCCTAGATGTAAGAAAAAACAGTGGGAATGAAGCTTCAAACTTTAATATTAAAAACCATAGTGAATTTCATCAGAATGTAAATCATTTTTTAAAAAATAAGAATATTTAAAAGCCTGGCTGGTGAACCATCTGTAAAATACTTAAATAGTATTAAAAAGGTACTTCAATCTTAATGTGAAGTCAGAAGAGAACAAGTTGTCTATAGCTTGCAGTCACTTAAAGGGTGATGCACAGGCTTGGTGGGTTTCATTATTTAACCCATCTAATACATTTCAGAAATATAAATCATTAATAAGAAATTCAAGATTGAAGTATGTCAGGAAATAATTTGTTTCTATGTAGGATAGGGAATGGAGAAATCTACCCTCAATTTTTTAGAAGACAGATAGCAAAATTTAAAATGTTTGATGCACATAGCATGACTGAATGCCATATTATTTGAATAAGTCCGCAAAATTTTCCCTTTTAGAATAGAGCAGATTTTACTTGGCATTGATAGAAAGTTAATAGAACAGGTAACAAAATTCTTAAATACTATCGATATGAGTCCGCAAAATCAAGTAGACTACCAGATAAATGGAAAGAGCTGGCTTATATTAATGTTATTAAAATAGCAAAAACAAAAAATAACAATGAGATTAAAAGTTGGAGAAAAAAAATCATGAACAGGAAGCAGAACTCAAATCAGGGGTAACTCTCAAAGAGAGATCATGGATTTATCACTTATATGTGAGAGAATTCAATCTTCCTCCCCAAAAAAAACGAAAAAGTCCTTGGTAACTTGTTCCTAACATCAAGGCTCAAAGGGAGATGAGAGGGACACCAATCAGATAAATCAGAAAGAATTAATGAATTTAACATGAACACAGGAAGATAAGGTGCCAAACTTTGCTAAACAGCACTATCAAAAATTGAAATAATCTTTGAAGTTATTGATAGTTTACTGAATTCTGACAGCTATGTTTCAATAATTTCTGAGAATTTATATTCACAGATAAATTTTTAAGAAATATATTCAAACCATGCCATTAAAAGCTTTACAAGTGACTATGGCAAACATTTGTAAAGCAAAATTGGCCAATATACAAATTTGGGCTATATTACAAGTTAGAAAATAAATCATATCTCATGTATAATGAAATTCTGTGATATGGTTGTGAGATCTGATTCCCTGCATAAAATCACTAGATTGTGCAGAGGGCTTGGTTAATGGAATGGTGCTCCAGGCTTGGTATAATTATATTAAATTATGTTGTCTGGATGATATAACTACACAAGATCATCATTGACAAAATAAATGAATCAATGTTGATTAAGAGTGATTGGTGTAAAAAGTTGCAGTAATTTTTGAATAAGTTTAATATTGTTTTTTTTTTTTTAGATGTTCCAGAGATCATTAAAGGATTTGAACAGTAGATAAGACTAGTTTAAAACCAGCTCTATCATATCTGGTCCTGTACCAATATACAAAAGAAATGGAAAAACAACTTAAGCAAATGGTGAAGTGGTGTGTTATCATCAAGTGTTTTTTCTCCATAATGTAATCCGATTGTAGTCATGAAAAAGGAGAATAAGTCAGGAAGGTTGTACTTAGGTGTTATAACAATTAAATAAAATCACTATACCTGACCAAAACATTCCACTCCTTATTCATGAATTGATGATATTCAAAGGGAAATAGATTTTCTGTATTAATTATTGTATTGTTTTATGAAAAATTATATATATATATATATTGTAACAAGCACACATGCCATTACATTATTTATTTAAAAAAATAGCCATTAAAAAGAAAAGTTCGCAAATAAAAACTTCTTTTTTTTTAAGAATTAAAAATTGAAAATTAAAAATCATCTAAACTTTATATATATAAAATCGCACAGATGAAAAATTATTAAAAGAAAACTTTATAAAAAAAAAAAAAAGTTTTAAAACTAAATTTTCAACAAAAACTTAAAAAGATTTAAAGATAAAAATATATCTTTAAGAACGTACAAATTTAATTAATTCTATTGTATAAAATGGAAATGATTATTTTAATTAGTCCAAGTGAATTAGCTTTTTGGGCATTTCAAAATGTATAATTAAAGGTCAGATAGGAGAAAAAAACAATAGAAACTAATAGCCAATAAAAGAAATCCCTCAGGAAACATACTTCAACGAAAAGATCATCATCGTCATGATGTAATGTCCACTGGATCTGAAAGTTTACAATAAAAGAAAAGTGGAAATAATTAAAAAAAAGGTAGAGATGTGAAAGCAGAGGTGTGCTATATGCGTTAGTGCGGAGAGAGTTGAAGGAGAAGGGATTGAAAAGGCACATTCTTCAATCTCTTCAGTTTTCTAAAAAAAAAAGAGAGAGAGAAATGACCAATCATTTTCCTATATTGCGGACCATAGGACATTGGGGGAATTAACGCTGGATCCCAAATTGCAAGCAACTGTAAAGGATGAACTTTCTAAAACAGTAAGAACTATATAATAATAAACATTTTCAAAACAGTAAGAACTTTAATTCCAAAACCTTTTCAGTATTTAATAGAAATAGAATCCTATCTGACCAACGTAAATTATTATTAATAACTAATTTTATTTGATGTATTTTTTTAAAGTCATTTCGATTAAATTATTTGTTTCGTTCTTTTAAGTTTTTATTATGATTTTTTTTTTTTGTTAAACAACTTTTAATAAATGTTAAATTTAAGTTGGGCGTGAATGGTTGCATAGATTCATAAAGTTATATTAGTTTAAGGGAGGATAAATCTTAGGTTATTTGGATAATCATGACTCATAGCAGTCTCGACACTTCTTCTATTTTTAAAAAACAAGTAAATTTTTTTCGTATTAAGTGTATCTAACTTTAATCAGTATATCTAACTAGAAATAAGCTTTATCTAAATAAAAGTTAATAAAAAAGAATATAAATAAATACTTACATTTTTATGTGTAGTTTTGACTTGTAAAGTATATCTAATGGTCACAATTGTATATATAACTATAAATAAGTAAATAAATAAACTATATATGTTTTTACATAAAGATTAATAAATAAATAAAAATGAACTTACATTTCCTGCAGGCAGGATCTGTGGTTCGAACTACGTTATTCTCATAAGTATATGTAACTATAAATGTATTTTTCCACTCTGTTGTCGTCCATCAAGTCAACTTTGTTGATCCAGAAAATGAACTTATCCATACTAATAATGTAGAAAATATGTGGATGAGAGCAAAGCGCAAGCTAAAATACCAATTTGGTACCAGCAGGTCTTTGTTCTCATCCTACCTGCAGGAATTTTCATTTATAAATATGCATGAATGTGACACAGTTTTCGTGAATTTCCTCATGTGTGTAGCTGAAAACTACACATAAAAATGTAAGTTCATTTTTTTTATTTATTAATCTTTATGTAAAAACATTTATAGTTAATATAGTTTATTTATTTACTTATTTATAATTATATATAAAATTGTGACCGTTAGATATACTTTACAAGTCAAAACTACGCATAAAAATATAAGTATTTTTTTATATTCTTTTTTATTAACTTTTATACTTAGATATAGCTTATTTCTAGTTAGAGACACTGATTAAAGTTAGACACACTTAATATGAAAAAAATTTACTTCAGTTTTTTAAAAATAGAGGGTGAAGTGTTGAGACCGCTATCAGTCATGATTACCGGTTATTTGTTTCATAGTTAAATTGGGTTAATCGATAGGATATATTGGGTATAATTAGTAAATGTAGTATGAAGGTCTGCTACATGCAGGATCACATGATAGGCCGCACTTGGGCAAAATAAGTCCCATTTCGTACTGGCCATCGGAAGCATACATATTCCCTGCTCCTTGGATCATCCCTTTGCCTATGGAATGGGATCATAAGTCAGCAAAAAGGACTGCAATCCCTTCCTATGCAGTTTTTTTTATTGTTCTTCTCGCCAGACAGATGTAACATTCCTGTACTGGATGAGAGACAATTTCTTCCCTATAACCATGCTGTTCAGATGTGCATTCCTGACAGTATGGTATTGTGCTGTCGTATTCATGCTGCATTGAATACATCGATGTATCAGATGGATTGATGTTAGTTTGACTGCGAACTTTTGGTCTAAGGTTGAATAAGGGATAGAACATTTTCTTTTCAAATGCAGTCTATGTAGTCTATTCACACTCGACACTCTAATAAAATAATAAACTCATCTGTGCGAACTTCTAAAATAAAAGTTAAAACGTAAATTAAATTCTAAAATAAAAGTCAAAATGTAAGTTAAATTTTAAAATAAAAGTGATACTAAAATGATTCTAAATTTTATTTATATGTGCGTTAATAAATGTTGTTTTGTGTGTTAATCACTGGTAGTGGCTTATTTTATTTTTTTAAATATTAATATATTTTGAGAATATAAATCGTTATTAAAACTTATAAGAATTTATATTATAAATTATCTCTGCAGCTCCCTGAGTTAGTGGCATGGGCTGATGGTCAGAATAAAAAATATATGTAAAAGTTAGAATCTTAACTTACATATCTGCTTACTATAAAAATTTTCCAGGTTCAAATAACCTGGTGGTGCCCTGTACATCAGATATGGAAGATTCCATCATCCACCCCAACTGTTGTAATATATATATATTTCATATGTTGGAATTGGAATCCATTATGTTGCCTTAAGAAAATACTTTAATAAAAATATAAACAAATATTTGTTTATATTTTTATTAAAGTATTATATATATATATATATTGTAAGGGCACCTATGCACAATATTAATTGTACCTATAGAAGCAGAAGCAAAATAGACAAGCAATTGATATGAGACTAGTAGTTGATTAACTAAGACTCATTCTATATAAAAATCCTCATTTTCCTCTAGTACCATACTTTACAAATGTCATACACTAGAGAGCATCTTTCTTTAATCCATTTTATTAATAGTAGTTGATAACCAAGATCTTCTTTTGTCCAGTTAGCTGCAAATGCACTATTTAATACATTTGGTTTCATCAAATCTATAAAACTTTTGTCAGTGGTCTATGGCTCATGTGTACTCAGCATTCTAGACAAAGCATAATCATGAATAAAATTTCCTTTCCCAGCTTGTATATAAGTTCAAAGTCATAGGAAGCTAATATATTTATCCATCAGATCATCTGCTGACTGGAATGATTTGGAGTCCCCTTAAATTTCAATATTTCCAAAAGATGTCTATGATCTGTATAAAATTTAAGTGTACATACATACTGGTGAATATTCTCACAGAAAATATGATTACTAGAGCTTCCATGGTCCATCTGGTTATAGTTCTTTTCAGCTGCTGTTAAAAATCTGGATGCATACACAATCAAACATTCACCTCCACATACTTGATGAAAAAATTGCACAGAATCCATATTCCAAAGCATCAGTAATTGAAAATAACTTTTGATAATTTCTATAATGTACTAATAATTGATTCACTATTAACAAGTCTTTGGTCCCCATTTTCATTGCCTTTATTTTTTTAGTAGATCATATAGTGGAGTTGCCACATGAAATTTCCATTTCAAGTACAAAAAAGTTCTATAATCCTAAGAATGTTTTGAAAATCCTTAATGTTTTTCAATCTAGGTGAATTTTAACAGCTCTCACTTTTTCTAGATTCAGGTATTTACCTTTGTTGATAATAACATGCCTCAAAAACTTAATTTCCATTGTGGAACATATACATTTTATGGCATTATCTGTGCACCAAATCTCTCTAGTATTTTGTTAAATCACTTTCCAATTCAGCAGTTTTCAAAATTTTATCTAGGTAAGAAATGATTCCTTTCATCCACTGTAAAAAACGATCCATTTTAGCTTGAAACATATTCAGGATGGTAGTTATTCGATGTCGTAATTCATTTCACTTAAATTCTCCCCCCCCCCCATGAGTATTAATTATTAAGAGTTTGACTATTATTATTGTTACTGGATTCTGGTGAAACACAGATTCAGTAAAATATGACACTTTTTGTAGTGATACACTGGGTACAGGACATGTTCCTTTATATATTTATTCAAGTAACATGATAATCACCAAATAAATGAACAGTCCTGTCTTGTTTTAATATTGTCAATGGGTGTTGCCAAAATTGACTTCTCAATAGGTGTTGTAACACACCTCTTTTTGTCAAGTCTTTACATATTTTTTCACTTTGTTTTTCGAAGTAAAAGGACCCTTCCATGGTCTGCAATTGACAGGATGAATGATCACTTTAATTCCATGTCACCTGGCTATGTATTTAATGCTGCAGGGTCAACTTGAACAACTGTGGATACATTTTGTGGACTTCTGATTTCAGCTGTACTCTTTTTATTATTTTCTAATTTCTAATGGTTTAAACCAATTCCTGTCTCAAATCAGACTTAAATCTCGCTTTATAAGTGTTAGTATTCATTCATTTTATATTTAAAATCCAAAGCGCATGTGCAACAGTATAATGCTGTTTAAATATTATTGTTTATAAAAAACATCATGCTATATAAAATAATTGACTTATTTAAATATATAAAGATAGATTATTCATCTTGTATTTACTCTCAGGCACTATTGCAATCTCTGTATATATATATATCAGATTTATATCAGTCACTACTAAATCATTTTGATTATATGTATAATCTTCTTACATTTCCTTATGACATTTGACTAATTATTTTGCAATATGAGACACACCTCTGTTGTTGATCTCCATTCTAACTTTCTATTTACAAATATAAACATTCCAATACAATGTGATTATTACTTATATCATTTATCTTTTTGATGTCTCTTTTTTTGTAGACTCCTTCAATTTACAGTTTGATGAAAACTTGCCATTATTATTTCGGTGCTTATTGTTGGAAACTCATGACAAATGTTCCCCCAAACACAAATCTGGAACTTGTCATTTCTAAATTTACATTTCTTTTTTATATGGCATTTATTACCACAATGATAACATATCTAAATATTATATGTGCCTTTCTGATCATACTCTTTGCTTGCACTCTGTTTACAGTCATTAACAGCTTTTTTATATCAGTATTATTTCAAAACTGCGTTGCATTATCCAATATGGCTTCATACGCTATACATTTTTTAATAGCATGGATATATGTGAATTTAGTTTGACTCAGGAATAATTGTCTGCTTGCTGACACTCATCTCCCACAATTAACTGTTGATAAACTCAGCAATAAAATTGCAGTTTTTGGCAAGCATATGCAATTCATCATATTCCTGGATCTTTTCACATGATGCCTGTCTCTTATTTTGAAACTGCTGACCCAGTATATGTTTAGATGTAATAAGCTTGAAATGAGTAATTCTATTTAATTCTTCATATGAAATGTCTTGTGGAACTTTTGGATCACATAATTGGTTAACTATCTGTAATACTTATTTATCTGTCATCAACATCAATATCACCACCTTTAGTTTATTATCAACTATGTTATTATTAAGCATATACCTTTCTACATGCACAACATGGATTTTCCATCCTGCTATGTGAACTTTCTACATGCACAACATGGATTTTCCATCCTGCTATGTTGTTACATCAAAGTCAGTCTTAGAGTTATTTTGCAGTGCTATTTTGGTTTCCTTTATTCTCTCCTCACTATTGTATCTATTTTCCCAAGTTCTTTCAAAACCAGAGGTAAACTTATTATTACCAACTTAATATGCATCAATTTTTAAATTAAAATAAACACTCAGCATAGAGGATAAAACTTAGTAAATTAGATTTACCTAGCTTGAAAGTTGTTTTCCATTAAACACTAATGTGATAACACTTGTAGATTTCTTTGTAGATACTTGTCATCATATCTATGGCTTAATTCTACTACTCTACTCTCATATCAATACTGTATACCTACTCAAAACTGTTGCTCATCCTCCTACATTACCACTTTCAATAGTTTTTTATTTTACTGGCATATATTCGCATAATCATTCCACATATTTGCATATATTAATTTTTTAGAGTCAAATAATGAGGATGTTAATCAATATCCTATCTATTTGTTACATACAGCACACATTTAGGTAGACATTGCATTCTGCTAATAAATTTTCTTTGAAATTCAATTGCCTTTGTATGAAGGCCCCTGATATCAATGTAAATTATTACAGATAGATGAGAATAATCTGTAGTGTGATACATTCTCCATTAACAGCAATTGAATCATTTGATTCAGAAGAATTAACTAATGGATTCCTCAATCATTTTTATATTATTATCCATCATATAATATAAAGTATCAACTGAGGCAGCTACATTGATATTAACACTTAATTTTGTTAGTAAAATTTTCAACACCAACATTGTTATATATATATAATCAGTATATTAGTTTCAATAATTACAGATTTCTCAATTTTAAAATTAAATTGCCATAAAATGGAAAAATTGATGCATTATCAGGCCAAAATTCAGAATTATTAACATCAGCAAAATATTGATCTTGTACTGAAATATAAAAAGATAAATATTGTAAACTTTTAGATTCAGTTTGAACATATTATTGAAGTACTGCATCTAATTTTTTCTTTAATCAAATGATTAATTATCTGATTCTCAGTTACAACTAGCATAATATTATAACAAACAAAAAAATTTCCTTTTTTGGTTCAATGGTTTAAAAGCATGATTGAATAATGTTCCAATTATAGATTTTTTTATTAGTATCATCAAATCTAACTTTAATAAGAAACTGTAATAAATCCACTTTTTTTTTCAGATAATTTTTCAACACATCATGCAATGGATCCTATTGGTAATCATTAGAATTCTTTATTTCAACAGAAATATTTTTAATAACTTTATTATCATTATTATTTTGATTTTTCAAAGAGAGATAATTTCTATTAAATTATAATTATAATTGTATCTTTATTTTCTTCATTGATTATCACAGTGAGTAATTATAGGATTATTTATACTTTTTTGTATTTACCACATAATCCTTTTGACCTTGAGCCAAGCCAATATGAGTAATTATTTTAGCACAAGGAATTATGAGATTATTCTTGAAATAATTATGTCTTTCATTATCAGTAGCTTTTAAAGAAGATTGAATCAAATCTCATTCATAAGTTCTCTTTCAATTGTGATTTTTATCATTATTTATAAATAAATATGTTCTTTTCACAATAAATTAGGATTTTCTTTCACATTTGTAAGTTTACTTATAACAATAGAAATACAGGCACTCTTCACATACCTGGAACCTTATTATAAATATAGGGAATTTGAACTCAGACTTTCAAGTACCCATCAACTATCCACACTATCTCACACCACTGAAACACATGATCACACACATGTTGAAAAGATAAATAATCACCAATATACATATTTCGTGCTAAACCAGCATCTATCAGTTTGTCCAGATTATCATCTCCCACATATATATAATTAGTGTTCAGTAACTTTAATGGACAGGCTTCAATCTACTTCAACCTCCAACTCTTTGGCTATCCATACCATTGAAAATGTGATGATGATAATCTGGACCAACTGATGAGTGCTGTTTAGCACAAAATATGTATATTGGTAATTATTTATCTTTTTGATATGTGTATGGTCATGTGTATGAGTGGTGTGTCCACACTATCTCATACCACTGATACACATGACCATACACATCAAAAAGATAAATAATCATCAATATACATATTTTGTGCTAAACCAGCACTCATCAGTTGGTATAGATTATCATCATCACATTTTCAATGGTATGGATAGCCAAAGAATTGGCAATTGAAGCCTGTCCATTAAAGTTACTGAACACTAATTTTATATATGTGTGGCAGATGATAATCTGGACAAACTGATAGGTGCTGGTTTAGCACAAAATATGTATATTGTTGATTATTTTTCTTTTCAACATGTGTGTGATCATGTGTTTCAGTGGTATGAGATAGTGTGGATAGTTGATGGGTACTTGAAAGTCTGAGTTCAAATCCCCTATATTTATAACAATAGACAGAAAATTTACTTAATCAAGTATAGTCTACAATCCCACTAGAGTGATTAGATGACATTTTTTTCTTGGACAAACAAAAATAACATTTAAAATAATTTTTTATTCTTTTCAAAAAATAATGGCAAACTTTTATCAAAGAACTCGCACATTTTAAATAAAACTTTGAACTATATGATCAAAACAATAAATAGACTTTTGATCAGCTGTTATTTGTCTGAAACACTAATTGCCGACAAACAAATTTTGCTCTTCAACATTGGAAGTGGCAGCCATCTTTATATCTGAACTCTTTCAATAGCAGCTTGAATAAAATATGAAGATATGCATTTTTCCACTATTAGAATAAAGTAATTGATCACCTTTTTAAAATTTCTATGCAATCTAAATGATATCTTAATTTACAGCCATCTTCACACTTGATCTTAGATGATTTTTCAGCAAAATGCTTGGCAAATCTAAGAATCACATGGCTTCCAGGAAGGGTGCTTAATTGAAAGTAAAACAAGAAGAGGATACAAGCAAAGAAATGTATAAATACCACCATAACAATTGTAAAATTGTAAGTACTTGAATGCTGATAAATCTTTACAAGAAATTATCTTTCATACACCTTATTAGGAGTTGACATTCACATTGATGATGCCTGAAGATCTGTTTACTAGTCATCATTCCCTAGATTTAATACTGTTGTGTTTTTTTACCCTCATCATTCTTAGTATTAGAAGAATCTAAATTATCCTGGTAAGTAGCAAATTCTTTCTCTCACCCCAGTTATGCCATCCAGTATAAGCTTCAACACCCAATAGATAATAAATGGTAATGATGAATAAATTCATATCTAGTGCTATTCTAATCAATATCCCCAGACTAGTTTCTAACTTATGGCTTTCGGTAGTGAGGAGCTTTGGATCCTGAAGTAGCGTACCATGACTTTTGATATTTAAGGTAGCCTTTTTTCAATGATCATCTTTTCTTTTTTAAGAACTACTCTAGAAATATTGGATAGAATAGAATTGGATAGGGATTTATTAAGTGCCATCATCTAATATGTATTGATCATTCAAGCTTACAATTAGGTGCATAACTGGCATAATACAAAGAGAATTTGACCCTGAACAGCATTATATAAGTTGGGGACATAAGTTTTTTTGGTCAAACCATCCTATTAATGGCATTTTCTGATTGTAAAGAATTTTTTTAAAATGTCACTTTTCTTTTTTTGTTATTATTGAGATCATTTGTCTTTTACCAGTTATATGTTTAAATTTTATAATAATAGTAATCAATAATCGAAAACATTTCAGATTAATTAATATATATTGTTATTGTTTACCGTTATTATAATTTAAATTTCACATAAGTATACTTTTAATGAGTAACTTGTTATTATATACGCAAGTAATCTCTCATGAATTCATATTCAAAAAATTAAGAATAAAAAACTCATAAAAAACACTGTGACAAACACAATTGAGTTAGCTGAAATATGGAAAAAATAATGTGGTAATCTTATTATGACTCATACCAACCACATACATGAGAACAATTAAAATACATGATCTAGAAATATATATCTTTAGATCAGAAATAGATAAAGCTATGTAGAAGTTAACAGAAAAACTTCTGGTATAGATGAAACAATGGCTAACATTATAAAACATATGAAACCAAATGAAAAGGAAATCATACATCAGCTTTCTCAAAGAATTTGGAGAAGCAAAATATGGCCAAAAGAATGGTTTTATTCAATTTTTATTCTGCTTTATAAAAAAAGGCAACCTAATTATTAGTAACAATTATAATATTATAGTTTTAATTTCACACACTAGGAAAATAATACTAAATCCTAATTAATAAATATCTAAAGATGCTATTTCTTTCATGAATATCCACTGAGCAGCCATATTGATGTTTAGAAGAGGCATAAAAGATCATATATTAAAGAACCAAAGACACCAAAATATATTGGAACTGAACTGGGTTCAGACCCATATAACTATATAAGCTGATGGGCTTGAATTGGAAACATTAAAGTGTTTTCAGTTTAAAACTCATAGTTTTTAGTTAAATGGAGATAAAAGGTGGTTGCTGGAGGGTTGCATTAGATCCTAAGATCTAGATGCAGTGCTCTCAGATCCAAGGCATCCTCACTGACGAAGGCCACAAGCCAGAAACTAGTCTGGGGATATTGGATGAGTAGGAACTAGATGGGGATTTTATGCAAAGTCTTCTGGCATCCATTGATTACTCTAGCTTGCTGTGTGTGGCAATACATATAGTGAGTTTTGCCTGTTTTAAAACAGTTATACATAAGCATAAGAAGTGGTGGTCATGTGATGTTTGTTAGAGTATTACTCATTATTAATTTCATTAAAATCTAAACCATTTTCAGAATCTGTTAACATTTATAAATGATTTTCAAGTTCTAATTTAAATTCATAGAAATATTATGTATATCAACTGTTAATACTATTTTTCTTAATAATTGTCATCTTTTTAGTTTTGTACTGACATGTTTCTTACATCTCACTAATTTATGATCTCTTCTTTGTTGAATACATTAAGATCATTACAATTTTAAAATAGATATTTTCTGTAAATCAAAGTATAATTCAATTCTACTCACCTTATTTTGACTAATTTCTATTTTGTATTTTTCTCAAAAAATAAATAAATCGTAATATATATATTTTTCTTTTTCTGCAAGTCATGTATTCCCTATCATTTCTGTTGCCATAAATAACTTTACCCACAGCACTTAAATTTTTCAATCCTTTCCCAATTCTAACATTAATGTCTCCTATGATAATTTTAAAACATCATGCATATATAAAATAATATTCCACAAAAGTGTATGGACAATTAATAATATGATGATTAACATTAAGAAAATTCAAAGTAAACTGGAAGTACATTACTGTATTAATATGCATACAGTGTCCAGTAACATATAATTTAGTGTCAGCCACTACAACTGCATTAGCATTCAATAAAAAATCTTCTAAATATTTATTGCTGCTACATGATTATGTAGCAGATGTTGACATAGAGGAAGATAAAATTAAAAAAATAAAAATAATTCTTTAACGATTCAGGAAGAATTTGAAGAAACCTTATAATGTTACACTAAAGCTGATAAGATTGCACTCATTACATTAAATAGCCATAAAATGAAACTGAAATATGTCAAAAATGCAATTAGCATTAGTTTTACTTACAGTATAGTATTTAGATAAATGTAATTAGCTAATTAGCTTGGTGTAGTCTCAACATGAACAAAGATCCAAAGGTAAGTTGTAAAAATATGACATGTAACACACAAATAATAAAAGTTATTAAAAATAATTTTAAAATTGTGGAAGAAATATGGTGAGAAATGAGTCCTAAGTCCTAAATAGAATTAAGTGAAGATTTGTTCTCAATTATTAGTAATCCTATGCTTATGATTTGGCAACACAAATGATATCTGATTTTCACATGCAGCAACTGATATATTCATTAATAGCTGGAATCTTTTATTCAAGCAGATAACATTTATCACAAAAAATGCACCCAAATTAGTCCAGAATTGGTGGAATAACTTCAAATGCAGACGAATTAACAAAGGGTAAAGAAAAATACTTTTGCAAAATAAATGTGAAATTCAGTGTATAAATATTGCTTCACAAAACCATTGCTCAATTTTGTTAATCTCATAAAATCAATAAAATTAAAAAAAGTATTATAGATTATAAGAATTGTCAAGTTCATGTAGAGAACTCGATACGTTTTGATAATCTGGTTAAATAATTTCATATTACAATATTCAGTGATAGCGAAGTAAGTATGACACTATCACTTTATTGTTCAAATTAAACACTATTAATATTATGCCTATAGAAATGTTAGGAGTTCATCCACTGTATAATCTTTTTGGAAGCTTAGAATTGTAATAAATGAAGAACACCCATATTAGCACTCATAGGATATGTCATCTCAAAAAAATCCACATTATGCCATTTTAGTCTCATTTTACATGATTATTATTAACCAGATTTTTGATCATATACCATACATGCCAAATAGTAATGCCAAAGCGATTCACATACTATTCTCTCTGGTTAAAGGATTTCACCAGAGAAGAAGCACTAAATTCAATGTTCCCTACTAGTAGCCATTTTTGCTTGTTTTAAAATATAATCCAAGCTAAACATTTAAATATTATTAACATTCAAATTTTGAATAAAAACTAATGCATTTGTCTAGCTATATAAGTCTAACATTATGTAACTTTGGTCACTAAAATAAAGAACTTCTGATTTACTGTGAGGCTCATATAGCTAGACGAGTTCAAAGTCTTAGAACATTGAAAATTTCAACTATACATGCAAACAATTTCTCCATTCACAAGGCTTATAATTATATCACAGACTAGAAATCATCTGTTGTCCATTAGTTAGTCATACTTGCATAAATGGCTGTAGAATAAAATATTGAACAAAATCAGATCTGTTATTGAATATATTATGACACTGATTTTATACCTATAAGGCAGATCATTCATATAATTTATTTAATTCTCTGAAGGATTTTTGGGTATAACAAATATCTCTATAATATTTTATTATCGATATGTATTAGAATTAATAATTGTTGAGTGTTTGTATTCTAAAATATGTGGGCAGATATTTACTGGTCTCCGAAATCTAGAGAATATGCATCTTTACAGAAAGATTTTTTGAATTTAAAAAGATATATATATATGTAAAAATTAAAAATAATCAATTGAAAAACAAATTGAAACAGATAACTCACTATAAATAAAAATAAATAAATTAATATATCAACCTGGCTTGCATTCATTATTGGAACCTTTTCAAGATATTTCTTTTTATGCAATCACACGACCAACTACTTTATAGCTACTTCAGGTTGATATATTAAATAATTTTTATTTATTTATAGTGAATTGTCTGTTTCAATTTGGTTTTAAATTGATTATTTTTAATTTTGTATATAAAAGGCAAATTTATGGACAAATTTTAACACATTGAAATTTGATTAATTTAAAGTATATATATATATATATGTAAGGGCAAAATGTCTTATGCATAAACAAAACAATATATCTAATCAATACAATAGTATTTTGTCCTATAGACAAGTCCAGAAAGCAATCACAAATTTATTCATTTCTCCACACTATTATCTTCATTGTCCAGATATTCAATTCCACGTATCTCTTCCATCTCTTATATCATTCAGCAAAGTCTATCTTTTTGTTTCCATTCACCATTCCCTTCAAAACATCTTTCATTAAACTATCTTTCTTCTTAATATACGTCCAATATAATTTCTCTTTCTATCTTTAATTTCAATCTTTTTTTTTTCATGTATACTTTTCAAAACTTCTTCAATTGTCATTTTATTCCAGATTAAATTTTTTCCATCCTTGTCTATGACCATATCTCAATGGCTTCCAATCTGTTTCTAATTTTTTTATTCATTGTATTTTATATATAATGTATGTGGAACATAATTGCTATATTTATTTATTTTATTTTTTATTAAATGCTAAAATAAAATATTGATGACAGTGATAAATTATATCTATTTCTTACAAGCAATAATAAGTTATAAATATGACTGATAGAGGGCAATACGCGCACGCAGGAATTTTTAAAAAAGTATGCTTTCCAAGTTACGATACATTTATAGATATTTATAAGTACATGTTCAAACGTTGAAACTGCAAACCATATATATATCAAAATTAAAAATAATACATAAATGCATTATTTTTAAACAAATCGTTAAAAATAACTTCGTAGAAAGTTGTAAATCTGTCTTAAGATTTGTTCCGGATTATGAAGTAACAGAGTATTTGCTATAATTTGAATTTACTACAATTTTAGTAAAATTATTAATATTATTATTAATCTTTATAATGCAAAACGTCATTAAAATTTATTAATGTAGGTTTATATATTGAAATTATATAAGGGATAGCAATCTTTGACACACTATCAACAACGACAAGTAGGTATTCCTTCCCCCCACCGTTATCATGTGATGTGAAGTAAAATGGCCATTGCCTTGTAACTCCACCTGCCTTTGTGTAGGAAACTTAACATATACAAATTTTAATGAGTATGCAAAAAATATCATGCTACATAATAATAGAGCGACTTTTGGTCTTAGTTTAAATTATTACTTTTTGGAAATCATATAAATAGATTTTACTCGTTTTGTAAAACAAATGCAGTCTAGCGTTCTAATAAATGCACGCGCTTGCACATCCTCATATTATGAGTTGATCGCCACAAATTACTTTCTACTTTTATTTTAGTATTTTTGTTTAATAATTTAAAATAAATATAATTTAAATAGTTTTCATGTAAATAAAAACGCATAATGAATTGCATACATATGTATGACATATTCGTACTGTTAATAGTTAAAGAGGACAAGCTATCTTTATTTCAAATGATAAAATTAATCAGTTTCATCAGCTAAGATTTTTTTTTTCATTCGAGAGTAGAACCAGAAGCTTTTAGTCATTAGATACTTACTAGCGAGTTCTTCATTTGCGCCAAAACATTTAAATAATAATAATCATCATCAATCATTATCAATCCACTGCAGGATGAAAGTCTTTCCAAGTTCAATCCATCTCCGATCTTTAGCTTCTCTTCTCCACATTACCCCTGCATATTTTCTTATTTCATCCATCCAACTCACATGTGGTCTCTTTCTGGTCTTTTACAATCTCTTGGAATCCAGTTTAAGATTTCAGTTGTCCATCTATTATCATCTCTTCTAGCAGTATGTCCAGCCCAACTCCACTTCAGTCTTTTAATTTTTTCAATGAGGTCAGTAACAACTGTTTGTTCTCATCCATATATTGCGTTTTCGATCTCTTCTTGTTATTCCCAACATGCATCTCTCCATACTTCTTTGAGTGGTCTGAAGTCTCTGTATTGCTCTTCTATTAAATGTCCAAGTCCCAGATCCATAAGTAAGAACTGGTAAAACACATTTATTAAAAACTTTCTTTTTCAAACACATAGGCACATTTCCTTTTAGTATCAAGTTATTTCTACCAAAAGCACTCCAACTAAGTTTAATTCTATGATTAATTTCATCCATTGTTTCCATCTGTATTAATAATCTGACCAAGGTATTTGTGACTGTTAACTTCTAACTCATCATAATCAATCTTAATTTTCATATTTTGAGAAAATCAATTAAATATTACTTTAGTCTTTTTAACATTTATTTTTAGTCCTACTTTCATCTGATAACTCCTGCAACATTTCATGCAGCTCTAAAGCATTATTTGCAAAAACAACTACATCATCTGCAAAATCTAAATGACTTAAATAATCTTCATTTACTTTCACTCCTTTAGCTTCCCATTTTAATCCACAAAATACTTCTTGTAGTGCTGCTGTAAAAAGTTTTGGAGAAATGGAGTCACCCTGTCTTACACCCTTCTCAATGTTGATTTTCCCAGTAGCATTATGTAATCTAATTGTTGCTGTTGCATTTTTATAAATATTCTTTAAAATATGACAATAATAATATTGTAGTGTTTAGTCTAATAAAAAGCTATATTTTTATATTGATATATATATAAACATTTTTTTAATGTTTAAGAAGTACATATATTATCTGGGATTTAAATCTGAGCTGGATAAAACTTTAATATTTTTTAAGGTTCTAAATGCTTAGAATTTTTTTTTCTTTCGGATAACTAGCTTAAATCAATCCATCTAATCATCCAATTTTGTTTTGCAAATGATTATCGAACTATTCTTCAATAAATGTTAAAGTGACAAATTGGAAACTTGATGAATAATTTCTCTACGGTGGAAAAAGATTGATAAAGAAACTAGATAAAAGTTTTAACACATTAACTTTAACTACAACTACTGATCTTTCATCTAATTTGTTATAATGATTTTAATATGCTTTTAATTCTTCTACTGTATCTTAAACAATCTTAAGCCGCGCGAAATTATGTTGATTCAAAAAGTTATCAACTCATTTCTTAATACTATTTTGATTTTCTTTTTAGATGCAGATGCATTGTCTTACATTTAGATGCAATGCGATGCACTATGGCTTCTCCTTTCTTGAAGTCAGGAATTTCTCAATTACTATTCCCAGAGAAACCTGTTAGCCAGCTTATCTTCCATTTCCATTCCCCACCCTGTTTTTCCCATATTCTTCTCTATCCTGCTCCATCCCATTTCCACAACATTATTTTCATCCATTCTATGACCTTAATATCTAAATCCCCCTTATCTTTTCCCAAACCCAGCATAAAAATGAAGAACCCACTTTGTGTATAATCATTTTGTTTATATTTATTCTTCCACAACTTCATTATTTGTACTCTTTCTACTTCTAAGCACTTACATTCACTTAACAGATACCTACTATTTTCCTTGCCTTCCTTACATAATTTGCAAACTAAATCACTCACATTTCTCCAATTATATGTATATTCCCTTGTTGCTAACGATCCCACTTGAGTCTTAAACAGTAAACTATTTTCCTTGCTATTATCGTAAATTAATTTAGTCCCAACATTCTGTTTACATATATATATATTTAAACTCTTTACTCTCCATACTAGTTCACCATCTCTTCACCTCTCTATTTTTTAATAATGCATCTATTCTTCTACCTCATTCCTTGTGACTATAACACTCAACAATTCCCCTAACACAATCATCCCATCTTTACTCATAACCCAATTAAATACTATTTTGGCTATTCTCTTATTATTCAAAAATTGCAATCTACTAAACATTTTCATTTTGCTTTTTGCATCTCTCATATAAAAACATGACCATTCCATTTCTCCTTGAATTCCATCCTTTGCCGTCCACATATCCATCTGCATCTAATGCATGTCTTCCTACTTCTCTTTGTACTTTTTCTAAGTAATCTAACACCCCTTAACCATGACATAATGCATCGTTTTCATAAGTTGCGCCATATTGAATTTCTAAAAAAACTGACCTGAGACACAATTTTCACAATAACTTCAGTTTTAATAAGGTTAGAGCAAAAAAATTATATTGGTAAAAACTAGAAAAACTAAGGAAAATAATAAGCATATGATAAATAGTGATAACTATATAAAAAATAAGGAAAAAAGAAATTTTCACATCCAAAATAATTATTATTTTATTGTTTGTTCATAATTTGGAATTTATCATTAAGTAAAATTCAAATTACATCTTCAGTGATAATTTCTTTGTATTCCTCACAAACTTATCTTTAAAAACATATATAATATGTCTTATCTGAGATAATCCATAGCTTCGAAACTTGCAGTAATAGGAAGATAAGACTTCTTCATTTTTTTGTTGCACCCCACAGTTGAAAATGTTCAAGGTGTCTGGAAGAAAAAACGTTCTCCCTAATAAAAGATAAAAAAAAATTAGAATTCTATCAGAATGTAAAAATAATAAAACAAGTGTAGATATTATTACTTATCTCTATAAATTATTTTGATTTTAGACTTTGGATAAACCAACCTTGTTTGTAACATCATCATACTCAATAATCATTGCTAATACAGAAAGCAATTTACAAATTTAGAATATGAGAAGTCAAAGATTACTAAAAAGGTTCTAAAGGCACATTTTTATATATATAAAAAATGTTTATATTATACCTCTTCTCAGGATATGTCTTCCAGAGAAGCATACCTGTTTACATTATCTAATATAAATATACAAAATATTAAATATTTCATATTATTCAATATTATTATTAATAAAAGATAAATCATTCCAGATCTTGTTTACCAATTGGCAAAAGTAATCAGTAAAACAAAAACAATAAAAACTAAGCAAAAGAAAAATAATAAAAACTAAGTTAGTAAAACAAAAATAATTAAAACTAAGTTAATAAAACAAAAATAATAAAAACTAAGTTCGTAAAACAAAACAATAAAAACTACAATCACTCTGTGCATCTGGTATGCAGCTTTGAAATAACATTGCATTTTTTTATAGTAGGTCGAATTTTGTAAATACATTTTTCCAATCACGCATACATTTCTCCTTAGTGGCATATTTATTCATTTCTTCAATAATTCTTACACACATAACATATAAAAGAAATCTAAGAGAATACTCACCCACAGTTGAAAACTTCAAACCTAGAGTCTTTGTGGAATTCTCTACATTGATTGGTCCTGTAGTAATGTTCAAAGGCATATTAGAAGCACTAGTTGATGGGTCTGCTCTACTGCTATCATCTGGAACAACATTTGTATTTTTTCTTTGCCTTTTGGCTGGTAAAGTGGTTGCTTCTTCTTTGGATGATGATGTGAAGTATTCCTGTAGATCGCTGTATGTAATACTATTGTTGGGATCAAATGGTTTAGGAATTTTAAATTCGTTGAGGCTGAAAGAATCCGTTTCTGAATCCATAGCTGCCGATTAATTTCTTTGCATAGTTTTGTTTCTGTGTAATCTAAAAAACTGAGAAAAAATTAATAAAAATAATTGACCTTCCTCGGAAAAAAAATTAATAAAAACGTTATTTTTTGTGGTAGAAAAAAATGGTGACTACCTACAGATACTACGAAAAAAGGCATACAGAATTGTGGTATTCACATATGTGTAGTCCTCTTAGTTTTTCCATAATTTCGAAAAGAAAACCGAACTTCAACGAATCGTGGATGGTCTGCCCAAAACACCAAAGCAGATATATGAAAACACTGTTAATTTCTTTAACAGTCCATTTTTTTCTTTGCTTCATTTATTAATTTTTTTCTCCCATTCATTCAAGCAATTTCTTTGATTACTTAAGATGATTCCCAAATAGTTATACATATTGACCACATTTAACTTTATATTCCCCAATACAAATTATTTCCTCATTCCTCAGCATTTATCATCATTACTTTTGATTGTATTTCACTAAATTTAATCCCCATCTCTTTACCCATCCTTGTGCATGTCTTCAGCATAACTTCCATATCTTCCCTACTTTCTGTGCACAAGAATATATTATTAGCAAATAAAAGACTTGTTAACCTATACACTTCCTTCTCATCTATCAATGGTATTTCTAACCCTCTTCCTAGTCTTTCTATTGCTCTCTCTGTTTCTTTTAAATATAACAAAAAGAAAATAGGTGTCATAGGGCATCTTTGCCTTAGTCCCACTCCACTTTTAACTATACCTGATTCTATATTTCCTAAGTGATACGTATAATAATTATTTCCATATAATCTCTTAATAAGATCCACTAAAACTCCATTCATTGCCAACTGATGTGATGTGATGTACTGTGATTTTTCCTTAAATGGAGTCAGGAATCTCTCAGCAACTATGCCCAAAGAAACCTGTTAGCCACTTTACCTTCCCCTTCCATTCTCCATCCTAAGATTTCCCATAATCTGCTCCATTCCATTTCCACAACATAATCTTTGTCAACTCTATGGCCTTTTTATCGAAATCCCCCTTATTTTTTCCCAAACCTAACATAAAAACCAATAACTCACTTTCGGTATAATCACTTTGTTCATATTTATTTTCCCATAACTTCATTATTTGTACCCTTTCTGCTTTCAAGCATTTACATTCAGTCAACAGATGCCTAATATTTTCTATACCTTCCTTACACAATTTGCACAGTAAATCATTCATATTTTTCCATTTACATGTATATTCTCTTGTTGCTAAAGATCCGATTCAAGCCTTAAACAATAAACTACTTTCCTTACTATTATCATAAATTAACTCGCACCCAAGGTTCCATTTACTTCTATATATATTTAAACTCTTCTTACTCTCCATATTAGTTCTCCATCTCTCCAACTCCCTATTCTTTATTAATGCATCTATTCTTTTATCCCATTCCTTACCACTATAACACTCAACAATTCTCCTAACACAATCAACCCACCTTTTATACAAGTATACTGATATAAATTCTTTATCCAAATCTTTTGCATATTGCATTATCTTTCTCTCCCATCTTGTTACCTGCCATTTACTCATAACCCAATTAAACATGATTTTGGCTATTCTTTTACTATCCATAAACTGCAACCTCCCAAACATTTTCATTTTATTTTTTGCATCTCTCATATAAAAATGTGACCATCCCATTTCTCCTTGAATTGCCTCCTTTGCTGTTCACACCTCTACATCTAATGCATGTCTTCATACTTCCCTTTATACTTTCTCTAAATAATATAAACCCCCTTTACTAACACATAATGCATCATTACCATATGTTAACCCTGCTACTGCAACTCCTTTACATACAATTCTAGCCACATCATATTTATTATATGAAAACATTGTTAGTTTCTTTCCAACTCCTTTCTTTTCTTTGCTTCATTTACCAATTTTTTCCCCATTCATCCAAGCAATTTTTCTGATTACGTAAGATGATTCCCAAATACCTATATCTATCCATTACATTTAACTTTATATCCCCCAATAAAAATTCTACATCTTCTCTTTCCCCAGTGTTAACCATCATTATATTTGATTTTTCTTCACTAAATTTAATCCCCATCTCTTTACCCACCCTTGCATATGTCCTCAACATAATTTCTATATTTTTTCTTCTTTCTGCACACAAAAAAAATATCATCCACAAAAAAGAGACCCGACAAAGTATACAATCTTTTGCCACCTATTAACGGTATCTCTATCCCTCTTCCTAGTCTTTCTATTGCTTTCTCAATTTCACTCAAATACAACAAAAACAAAATAAGTGACATAGGGCATTCTTGCTTTAGTGCCACCCTATTTTTAACTTTGATTCTATATCCCCTAATTGATGAGTATAGTAATTATTTTCATATAATTTCTTAATAATATTTACTAAAGCTTCATCCATTCCCAAATTTGCTAAACTTACCCATGATCTATTTTTATTTACTCTATCATATGCCCTCTCTATATCTATAAAACTCATATATAATGATCTACATGAATTCCTACTCATATCCATGTTGTGTAACCACAAATAAACTATCTGCTATATGTCTATCTGATCTAAAACCTACTTGCATCCCCCCCACTACATTATTCTCTTCCATCCATTTTACAACTTTTCCAGCCACCATATATGAGAAAACTTTATATAAAACTGATGTTACTGCTATCGGTCTATAATTATTTAACTTTCTATGATCCTTACCCTTTCCTTTAAATAATAATCTTACTCTTGTAATACTCCAACTATCCAGAAAAACCCTCTTCTGTGCCATCTTATTAACACATGATAATAACTTTACTTTTTCTCAATGCCCTAAATTCATTACAATCTCTGCTGCCCATCCATCTAAACCTCTTGCCTTTCCACTTTCAATCTCTTCCCTGCCTCATTCAGTTCATTTTTTGTGAACCTAATATTCCCATTACTAAATGCTTTCATGTTTTCTATCACTAAGTCCTTCACATCTAACATCTTTTCTATATCAATTACATATCTATTTAAGATTCTCTCTATTTCTTCTTTAGAACTATATTCTATTCCCTCATCATATATTAATACTATCTCTCTCTCCCCTACATTTCTCCTTTTAATGTAATTCCAATTTTTTTTATTCCCATTTCTTCCATTTTTATTAATATCCTCCCACAATTTACTATTCAACTTCATCCTCTCTCTATAATTATCCATTTTGGCAAACTTTTTCTTTTCTAAGTACTTTCTGCATTTAGCATTAATATCTTTTTCACTTTCTTTGTTCTTCATAGCACACTTATATTTTCTACATGCTTCTTCCCTCTCTTTTACACTTTTACTAACTCTCATTTTTTTATTACTTTTATTCTTTGGCATATTTTCAACTAAAACCCTATTTGAGACTTTTTCTATTTCACCACACCAGTCCCTATACTCATCCCCAACCAACTGTTCCATGGCTTTTTCAACTTGTATTTTGTACTCTTCCAACTTATCATTCACTCTCCATCCACATCTTTCACTATGGTTTCTACTTTTATTTCTATTCTCCATTACATTACTAACCATTTTTATTACAATAAAGTTATGATCACTATTACATACTCTCTCTTCATTATCAAACACCTTAATTTTCCGTATTTTATTTATTCCCTCTTTCTCTACCAATACATAATCTATTGTGTGAAATATGTTATTTCTAGACCATGTATATTGTCCCTCATAAATATTTGATAAATTCCCAATTCTCAAATTCACTCTTTGACAAAATTCCTTCAAAAAACTGACCATTCTTATTATCTACATCATCAATTTCTTCAATATGCCCATTCATATCCCTTATAACCATTATTCTCTTCCCCTTTTCTTTAAAACTCTGTATATCCTTAACTAGGCATTCATATATGCTACTATTCCACTTCCATTACAGTTTGACTATCTCCAGTGGCTATATATACTACAGCCACCACCCATTCTTGTCTACCCAACCTTATTTCAAACTACAAATGTTCTTGACATTTAACAATATTTAAATACTTTTTTGATATAACACCTATACCATCACTCCTTTTTTCTTTTCTATTTATACCCTGCCATACCAAATATTCCAAAATAGGCTCTTCTTCTCTTAAATGTGTTTCCACTACTGCTAATACCTCAAGCTTTTCATTTTCAATTGCTTTGTTTAATTCCAGCCACTTTTCTGGTCTCTTACCACCTTCCATAGTCAAATACCCAATTTTAACAATTTCTTCTTTCCTAACTACTCTTTTATAAATTCTTTTGATTCGTTCTTCTCCATTACATTTATAAAAAACTTTCTTGCCATTAATCTTACAGATCCATTCCCTCTCCACATCTACACTATCTAAAACAATTATCTTTTGTTTATTTCTTACATCCCATCCATTCTTCTTTTTGATAATACTATAATTTAAAAGCCCCCCCCCCCCCTTTAAAAGTTTCCTGAATTATATTCTTTAAACATCAGACTCCCTAAAATTTCACTTCCTTGTTTTACTAAGTACAATCCATCTTTACTATATAATTCCCTCTTTCTAACAAACCAATACCATACATCCTAAATAAGATTTTAATAGAGCGCCATCTGCAGGGGTTCAGATTCAATAGTTTTTAAAAATTCGAGAAAAATAGTATGGTAACTGAATTTTCAATGGAGGAAAAAAATCAATATTTTTATAAGAATAACATTTAATTAGAACTATAAATCAATAAAACTGCCTAGTTATTTTTATATATTGACATATATACAGAATATCTATTTTTTTAATGATATAAAATATATCTGTATTAATAATGTACCTATATACATTATATTAAGAGAAGATTTTCTCAGATAAAGGATGTGAACTTATATTTCAGTTCTGCCAATATTAATGAATGAGTTCGACAAGTTGGAAGATGGTTTGTGGCACTTAGATAAAATATTGGTGAAATGCTAATAATATTAATATCCATGGATGAAAATAAATTCACACTAATATATATACTGTTAAAAAATTATTTGAAAAAAAAAAAATGTTTATAGATCTAAAAAAATAAAATTGAAATCATTTGCACTATTTTATCTGCTTTTAATAAAGAAAACAAAAAGTAGAAGCAGAAAAAAAAAAAGTTTATTTTTTTAAAAACAAAATAAATTATCTTTAATTAGAAAAAAAGTTTATTTTGATATTATAAATTTATTGGTATGACTTTAAGCAGACGTCATTCAAATGATTTCATCTTTAATTAATTTTTAAATTTATATGTAAATAGGTGTATTGCATTATTTAATACTACTTTTTTTTTTCATATGTCATAGCATCGCCGGGAGGCGAACCCGCAACAACTGTCTGCAACCAACTGCTTGCTTGCAAGGCAGCTGCGCTGACCTTCTGGCTAACAACGCTTGACCATTATTTAATACTTTTATTAATTATTGAAAATGATAGTGCACTGAAATTGATATATAGCTTCACTCAACACTTTCATGCAATCAGAAAATCTCTATCATCATTTTCATGAAGATAGAAAATGCTTATTTTATGTTATGTCAAAGCTTTCAATATACACAAAGTGGTTTAAACAAAAATGTGGATATGCATTAAGTGACTGACATAATAAATAATCCCCTGATCACCAACCTTTAATAGTTTAATAGCTAAATGACAAATAATGTATAAATTAAATGTTAAACCACTAAACATCACATGATCACCATCTCATGCTGGAGTGTTGCATTAGATCCTAAGATCTAGGTGCAGTGCTCTCAGATCCAAAAGGCTCCTCACTGATGAAGGCCACAAGCCAGAAACTAGTCTGGGGATGTTGGATGAGTAGGCACTAGGTAGGGATTTTATGCACAAGCCTTCTGGCATCCATTGATTACTCTGGTTAGCACAAGGTGGCAGTACTATATGGAGAGTTTTTGCCTGTAAATTAGATGTTATTGTACCAATGAACTTTACTAGTATAAAACCAACAAAACACAACATCTTATTTCAAGTTGCCAACTTTGTGTAAAATTGAATAGAAATGGTTACTGGAAGTAAGATGCATTAAATCCAAGTGCATTAAATGAATATCCAAAATTGCTCACTGATGAAAATCATATTCTAAAAACTAGTCTAATATGGATTGGACAACATTGGATAGTGGTTTACTAATTACAATTATTTAATGTATATTAATTATTTAAGTTTACACTAAATGGCAGAACTAAAAAATAAATTTCCTAGGCTTGAATGGGATCTTTAGCAACAAGGGGATATACATGTAAATGGAAAAATATGGGTGATTTAGTCTGCAAGTTGTGTAAGGAAGGCATAGAAAATATTAGGCATCTGTTAATTGAATATAAATGCTTGAAAGCAGAAAGGGTACACATAATAAAGTTATGGAAGAATAAATAATTATACAGAAAGTGGGTTATTGGTTTTTATGATGGGTTTGGGAAAAGATAAGGGGGATTTAGATATGAAGGCCATGGAGTTGACAAATATTATGTTGTGGAAATGGGATAGAGAAAATTATGGGAAAATTTGGGGTGGGGAATGGAAAGGGAAGGTAAAGTGGCTAACAGATTTCTCTGGACACAGTTGCTGAGAGATTCCTGACTCCGTATAAGGAGAAGCCACAATGCATCACACCATATCACATTACTTAAAACTTTATTACTGTGAATCATTAGGGTATTTTAACGTGGATTTTTTTCACTTTCTGGTTTCTTTTAATATTGTGTTGCCAAGAAAATTGTATGATAATATACTATTTATAATATTTTATTATATTCAGAATTTATAATGTAAAATATATAGAAGTAGTTTAAATTTAGATTAAGTCTTAGTTAAATCCACGAATTTTAAATTTTTTCGTGTTATCTGAAGATCCCACAACATTATCATAAAGTTAATGAGTTTGAATACTTGAATTGATTATTGCCTAAATATGGTGGCTTAATTTAACAAAAATTGTTATACGCTTTTAGTTCCAAATAGCTTTAGAAATTCCAGTTTGTAAAAGTCAATTAGCCTATTGTAAAGTTAAAGAGTTTAAATGTTTAGATCTACCATTGGCTTGTATTTTGTCTTCCCTTGATAAATGTTGGTATGTGGGTGTTGCAAATTTTAAAACCACTATACTAGTAACATTTATTGATGAGGGATTTATCTTAAATAATTTTTCAAGCAAAAGTATTATGTCACTTCTAAAGATAACCCATTACTCTTTTTCAGTTTACATTCATTTTTGTTCTCCTTAAGCAGAATTTAAAGTTGTAAGATAAAATAATCAATGTTTTAATCTGATATAATGAAATAGCACTCAAAATCAGATATTAATTAAGGTTAGTGATCTTTATTATAACTTAAAGTTAGTTTGGATTTATTTTGGATATAGTAGCTTCGAAGATAGTTTTTATAATAAATTGCATATGCAAAACCCTCCATACAAGAGTACCACCCAGTGCAAACCAGAATAATCAATGGATGCAGGAAGGTTTGTATATAAGATCCCTATCTAGTGCCTACTCATCCAATATCCCTAGACCAGTTTCTAACTTGTGGCTTTTATCAGTGAAGAGCTTCTGAACTGAGAGCACTGTACCTAGATTTTAGGATCTAATGCAACCCTCCTGCATCCATCTTTTAGCTAACTATAAAGCTTTTAGTCCAAAATGAAAACATATTTTCAAGCTAAGTTCATTAGTTTGTATAGTTGTATAGATCTGAACTCCGTTCAGCATCCATACTTTTTGGTGTCTTTGATTCTTTAATAACCACAGTCACAATGACTTTATAGTTAGCTAAAAAGTAAAAGGTGGCTGCTGGAGGGTTGCACTAGATCCTAAGATCTAGGTGCAGTGCTCTCAGATCCAAGATTCCACACTGATGAAAGTCAGAAGCTGGGGATATTAGGTGAGTAGGCAGTAAATAGGGATTTTAAGCACAAACTCTTCCTGCATCCATTGATTACTCTAACTTGCACTGAATGGTGCTACTGTATGGAGAGTTTTGCCTTTGTGAAATCAGCTTATGTAAGCATAAAGAATGGTGATTATTTGATGTTTGATGGTTTAATAAATTGCCATATGGCCTCAGTGTTAGCACGGACAAACAGCTTCTGTGTTAAATGTACCAATTTTAATAGTGTTTGATAGCTATAAAAATATAAAGCTTAAATAGCTTTAAGTTCAGATAATTCTGGCTGATAATGACTTTGGATTATATTAAACTTATATGGCTTTTGAGATGTATGCAGATTTTAACTAGTTGTCATTATTAATATGGATTTTTCTCTGGAGTTTATTTTAGTCATTGAAGGCTGATTTTTATTGGAAACTGTCACTCTTGGAATTCTGAACGTTAATGGGCTTTTAAATTAATTCTATATTTTTTTTTGCAATTGATAAAATGGCTGCAAAAATATATAGTTTTTAAAAACAGATGTGAAATTATGAAGCTTTACATAACATGTTAGAAAATCCAATGAAGATTTCTAATCAGATATAGAATTAACTGACTAACAGAATAGAGCAGTGAACTTGTGGTGAGGATTATAGTTATTCTTTATTAGATTTTATCTGCTGGCAAAAAAATAATTTTCTATCTGAGATAACTAATTGGTGGAGGTCAGCAACTAAAAAAATGCTACACATGCTTGGAACTTGAAAACACTTTCAAGTTTTAGTTTTGATTTCCAATTTATAGACTTAGTATACAAATTGGCTTATCATTCTACAATAATTTCTAATTACCTGTGTAATAATGAAAGAGGTAATACTTCTTTATTTAAACTATGATAACAGAACAAATTTTGCAGTTTTACGGGAGAAAATAAATTTATATATAATATTAATTTATAGGGGGTTTGAACTCAGACATTCACACGATCCTCAACTAGCCACACTATCTCATACTGCTGACACACCAGATTATCATCTCCACACATATATACAATCAATGCTCAGTGTATATTAATATAGCCACTCTTCATACTTTAATGGACAGACTTCAATCCACTCCACCCCACAACTCTTCAGTCATCCATTTTATTGAAAATCTGATGATGGAATGCTCAAAGCCCACATTAGTGCTAACCTTCTCATCCTACCCATGTATATTGGTGATTAAGACAATAAATATCACATGACCACCACCTCTTATGCTTGTGTATAACTGTTGTTAAAACAGGCAAAACTCACTATATGTATTGCCACACACAGCAAGCTAGAGTAATCAATGGATGCCAGAAGGCTAGTGCATAAAATCCCCATCTAGTGCTTACTCATCCAATATCCCCAGAATAGTTTCTGGCTTGTGACCTTCGTGTAGTGAGTTTTGCCTGTTTTAACAACAGTTATACACAAGCATAAGAGGCGGTGGTCATGTGATGTTTATTGGCTTAAAACCAATCTTGCCTAATAGGATAGTGGTGGCTATGGTTATTAAAGAATCGAAGACATCAAAATGTATGGGTACTGAACTGAGTTCAGACCCATATGACTATATAAGCTAATGGGCTTGGATTGAAAGCATTAAGGTGTTTTCATTTTTAAGACTCATAGTTCTGTAATTAAGTGGAGATAAAAGGTGGCTGCTGGAAGGTTGCATTGGATCCTAAGATCTAGGTGCAGTGCTCTCAGATCCAAGTCTCCTCACTGATGAAGGCCACAAGCCAGAAACTAGTCTGGGGATATTGGGTGAGTAGGCACTAGATGGGCATTTTATGCACTAGCCTTCTGGCATCCATTGATTACTCTAGCTTGCTGTGTGTGGCAATATGTATAGTGAGTTTTGCCTGTTTTATATTGGTGATTATTTATCTTTTCGACATGTCATATGAAAGTCTGAGTTCAAATCCCCTATATATTATATATTGGAGTGCAGGTATTAAAAAGCCTATACTGTAGAAAAAATTCAAATATGAAAAAATATAATATTAATTGTAAATTTAATATCATATCGACTTGTTTTATATATAAAAGAAAATTATTTATATGTTGTTTTTTTTAAAAAAAAAGAGTGGGGTGAATAAAATATATATAAAAAAAATTGAGATAAAATGATAAATTTAAAATTACATGCTTCACAAATTCATCAATGTAAACAAATAGAGAGGAAAAAAAACATCCATGGTAAACTTCTCTAAATGATAACAAGAGGCGATACAGAATTTAGTGCAATGATAGTGTAGATACAGTAGTTCAAAACCAGATTTTAGAGCTTATAGTAGCCCAATTTGAACGTTTTCATGTTCAAACTTCTTGTGAACTCTCCAAAAATAAACCATTTGATAACAATTATTATTATATTAAAAAACACTTTATTCAAACAAAAATAAAAAATACCAATACTATACGGCATATATAACAAAAATAAAAAATGGTATTGGCACATGCACTGCAGTATCTGTTAAGTTAATGTTTACTAAGACAATAAACCTTTAAGCATGTGCGCTTGAAAATGCGAAGGTAGGGACCTCTACAGGTCTTAAACAAAAAAACAACATTATGCATGTGTTTTACATCATTTTCAACAATCAATTTATTAATCCCGCTTTTCTTTGTTGATATTTAATTATATCCTTAAGGTAAATAAGGGCTAGAAGTTTGACTTGTTTTAATAATGACTAGGTAGTAACAGAAATGTCTAGATTGGCCTTTTTTAAATCTCTAATTTTTAACTGTTCAAAGTTATTTAAAAAAGTAGCTAAGTATTATCTTGGATTGTTTCCAGACATCTTGTCCACCACAACATGAAAAATAAAAGTGAAAGGTCGAGTGGCTGGGTAAAGTGCTTTAATAAAAGAATCCATAATAGTTTTGAACGGGGTGTTATTATTTTTAAAAATTGTTACTATCAATTCACCAAAGTCTACAAGTTCTGGGCATGTGTAAACTAAATGAAATTGTGTTTCATTTTCTCTGTGACATAACTTAGAAAAGAAATCTGTGTTGGAGTCAAATCTTTGATAACTAAGGAAATATGTTGGAAGAGGCAAACATTAAATTTGAGAAGAAAGTCAAAACATTTGGGCTCAAATGACAATTTCTAAATTCATATAATGAATGATGAATAATAGTTCTGCAGTGTTTAATTTTCACTGTACAAATCATGAATAGAGATTGGTTTCTATCAACTTTTAACACTCTGTGGAGGGGTGTAATAGTAACTATATGACTACACCAAGATGCACATTTCATGCTGAACCAGCACTTATCAATTAGCCCAGATCATAATCTCTTACACATATCTTTATCATTGTTCTGTATATATAGATATTTTATTACTACAGTTTAATTGGTATGTGCCCTCACAACTTTGACACAAACCATTTAATGGAAATATATTATTTTTATTAGTCATTCATTATATTAAAGCTTATCCATTGATGAGTAATATTCCTGTAATATAATTTTCACTACACCATTCTCATACAAGATAGGAACTAGTTTCTACCAGCTTTTAATACCATAAATTTGTGGCCAAAGACATATGAAAAAGATGTAATTTCCAAAGCTAACTGATGAGTACTAGCTCAGCATGAAATGTGCCTCTTGGAGACCACACATTTTTAGTCATATGCTTATGATTACACTCTTCACAAGATGTTAAAAGTGAACAGTTCGTACCTTGCATGAAAGTGATGTAGTGAAAATTATACTACAGAAATATTATTCATTAAGTGGGACAATATCCGGTCTAATGAATCACTAATAAAAATTATTAATATACTTCTGTTAAATGGTTTATGTCAAAGTTGTGAGGGCAGTAAGTTTGATACATCAATTAGTCTGTAATAATTTGTTATCTATACATACTGAACAATGATAAAGATATGTGTAAGAGATTGTGATAAATGCTGGTTCAGTTCAAAATGTGCATTTTGGGAACCATACATCATTTTCATCTGTCTGTGGTCATACGTTTATGGTTACATCCCTTCACAAGGTGTCAAAAGCAGATAGATATCAATCCCTACCTAGTGTGAGAATGATATAGTGAAAATTACACTTCAGAAATCTTATTTTTCGGTGAATAATCTTTAGTCTAATGAATGACTAATAAAAATTATTTATATAATAACTATTTATTATTTATTTTAAGCATCATAGGATTCGATAATGTGGATGGATTAAGATAGTGTATTTTATACATCTTCCAATACACATTATTTTATTTAAAATGATATTCTTGTTATGTAGGTTTTGTAAAGGTACTGATGTCCAATATCTAAAAAGTAGTGGATGTTTATCTATAGGAGTTACTTTTAGTATTGATTCAAGAAATGAGAATTGTATTATTCAATGTTTTTTGGACTTTAAAGATATAAATAAGATGGAGACCTAGGCCATTTAGGAATGCTGATAAATTTTAGGCATTTCATGGAGATTGTTCCTGTCCTTCTTCCTCATAATATTTCTCTATATAATGAAGATAGTATATAATATAAATTTTTTCTAACAATTAATTGACTGAAAAGGAGAATGTTTAAATTCAGAGAAACATATAAATTTGGAGGAGGTAATTAGTTTTTCAATGTCATTTTTGAATGTTTCTTGTATTTTTAATTTCTATTATTATTATTATTATTATTATTATTATTATAATTATTATTATTATTATTATTATTATTATTATTATTATTATTATTATTATTATTATTATTATTACTATTATTATTATTATTATTATTATTATTATTATTATTATTATTATTATTATTATTATTATTATTATTATTATTATTATTATTATTGAAGAAAGGATAACATTTGATTCATTTATTGAATCTGATGTTATTTTTGCTATTGGGCAGCTTAAATTACATTCTAGTGTGGGCCTTGACAATATTCCAGCTTTCATTTATAAAGGATGTGCTGAATACATTGCTTCTCCTCTTTTGCATATTTTTAATTGCTCTTTATCAAATGGTACTTTTCCTACATCCCTTAAAATTGCTAAAGTTGTTCCTATTTTTAAGAAAGGATCTAGAGATTTGGTAAGTGACTATAGGCCTATTTCAATTCTACACACTGTTGCTCGAATTTTTGAAAGATGTTTGTATAATAAAATTATCTTGGATGTCTCTAAGGTTTTGGCACCAGAGCAGCATGGATTTTTGCCTAATAGGTCCATTGAAACAAATTTGCTAACTATTTTTGATCACATTTCAAATTCAATTGAGAATCAATCTAGGTTAGATGTTGTTTATTTTGATATGTCCAAGGCTTTTGATAGAGTTAATCATAAAATTCTTCTTCAGAAGCTTTGTAGGTTAGGTTTTTCTAAATTATTAATTAATTGGTTTGACTCTTTTCTTAGGGATAGAATGTCTTGTGTGAGGTTTAATGGTAAATTGTCATTACCTTATTATTGCTTCACTGGGGTGCCTCAAGGTAGTGTTCTTGCACCTTTATTATTTAATGTATACATTGATGACCTAAAAACATGCATTAAATTTTCACATCTTCTATGTTATGCAGATGATTGCAAAATTTTTAGGCATATTTATTCTATTAATGACTGTTTTTTACTTCAAAGTGATATAGATAATTTCTTGAATTGGTGTGAATATAATTATATAGATATAAATATGGATAAGTGCTCCATTGTCTCTTACTCTAGAAAATCTGAAGTCTTAAGGTTTTCCTATTATATTGGGGACTCTAAAATTATAACAAATGATCATCAAAGAGATCTCGGAATAATATTTTCCAATAATGGATCTTTTCATAATCACATTAATTTTATGGTGAATAAATCTCTTAAAATTGTAGGAGCTATTTACAGATATGGAAAAGCATTTAATAAATTTACAAAGATTAAACTTTTTATATCCCTAGTTCTTCCCATCTTGGAGTATGGTTCAATTATATGGAATCCTCATAACAGGATAGATATCATAAGAATTCAGTCTGTTTTTGACAAATTTGCAAAATTAAATAGTTTAAGTAATGAACACTATATTGATTTACTACTGAGACGAAAAACAAGAGATCTCAAACTTCTTCATAAATTCATCTCCCAGAATATTTCTGTATCTAATTTGCTTTCTAACTTAGGTATTAAAAAAAAAATTATAATACTCGTACTCATAATGTTTTTGAACTGAAAAATTGTAAATCTGATGTATTAAGATTTCCCCCTTTATTTCGTTTACCTAGAACTTATAACAAAGATTTTGGTAATGATGATGTTTTTAATTTGGATTTTAAACAATTCACTAAAGTCCTCATAAAAAA
Organism: Epiperipatus broadwayi; assembly: GCA_028023455.1. Lineage (NCBI taxonomy): Eukaryota > Metazoa > Onychophora > Udeonychophora > Euonychophora > Peripatidae > Epiperipatus > Epiperipatus broadwayi. The sequence goes on along the minus strand of JAQFVV010006200.1, from coordinate 24,107,756 downwards.
ATATTATCCTTAATTTCATTTGATATATTGCCTTTTTATTTATTTGTGCATTTTATTGATTTTCTATTTTATTGGTATTATTTATTTTATTATTATTATTTTTTTTTAATGCTTATTTAGATTTGTATTACTGTGCAATCTATAATTGGCTAAATGCTGTTGATATGTACATTAAATAAATAAAGAATTGAATTATTATTATTATTATTATTATTATTATTATTATTATTATTATTATTATTATTATTATTATTATTATTATTATTATTATTATTATTATTATTATTATTATTATTATTATTATTATTATTATTTTTAATTTCTATTATTATTATCATCATCATTATCATTTTTAATATGACCCTTGAACCTATTTATTGCATTTGTAGATTGCCTATTTATAGTAGAAAAACATAGATAAATGTAATGAATAAGGTTTAAAAGATATACATTTTAATTGTTTGGATAATTCTGAAGCCAGAGAAAATCTTGAAAATATAAATATTAGACAAAAGAAAAATAAATTTAGTTTTCTTGTTTTGTCAGTGATCTTATACTAAGGAAACTAAAATAAATTTAATACACACATTGAATAAAAATGATTACTTTATTCATGAAAGAAATATGGATATATTATCTATCTATAGATAATGTGTTGCCTTCATCAAAATGAATACAAAACTTTGGACAGATTTTAAAAATGTATTGGATATATTTTCATGCGATTTGAAAAAGATAATACAAACTATGCTGTATTTTGTTTCAAACCTTCCTTGTTTACATCATAAATAGCATAAAATACCTCACAATTTGTTGACAAGCTTTGATTATAATACAATAAGTATTGTTTATTATATTGTAAATGCACAATATGGTACTTTTCAACACATGCATGCGTACACACACATGTATATATTCTAATCTAAAGTATAAGAAGGAGGATAAGAATGCTATAGAAAATAATAATGTAAGACGAAACTACTACTACTAATATATGCAGCTAAGCTCATTGGGTGGTTAGTTATCTTAATGTTTACTACAGAGATATGCATTAAAATAAAAGGAAATTTCAAAACAATAATGAAATGCATTATTATAAAGTAAATAAATAAACTTGGTAGAGAAAAAACTTCACTCATTCCTATGCAACACTTTTAGAACATATATTTGCCTCTATCAAAATACATTCTCTGAGCAATAAATATTTTACACTTAATGTAAAATCTTCTAATAGAGTCTTTCTATGTTTTCTTCAATATCTTATGGAACAAATATTTGCCAGTATTAATTTTATTGCCATGATCTGATCTACTCTACTCTTGTAGAGTGAAATGTATTTTTTTAATAGTGCAATAAACCATAGATGTTTCTTATGCCACATCACCAACTCTTGGATTAATAAAATCAATTAGAATAACTAATGAAATAATAATAATGAATGATCTCATGTTTCTTTTTAATAATTGTAATGCTAATCATCATCTTATGTTGTTGAATACATGAATGGCATCCTAGTAGACATATACTTCTCTTATAAGTTAATAATAACTGGAAGGTTGCTGTTCTTCCACATGCGCCTTACAATTACTGTCAGACAGCCCATAGTTGATACCACTCTTCTCTTTTACTTAACTTTTATTTATATAAGCCAGTCTTAAGCATCTTGGCTTGAAAGCATGAATAATATAAACATATACATTTATTACTCACTGAGTTATTAATTTATGATATTACAGCGCGAAATCTTAGATTTACTACACCGCAATTTTCTTTTCTCGTCAAAAAATCTCTGTCATGTGTCTAGGCCTGATCGCTTCTCAGACCACTGTTTTAACAGCTATTGGCTGTCTGAAAGTAATTGTAAGGCGCATGTGGAAGAACAGCAACCTTCCAGTTATTACTAATTTAATAACAAGATGCGATTTAAACAAAATATTACTTATAAGTTAATGTATCCTAATATATCACAACAATAATAACAATTAATTAAAGAAGTGTTTAATATACTCAATAAAAAATATATATATATAAATTTGGAAAAATAAAGTCTTTTACCCAGGATGACACTCTAATAATTAGAAAGAAAGAGTACCTTTTATATCTTTCAAGTATTCCTCAACAACAAAATCAATAAAAATAATAATCAAATTGTAAAATAATGTGTTATTTGTTTGAAATAAATAAATAATATGCAGTTTGAATGAATGGTGAGTTCAAAGTTAAATTAAGTAACATTTAATTCTTTTACATAAATTTCAATCTTTAGAATACATATCACTTATGCAATCTTTGTATGATTAAGTTTATATTTTAGAATCTGTATAAAAATTGGTTATCTAATTTACTAAGATTTCTGTCATAGAGAATAAGAAATCATATATAGTAAAACAAAAGCTTAATTCTAATAACAATAAATATGTTTACAAATTGTCTTTCCACAAGAAGGATCAACAACAACAACAAAAAAAGTAGCTCATAAGTTAAATACAAGCATTGTTTCCTTTATATAGGATGCAACAAAATAGAATGGCCAAAATAATTACCTGGGTACTAACCAACTATTCATTTCTAGTATAAACATATGGCTGACTTAACACTCATTTTTTAAAAAAAATACAACTATTATACTAAACAATTTCCCTTTGGGGCACATTTAAGTTAAGTTATATTATTAAATAATCATTTCATAAAACTTTTAAAACTATAAGAAAGTAAAACTGCATCTAACTACAATGCCATGTCCAGTAAGCAATTATTATTGATAAGATTAACTTCTATGATCCTATGGACAGTATTTAAGATACCTTACAGATTTTTATATTTTAATCTGAATTAACAAATGGTTAAATTTCACCAATAAACTGATATGATAATGGTAACTATCATAAAAGCATAAACAAGACAATTATTGTCCAGCATTAGGTTCTTAATTAAAGAAATATGGGAAAAACACATCAGAAGCCACACAACATACCATATTTTACTTATGTCCGCAGATCACTTGGAGACATTATCTTAAAAATCGCAACATCAGACTGATATGCCTTCAGGGTAATATGTCATCGGTTGAATTATCCGTAACTACCCTTTTTTAATTTTAACATCCATATAATTAATTGAATTATTTATTTATTTTTCCATTGTAAATGTTATGTTTTCCTCAATTGAATTAATATATTTTAAAAAACATTCTGATTTCCTTTCATTCCCATTAAATACCAAAAAATAATCATTAATTTATCTCACATAAAATATAGGTTTGTATCTAGTATCACAAAAATATCTTTTTCAAAAAAATTCATATATAATGATGCCAGTAAACCGCTTAAACAGTTTCCCATACTCAGACCTTTACACTGTTTATAATATTTCCCATTGTATACAAATATAACATCCTTACAGCATACACTCAACATATATAATAAATGACTTTCTATTTTAATATTCTTATTACCATCCTTGATATACATTTCCATAATTACTTCAACTACTTTATTTGGATCTATATTAGTATACATATTACACACATCTAATTTTACAAACCATATATTTTTTACATTATTGTTTTTTTCTAAAAAAACTTTCAATTCTTTCATAAATTCATATGAATTATTAACATTATTTCCTCTTTCTTTCCTTTTATATTTTTTTAAAACCTTAGTAAATAACATTTTGATAATTTTTCATAATATGTATCAATATTATTAATTATTGGTCTCAAAGGTATCCCAATCTTATGCGTTTTTGGTACCCCATGTACCTCAGCATCTTTAAAATCCATCCTCTTCAATTTCATTAAATCATTCACACCTATGCTTCCTTTTGAATACATTTCTGTTATAAATCTATTTATTTCTTTATTTTTCCCCACCCCCTCATTCCTCTTAATCCTTTCAAAACAATCCTCCTTTAATAATATTTCCATCTTTTCCCTATACTCTTCTATCTTCATTACCACCATACTAGATGTTTTGTCTCCTTTTAAGAACACCACATCATTATATTTACTCTTCATATTCATAATTATTTTCCATTCATTGTCATAAACAGATTTATCACTCTTATTCCTTCTTATATCATACTCTAATTCTTCCATCCTATATTGAAATTCCTTCATCATCCTTTCATACCCATATCTTTTCCTTTCGTTACCATTATTCACCCTACTTAAATCTTTTAATCTATCCATCATTAATTTACATTTTGCCTCTATTTCAAAAATCTCTTTTTGCATTTCAATTTTTCTCACAGGTATATATTTCAATCCTTTTTCTAATATTCTCTTTTCATCCTCTTTAAAAACTTTATCTGTTAAATTAATAACAAAATTATATTTATCATTATTACATTCCTTTCTATTCTCATATTTATTCCCATTATCATATCCTTTCCCAAATTTACTCCTAGCTTTGTTTTTATTCTCAAATATGTTTCTTCTATTTTTGTCTCTTATTAATTTTTCTATCTTCTTATTTTGTCTCAAAATCACTCTATTCTTAAAAACACCCATTTTATATATAAAAATATTCTTTAATAATTCTTTTTCCTTTAAATTAATCAATCTTCTTAATTGTTCATATATAGCTTTAATTCTCTTCAAAAACCTCTCTTTATCTCTATATAATATATGAATACATCTCTTTACTAATTTCATTTGCAATTTAGAAACATATTTCACATCAAACATATTCCTAATTACTTTAATTTGTAAAAAATTTGGTATTACTCTATTATGCAAACAAGTCTTCATAAAATTAATATCTAATTGTTTTTTTTACCACTTTTAATTTCACCCATTCATTAATTCTTGAAAACTTGAAAAGATTTATGCATAAATTTCAGAGTGACAAAAGTAATAAAAAAACTACATTAGACATTTGCAACATAGATAAAAAGTTATTTGTTTACTTTAAGCCTTAAAAAATAGGAATTGGCTTAGAATCACAAGCTGTTTATGGGCATGATATAGACCTTCTGGAAATGAATTGCTATTATTAAAAACAAACAATAATAACACATTCTTATATATACTTTATACAATAAAAATACAATATTTTTTTTATTCCATATTTTCAAAAATTACTGAGTTTTAATAGTCCAACAGCTTTTTAAATTTTCTTAACTATTTTTTTTTTAAAAATTTTTTAATTATTTTATAAAAATGTCAATAAGTGAAAAAAGAAAAATTCCCATAGACTGCTAAGTTACCCGAAAGTGAAATCTTTTTCAAAAAAAAAAAAAGAAAATTAAAAAAAGGAATGTAATTATATCTATAATGATCAAAGAATTATAAATGAACATTTATTATAAAATACAAAACTAGACTTTATATCTCGAAAAAGACAACAAAAGTTATTTATACATGAACTTGTCAACATTTATCAACCTTAAGTAATTACGACCTATCCTCTCCCAACAATTATTCATTAAGTGCTCAAGAAATTGTAATATAATTTTTATGAAACTCACCTACAATCTCAAGTCTACCCAAGAGTATTTGTAAAAACAAATAATTTCAGAAGAAAAGTTTTTTCTTTTAAAAAAGTATTATCACGTATTAATCTGATTGGAAGATCGTTTGTTAATAGACATCTTTCTTAATGCTAACGACATTTTTGCTAATATCTGGTCAGTCAATATTTCTGATAAAATTATTGCGTAAAGAAAGTTAAAAACTGTTGTCAAGATTTGTAAGTTGAAAATTGAGTCAAGTCAGATGTCAACAGTATGAATTGTTTAAATTTTTAGCATTTTTTCCCCCTCAGTGATGAAAGTTTATTCATAAAAAAAAAAAACAAACAACAGATACAAATACAGTTAGAAAAAGGTTTACAAGGGAGTGATTACATGGTAAATTAAAATTTCAGGTGCAACATGGTAAGAGGGGAAGGATACATGTGAAAAGGGAATGGGAAGTGGAAAGGGCTGAGAAGATGGGAGTTGGAGGATTGCCCAAGTGTCTGTGAGGAGTGGAGGTGGGGCTAGTTTGGTATCTCTGGTTTTGAGAGAGCGAATTAGGTCCAATAGTTTTTGATTCGCTGAATATATTCTTTGGTCAAAAATAATAGCACATTGGAGCAACCAGAGTGCATAGATGAGGAAAACTGATAGTTGCAAAGACCCTTTTCCATGGATTCTTGGAAGTTGAAGATAGTGTTCCTGTGTGAAGAAAGGCAAGAGTTGATGAGACATCTCACTCCAAGCATAAAGGGACATTTAAGTAGGAAGTGCTGGAGGGTTTCATTGTCAGTTTTACAAAGCCTTCTTTTATATTAGTACAGACTTAGATGAAGATATTTTTTTCCATTCATGTCTAAAAACTTATATTTGACTAAAACAATCAATTCAGTTCTGCATTCTTGTCTTCCAATGTAATTTTATTTAAAAGATGTTTTTTTTTTTTTAAAAAGTGTTACACAATTATTTAATCTTATGTTTAAAAAGTCTATATGTCTTGTTTGTATTATTTTATTGAATCATTAAAAAGATTGTTTTAAAAGTAGACTAAATTGAAGATTCATAGTCACCTGTAGAACATTATTTATTAAGATCACAAAGAATACACATATACGGGTTACGTACAGAAAATTATAGTTTCATCATTTTTATTTAGTTGCTTCTGGTATACCTGGAGAATAAAAGGCATAGACTTGATAATTAAAAATGATGCATAATTTTTTCAAGAGCGGAATGAGCTTCCTAATTCTATTAATAGAAATGTCTCATTAAACTAATTTATTTAAGATGATATAGACCCTTGAACATTTTCTGGGAAGGCTTGTAAGGGATGAACAGGTTATCATTGTTTTTGAATCTCATCAGTTGATTATTTAACGTGACAGTGTTATTTTTTAAACTGCATAAATTGGTTTTAGTTTCTACGCTAAATACATTTAGGAGGAATGGTTAACAGTAATGAATCCCTGGTAACATTATTGCATATCACTGCACAATATATTATTAAAATGTGTTTATATTGTAGGTGAACTTTAAAATATGGATCGAAAGAAAGCTGAAAATAAATGCACATAAGTAGATACATTTCTTAGTATTTGAATGCAGATATTACCAATTAGATATAACCATAAAATTAAAAAATGAATAAATAAGCTAAAATGAGAGAATTAGGAAAAATGTTTTAATAATTTATTGATAAGAGGAAGATTGCTATAGATGTAATAAAAAATATTTGAAGTTTGGTACGGAAAATGATCGTAGTGTGATCTATGGATTTTGAGCTCCACAGGCTGCTATTTCACTACTGAACCAAAACCTCACATGATAATATATATACGGGGTTTATGTTTTTGCACATTCTATTAAATAAATTCTAAATAGGTAGTGAGAAAAGACAATATACAAATCTGACTATTTTGTAGTTTGGTTTTTCATAGTTCAAGTTTCAATTTTGTTTAAAAATCAGAAAAATATATTAATAAAAATTATTACACCTTATGAAGATGATTAAATTTTTAAAACTATTAAAGAATCTTGATTATTTTTAATCTCTGTGAGAATACGAATGCTTTTAAGATGATTGTTCAGAAAGTTAATTGATGATCTGCATTATTTATTGACAATTCTATAATATAAAGAGTACAACAAATAGAATGCTAGGTTTTTTTTGTCTGGCTGGATTGATGTCCAACAGATATTTCAACAACTGTCCAGAATGTAGTAATTCATTTGCACAGATGTTATTACAACTATGCCATGTCAAAGCATTATACTTACTTCTTTTCAGAGTCATACATATATATATATATCACAAAAAATTCAAGTCAGATGTCACATGACCTAATTTAATAAGCTTGCATTTACAAATGTTATATAAAGAGCTTGCAAAATCTTCAACCCCAGACCGGTTTCTGCTACTGGCATCATCAGTGATGATGCCAGTAGCAGAAACCGGTCTGGGGTTGAGGATATTCTGCAAAGCTTATTAAGAGCTTATCTTGCAAGCTCTATATATATTAAGTTTTTTGCTTCAACTAGTTAATAAAATGCTGGAAGCAAGTTAATAACAATTTATAATTGTTTATCTTGTTTGCCACTGCCTGTTATTTTTTTAACATAATTTTTCTAACATCTCTGTTTTACAGTGCAATAACCCTTTCATTATTAAAGTATGTATTATATGGGTTTTAATTATTTTATGACATATGCAATTAATTTTTAATATTCAATAATTAGATTTTATTGGTGTTGAAATTTTCCATCACCGGGGAGTTTACAAGACCCCACAAAGTTCATTAGAAAATCTATTATACACTTTTAGCTTCAAAAGCAGAATATTTTCTTCTAGGAAAGTAATATACAATCATGTCCTGGTTACTATATTTCAAGTTATACAAAGCTAATCCACTTTGTTGAACTTTGGATATTTGATATAGTTGTCAGCCCTATAATTAAACATATACAGTATATATAAAATCTATTGTATTGCATTTAACCCATCATGAATATGTTGCTCGCTGTCATTTAGTTTAGGTTTATGTGGTAACTGTTTTATAAATTCTTCCTTGTTTATTTTCAAAACTATTATTTAGATATGGAGTGATGTTTGAAATAATATATTATGTTTTTATGCAGACTAAATTGGAAAATTCTACAATTCTTAACTGAAAAAACTTTTCACCCATGTTTGGAAGAATGCGCAGAAATTTTATATACACTAATAAAAAAATAATTACTTTTATTGCTTGGAAGTTCATAAAAAGTTCAAGCATAGGGAATGCCAAACTGAGCTTTGATCCATGAACTTTAACCTCTAGAGTCTGCCATTTTATGATTTAAGGACATTGACTTCTACAGTCTACTACTTTATGATCCATGATCATGCCTTCTAGAGTCTGGCATTATATGACCTATGGACTTGACTTCTAGGATTTGCCATTCTACAATTGATGGAGCTCAACTTCTAAGTCTGCATTCTACGATTCATGATCTTTATCTCAGAAGTTTGCTACTCTACTAAACCATGCAAGGCACTAACTAATGAATTAGACTTTTTAGTGACTAAGTAGATTTTCTCATTGTGATTCTGTAGATATGAAATATCTTGCTAAAAATGATTTAGTATGTATAATTATATCTGTAAGGTTTAATAAATCTATTTTATTAGATACGCTGCAAAAGTTGTTTTATCTTAGTGAAAGCTTTAGATGAATGTCTTTCCTGATTATGATAGCTTGAAATTATGTGTTTAAGAGAATAATTCATGGAGGCATTGCATTTATAAATTTGAATATGATAGCAATAATTTTTAATGAGCTTTGGCTTTCTCAAGCCCTAATAACTTTTTTCTCGCATTTCTACATTGTATCTTATTTTTAGTCAATGTAATCTAATTGTTGGAGCAGTTATAAAGAATATGCATAATCTGAATATTTTACATTTCCCCCTTAGTTTTTATTTTCTTTCTTATTCATTGTCATTTCAAAACAAGTGCAAAGAGACTGAAATTAAGTAAGCAAATCATAATTAGAATCATGAATAGTTTTTTTTTTTATGTGTCAAATGCGTTAACTGGGAAGCGAACCCAGGCCAGCTGCTTGGAAGGCAGTTATGCTAACCACTAGGCCACCAGCCTTAAAATAGTTGCATTTGAATTTATAGCCTTTTTAGTTCTTAGTTTGGGGTTTCAGTTTTGAAACTTTTAGATTTTGATTCTCAAACGTTATTTTCATTTTTTTTGTTGTTTCCTTGTTTTGTAAGCTTCACAACATTATGACCTACAATGATGTTTAATTTTCATTTACTATCGGGTTTTAACTTTTTCCATGACATTAATTTTAATGCATTGAATTCCTTCCAATGACAATTTATTTTTTATATATGTGGCTTCAATTAGATTATTTATTAGTGTATTTTTCCAGCACATTTTTATTAAATATATCTTTAGAAAAAAACAAACTGATAAATATTTTTAATTTTATAATAAAAAATATATTATGTTTGCACCTTGTGAGTTTGAAACATTAAGAAAAAGCATAATTTATATATATAATTCCCCCCCCCCCAAAAAAAAAGCAATATACATAAATAAATTATATGGTTAATACAATTGTAATAGTAAAACAAAGTTTTCACAATAATAGTAACCAATGTAATGATCTTGATTGGGATTCATAATCACAAGTCCTTGTAACATTCTTTTATTTGTTTTAGGTTTTAATAAAAAAAACTCCATGCCTCCTTGACAGAGAAAGTTTACTGAGGATACTAATGAAATAATGATCATCATCACTCCAATATTACCATGACAACCCAGCATCCCCAGTGGTCTGCATGTTTCTCACAATTGTGGATGATTCATAACTAGTATATGAGTATTGATGTTATAATGGAGTTATAAACAAACAAATGGATTGATAAACCAATTTAACAATTTTTAACAAAACAAAAACATACATAAGTTGGGTTACATTTATATAATAGTGATTCACAATTGCAGATATAAAATGAAATGTTTCACAAAAATTATTATATTTGCAGTTTTTAAGTCTACAGCCTTATTAATATAATAATGTGAATACCAGTTAAAATATCTAAAGTCCTATATCATGGGTTTTCATATATTGTTTTATTTGTTCTGTAATTATGGTCATCTTCATAACTTCCCTTGAAGAGTATATTTCTTTCCCATACACGCTGGATAGCAGCATGATGATGTATCACATGTATAATATTAAAAGATCTTCAGCAATTTACAGCATGGATCATTTATTGGCATTTTTAGAGACTATCATGATGTAGTTCCACAGATTTTACTGAATTAGACTGTATACTGGAGGTCTTCTGCCTGATGTGCTATTTGCCTAACATTGCATGGCAAATCATACTCTACTATAGGAAAACATTATTATAGCTGTTAAGACTGCCAATATTGATAATTTACCTTATTGCATTCATTACATTCAAATATCAGCCCATCAAGCTAATTGTGCATATGCTTTTGTGAGTATTAATAATAATAAATGAATACTTTCCTCTCCAATACAAGATATAGTATTTATGCAGGAATAAAATGAATCCACTTATTCCTACAACTCAAATGCTTATATATGAGCAAATTTGAAGTACTGGCAAGGAAAGCATGAGGATGGAACGCTCACTTTAAATTACTATATACGATGTCTGAATGAATGACGTCGGTGAAATTGTCTAGAATTTACCAAAATTATAGGTGTAAAATCTCTTCTCCACACAGCTTATTTCAACAGTGTTTTAATGTATAACTTGCAGTTTGGAATCAGAAAATGAGAAATGAAACAAAATTATTATCACAATGAATGACTATAGTGAGATCTCTTTATACCTCTGTTATATTTCTATCCCCTGTCTATGTCACTTTCATCAATTGAACCATAATGTGGATTATTCTCATGTTTTTGTCACTTATCAGCACTCTAACTGTAATGTAGACTAGTCTAAAATCTAGGATCCCTGGATAAAATATTCCATTGTTTTCATCAACAACATGTGGAGGGGGGCGGCGGACAAATTTATATACAATATTTTATAATGAAAGTAGAAAACAATAGCTGTTTTCTTTATCTACCCATTTTAACGAAGAAAGTTATAGAATTCATCAGCGACTTTTCTTTAATTCTAATTTCACAAATATCATTATTTTATAATTTTTAATCCTGGGTTTGAATTCACCATTCAATTTACTATAAGAATCAAAAAAAGATTTTATTTATAAATCAATTCAGAACAGCTAAAAACAAGAAGAGCTCAAAATGCCGTGAAATTTTATAAGCTTTGCATTTTAATATTGATTCACGATCCAAGTATTTTATTTCTCTCTCTTTTACAGCCTCATTTATTATTATCTTTCTACTCGCATATTATAGAGCAAATGATCGATAATGGTCTGCATAAATTACCACAACATTTAATATCATTAAGATGTATATTAATTTTCTTTTAGTGTTATGGGCAGTTTCTCTATGATATATGGTGAGCTTATACACACACATTGTTATTCAAATCTTTATTAATTCATATGTTTATGCAAAGATTTCCTTTCATAGTATACACTTTAATAATATTGTCAAATGCATATATCAACTTTCTTTTAAGCAGTTTATTCCAATAGCATATAATACTTTGTACATTTTTTTTCTCTTTTCATTTTTATGCAGCATTTCATCCTGACTAATAAGGGCTGCATTTGGGTTAATATGGTTGTAAATCACATGATCATTGCCAAAGCTTAAGCAAACTATGGAATCCACAATTGGCAACTTCTATAGATAAAAGATGGAGAGGTAACTTTGACAATTGATTGTAGATTCCGTGGTTTATTTAAATTTTCAGTTATGTGATTAATATTTAGCAATCATCTAGCTATTGATAACTTATGGTTTAATTCAAACTTAAATCGAAAACTTTGCGTGCAAAAGTATATTTGTAAAATAATATAGACTCATGCAAATTGTAGAGCCTCAGATTATGGGGAAGCCAAGGCAGCAGTAGAAACCAGATTAATACAACACAAATATGCATACATCAAAGCTCAGTCAGATCCATCACATTATTCCATTTTTGCACTTCATCAGACACTAACAGGACACCAGTGAGAACCACAAGATGTCAACCTGGTCTGCAGAGAAAGGCACGATGTAAAAAAAAAGTTAAGGAAGCCTGCTTCATTGCGATGGATTGCAATGCTATCAACCACAAGGACACATGATTTGCGATCTCAAAGAAATGGAGTAATTAGCCTTTGAACTTTGCATAATTTGCATATAATTACTTCACTCAGAGCTCTGAAGATGAGAGCATGTCTCTTGAAAGCGCTTGCAGAGTAATATAATTTTATTTTGTTTTTAAGTAAAAAGTAGCTTTGCAGTCAGGTGCAATAGCGCCTATATTATTTTACAAACGTATGGTTTAATATATATATGAACAATATATACTTATAAAAAAAGAAATAGATATAATAACTCTACCAGGCATGGTGCCATGGGAATGCCAAGGATTACTTTTTTGAAGAAAGCTAAGATCCCAATGTCTATGTAAATGAAAAACAATTAAAAATAACGATCAATGGGACCATTTAATATAATTTTAAATAATCAATGAGGATTATGATACAAAACTTGAATTAATGCACTTTTATTTATTCAACAGCCATATTTTGTTTCTTTGCAGTATTCAAGCTAAAAGCTAGATATTAAAAAAACTTCAGGGTTTTGAAACTAAACCAACTTGATGGCATACTCAAGCTTAAAGTAGATGGTTATAGAGCAAGGGACCTTCTATTTTGGAGCTAACTCTGGCCCTCAGAATTTCTCAATAAAGTTCCTGGACATTTTCAAAGATGTATATAAAATGGTCCTGTATAAAACTTTTATTAAAACGTGTGTAGTACAGATATACAAATATTTATTTTCTCAGCTATATCCAACCTTCATCAATAGTTCTAGTTCAATCTATCTGAATTGCAATATTCCAACAAATTATCTATATTATGTGGTCTATCTGACTATAGATTTAATCTATGATTCTGATGGCCATTTGTTTCTTTTTATAGTGATTTTTCGCAGACTAACTATATATTTTCTAAAATAGAATTTTATTTTGTTTTATTATTATTATTTTTATTTATTTTTACTGGGATGGCTACACTTAGTAAGATAAAAAAAAAATAACACAGAAAATTGTTCATAAGAAATGGATCAAAGCATATTTTTTAATAGAAAGAAATAGTAAATTAATATGACTGAAAAATATTTCAGTTAATAAAGAATGCAATATTAAGAGGTACCATTTACGGGGAAAAAAGAAATGTAAAATAAGTCAAAACAAGTCAGAAAATTCTGTAAACTCAAATTACATTATAAGCAGAAACTTCAAAATCATTTTCCTGAAAAGTAGTTTATCATCAACATCATCAACCATTATCAATCCACTGTAGGATGAAGGTCTCTCCAAGTTTAATCCATCTCCAATCTTTAGCTTCTCTTCATCTCATCACCCCTGCATACTTTCTTATTTTATCCACCCATCTCACATATGGTCTCTTTCTAGGTCTTTTACAATCTCTTGGAATCCAGTTTAAGATTTCAATTTTCCATCTATTATCATCTCTTCTAGCAATATGTTAATCCCAACTCTACTTCAGTCTTTTAATTTTTTCAATGAGGTCAGTAACACCTGTTTTCTTTTACCCATATATTGTGTTTTTTATCTCTTGTTACTTCAGATCATTCAAAGAAGTATGGAAAGTAGTTTATAAATGATTGTATCCTAGTTGCTGGTAGAATTAATCTGTTCAGAGCATAAAAAGAAATTTGAGAATATAAATATGTCATGAAGAATGGTTATAAGGTAAATTAAAAAAAACTGCCATTAAATGTAGAACAGATTGTCTCATGATTAGGGGTAAATTAATTGTTTGATTAAATATAGCAAGCTGATTTTTTAAGTTGGATAATTTTGTATGGTCCATAAGCTGTGATGAAATCATGTTATAGTATTGTTACTATTAACCTTCTAGCCAAAAGATAATGGAAGGAGGATCCTACAGTTGACATAAAATAGGTTTATAACAGATAAAACCACTACTTGGTTGGTGACATTGTAGCATTTTATAATTTGGAGAAGATGGTTTTCAAGTCGGATGAAAAGAATTGCCTTTGGAAGCATATGATAAAATCATTTGATATAATTGTAAGATTTACAGTAATTATTTCAAAGTGAACTTAGAAAAAATATTGCTATCATTGACTTTGTTATTAAAACAAGCAAAAACTCTCCATACAGTAGTGCTACTCAGTGCAAGCCAGAGTAATCAATGGATGGCAGAAGGCTTGTGCATAAAATCCCCATCTAGTGCCTACTCATCCAATATCCCCAGACTAGTTTCTGGCTTATGGCCTTCGTCAGTGAGGAGCCTTGGATCTGAGAGCACTGCACTCACTGATGAAGGCCATAAGCCAGAAACTAGTCTGGGGATATTGGATGAGTAGGCACTAGATGGGGATTTTATGCACAAGTCTTTTGGCATCCATTGATTACTCTAGCTTGCTGTGTGTAGCAATACGTATAGTGAGTTTTGCCTGTTTTAACAACAGAGGTGGTGGTCATGTGATGTCTATTGACTTTGTTACTAATTACTAAATGACCTAGTTATATTATAGTTTGTTTAATTTCAAACTAAAACTTAAGACTATGTTTATAAAAACCAAATATATCAGCAGTAAAAGTAAGCATGTAGTCTAAAATAGTAATGCTATCATAATATTACAAATAAGATTAGATAGTCAATGGTAACTATGAATGATGGGTAGGGAAATATGACTCAGAGGAAGCACTTTTTTCACAATATGTAGCAATAAAACAAAAATCGATAAAATAGTCTTTAAATAACCCACTGGATTACAAAATTATCTCCAGAATCCAGAGATGTTTAGTAAAATTAGACAGTCAAAGCAATTACATTGAAAAAGAAAGATTATATCCACTCAATAACATTTTCTTATATTATTGTCAAATGTGAATCAATATTACTAGTCACATGTACATATAATCCCTTGAAGTAAATAGAGAACTGCTTGTAAAGGAAAAGCAACAGCGCAAACTAGTCATTCAATTGCATGGCCAATGTTCTTCATATAATACATGCAAATATGCTTGCTAACCCATGTCCATAAAACATAGCTTCTCCATTTATATAAAATTATATACAGTGACAAAAAAAAAAATCAAATACAAATTAAAAGAAATTAAATATTTAAAAAATATCAACAACATAATACATTTTAACATAAAATAGTAAAAAGCAGTAAAATTTAGAAAGGATTTAAACTCAGACCTTCAAACTCCCTACAGCTATCCACTGCATCCTATACAACACATGACCGCATACATGCCTGTGAAAAAATGTAATTTAAAAGGGATTTGAACTCAGACTTACAAGCTCCCTACTGCATCTTATATAAATGATACACATGCATGTGGATTGGTTGTACAGGATGCAGTGGAAAACCATAAGGAGCGTGAAAGTCTGAGTTCAAATCCCTTCTAAATTACATTAAATTCAGGATAGACAATATATTTGTATTTAAATAAAAAGCAATAAATAAATAAAACATTTTAATCTATCATTATACATAAATATTTTATTTACTATTAAGTTCCAGGTATATAAAGAATGTATTTCAAATCTTACACATAAAGCCTGCATCCTGCCCATCCCTCTTCTATGTATTTAAATGGATAAGGTGCTATACCTGAGGGCTCAGAATGTCTTGAAGTCAATATGAGCATGGCAATATCAGCATGGGATTTGGGCTTTCCATCATTAGATTTTCAATAGAATGGATGGTTGAAAAGTTGGAGTAGATTGAAGCCTTTCCATTAAAGTATGAAGATTTGCTATCTTAATATAAACTGAACACTGATTATATATATATGTGGGAGATGATAATCTAGACCAACTGATGACTGCTGGTTTAGCATGAAATACATATAGCGGTGATTATTTATCTTTTCTACATGTGTGTAGTCATGTGTATCAGTAGTACGAGATAGTGTGGATAGTTGAAGGGTGCTTGAAAGTCTGAGTTCAAATCCTCTTTATTTATAAATATTTTAAAATAAATTATAAAATCCAAGATAATTTGTTTGGCTACATTGCATGCATTTTTATACAGAATTTTTTTTTTTAGATATATGCATTTAAAAACAATATGGTTTCTATTTTTGAATAAGTTATTGTTGACAAAATTTTATCAATTTGCTAAATATAAGATAAAAGATGTTCCACACACCATTGAGTAACATATTAGCTAGTAGTAATATCTCTGCATTAAGTAATAAGTCCCATAATCCCTGTGTTATTGGTCTAACTTACTATTATTTTGTGGATTTAATACAAAAATTACTTCAAATGCAAAGATGATCCGAGTGAATCAAAGCACAGTCATCTGAAAACAGAACAGAATAAATAAATATTTGATTTTGTCCTTTTTAAAAAAAAAAAATATATGTAAATGCTTGATTGATACTTTTTATACATACATAAACTTATAAAATATTGGAATTTATCATATGATTAATGACGTGGGTTAGAAATAATACAATGACTTCTAACCTAAAAAAATAATTAGCAATAATTATTAAGGTATTTATGTGATAAGTGTGGTATCATAATTGTCTGTGCTTTAAGTTTGGCACCTTCACAATAAACGATAATATTATGAATATGAAAATGTTACATATATATAATATGATGCAATTATTAAAAGAAAACGATGCTTTTAATGTTTTCATGGACCACCCACTATTGCCCTCATTCTTTTTCAGACAATGAAATAGAAGTTTTGTTTCTTAGTATTTGTCTGAAGGTTTGTAATGATGGTATATTATTAGATGTGATATGTTGGACTATTTTCATCATCTATGAGTTAATGTTGAATGTATTGAAAAAAAAATTGAAGAACTCGGGAGGATTTGAACCAACCCTCATATATAAACATATCAAATTTCTATTATATGTTGCCTTTGACAGAATAGCTCAGTTGGTAGAGCGTTTGACTTACATTCGATATTCAAGAATCTAAAGATGCGAGTTCAACTTCTAAGCGAATATTGTCACTGTGCATATTGTAGTGTTTTGTAAAATGGCAGACATGTTTGTGCACTCCAGAAAAAACTAGAATTTATTTGAGAGGTTTTTCGATCGCCATTACGTCAATGCATTAATTAAATTCCTCAGCTATCAGAGCGTGATCTAAAAACAACCTCTCAAATAAATTCTAGTTTTTTCTGGAGTGCACAAACATGTCTGCCATTTTACAAAATGCTACACCTCCCTCCACTCCAGAAAAAACTAGAATTTATTTGAGAGGTTGTTTTTAGATCACGCTCTGATAGCTAAGGAATTTAATTAATGCATTGACATAATGGCGATCGACAATTCCAAGAAATATTTGCTGATTACAAATATTTCTTGATAAGAGACATTACCTTATTGGACGGTGTATTGATTGATTGTTGCAGTTATCAGACAGTGATAAGAAGACTGGGTAAGAACTATGCAGTGTAATATAGAGAGGAGCAGAGAGCCGTCATGCAGTATTAGAGGCAGTATTTAAGTAGAGATATCTCATGTCAGTGCTTGCAGTTAACGACCAGCGCCCAGTGGAAATGTAGTCTACAGGTGTAGCTGAAAGAGCCCACAGAGATGGGGAGACTGCAGTGGAGATATTGAGGGCATTCGTTGCAGAGTATTAGTTGCAGACCATTCGTTGGAGAGCATCTGCTTGCAGACCATTCATTGGAGAGCAGTTGGTGCAAACCATTCATTGGAGAGCATCCATGGCAGAGCATTCATGGCAGACCATTCATTTGGAGAGCATCCATTACAGAGAATACAGAGTATATTTAGAGCATTCGTTGGAGAGCATACACAGCAGAGCATTAGTTGCAAAAGAACATCGTGGGAATTGAATAGTTATTTGCTGATCACACAGTCATACTTGCAGATATAACATTTGCACAGTCAGACTGGCGGATAGAACATTGGCACAGTCGTAAGTGTAGATATAACACATATAAACCAGCAACACATGAAGAAGAGTGGAGAATAATACTATTCAAAATGTTGTGTAATTACTAATCTGTGTTGTCTATTTGTGTGTTATTACTAACAAGTTGTTTGTATTTGGAAAGTTTAAATAAACTTTAAAATTTTCAATACATTCAACATTCACTTGTAGATGATGGAAATAGTCCAACATATCACATATAGTTTTGTTTCTTGCTTACTTATTTCATGCATTTACTTCATCATCATTTTCAACCATCATTAATACACAGTAGGATGAAGACTTCTCCAAGTATAATTTAATTTTTCCTATCCATAACCTTTTTTCTCTACATCACAATAGAAAAATTCCTTATTTCATTAATCCAGCTCACCTGTCTCTTTCTAGGTTTTCTAAATCTCATGGGATCTAATTTAAAACTTCAATTGTCCATCAGAAATATGTAGAGTCCAGCTCCATCTTATACCAATGACACCTGTTTGTTCTCTTACTTAAGTATTTCATTTTCAATCTGCTGTTCCTAATATACATCTCTTCCTACTTTGTTGAATAA
Organism: Epiperipatus broadwayi; assembly: GCA_028023455.1. Taxonomy (NCBI): domain Eukaryota; kingdom Metazoa; phylum Onychophora; class Udeonychophora; order Euonychophora; family Peripatidae; genus Epiperipatus; species Epiperipatus broadwayi. The sequence continues at coordinate 24,088,637 of JAQFVV010006200.1, read as the reverse complement.
TCTTCCATCTCTGTATTGCTCTTTTGTTAAATGTTCCAACTCTCAGATCATAAATAAGAACTGGTAACATACATCTAATAAAAAACCTTCTTTTTCAAACACATAGACATATATTTCTTTTAAGTTATTTATATTAAAAACACTTCATCCAAGTTTGATTGTGGGATTAATTTCATGTATTGTTTCCATTTGTATCAACAATCTAACTTTTCTATTTTATTCTCTTGAGAAAATTCTTTGAACATTACTTTAGTCTTTTTTTATTATAAAATATAGGAAATTTTATTCTGTAATTTGTTTACAACTCATATGATAAGGTTAAAAATAGAATACATTAAAACGTATTCAAAGAAAAAAAAAGTTCGATGATGTTTATTATCTTGTTATAAATCTTAGAGTTTATATAATTATATCATGTGCTACACTAAGTTTAATTTGTCATTTTACTCAGTAAATGTTAATTCACATACTATAACTGAGAAATTGAAACTACAATGGACCCATCCCCGCCTGTCCAGAGAAGGAGAAAATCAGCATCTGAAACAATCCCCTCATACCCTCATCCCAGTTATCCCCACAGTGCTAGGATTTAAGCCCAGGGAACCCCCATTTTCTCCCATCTAGACAGCAAAGATGAGTGAAACTGCAGTCCCAATCCAAGATAATTGTTGATTTACACAGTGCAATACAAAATTTCAACCACCATGAATAACATCATCCCCATCACCCCAAAAATGAAAAAATCTATATCAGTAGTGATCCCGTCACACCCTCATCCCAGCCAGACTGAAAACTAGGACTTAGGTTCCAGGCACTCTCCCAGCCACCAGACTCCCCCATCCAGGCAACAAAGATGAGTCAAACAGTGGTTTTAAACAAAAGGTAAAACCACAGCACCAATCTCTAAGTTTTCAATGGCTAGCACACATTATGTTCAATTTGAAAAACACTTCACAGTTTTACAATTATCTGTAGTCCTAATTTTTTTTACTGTCATCTGATAATTTTTACAATATTTCCTGAAGTTTTGAAGCATTATTTTCAAAAACAATCACACCATCTATAAAATCTAGTTGACTTAAATAATTTATAAAATACTTGTAAAATTCCTGTAATAAGTTTTAAAAATATGAAATCTCTCTGTTACATCTTTCTCAATATTAAATTTCTTAGTGCCATCATATAATCTAATCATTGCTGTTGTATTTTGATAAATACTCTTTAAAATATGGTAATATTTTGGATATATATCTTGACAATTCAAAGCTTTAAACACTGTAGAAATGCTTATAAAATCAAATAACTTTTCATAATCTACAAATCCAAAGCATCGTAACAACTCATTTCGTTGGATCTTTCTATAAATTCTCTTAATACTTGGATGTAATCCATAGTGGTAAAAACATATTTAAATTCAGCACATACCCATTTATCTACCAATAGTTATATTTTAATTAGCTCTTAAAATCAATATAAATTGCTAAGATGATTGTTGATATATTGTTCAATAAAAACAAACCCTACTGGTAGGAAAAATATCAAACTCCTATTTTTATCTTTACTTTTAGTTAGATTGTAGACGGGTACTTCGACTTTCCATGGAACGAGAACATATATAAATACAAAAAGTTGCAAAATCTTATTGAACAAGACACATATTACATTAGCCATAAATTTAAAAATGCTATATTTACCTTAGTATACGGGAAAAATACAAACACAAAAGTTTTAAATAACTTTTTGGTATAAGTTTGTTTTAATATGAAATATTTCCTGCTTTAAAAAAAAAACAAATAATAATGATTATTATATTCAAGAGATGGCGCTAAGGTATAAGCGGAAAAAAAAACATTTAAAATTACTACATATTAACTAATTATTATGTATTATTACTTAGAAGTAACTTCTATTAAGACTCCCAAATTACTTTAAATAACTTGGAGAAATATTTTTATTATTTATTCTGTAAATATGTTGTTTACGATAAGTCGGAATTATTGCCGTAAAAGGGGAAAAATATTCAAATTTAATTTACAAAACAATAATAGTTTTTTATTATTTGAAAAACAATGTAACCCGGTTTTTAATATCTAAATTTTATTCAGTTTTTGAAAAGTTGTTTCTGTTTATTTTCTTTTTTATGTTTTTGTTTTTATTTTACAGCCAATAGAACAAACTTCAAAGAAAATGTCAAGCAATGATATTTCTATTGAAAATCTTAATTTGTTCGAAGAAAGACTTATTTATCGATTTATAATGCACCCAATATATATATTTAAGATTTCCACTCAAAATTGACAATACTTTATTCATTATTGATTTAACCAGTCCAGAACGTGGCACTAGCTGTGCTTAAGAGCTCTCGAGTCCCCTTGTGGAGAGTATGTATACACTCTCACCTTCCCATTTCAGCTTTCTCTAACATATGATCTTGTTCTAAAGCAGACACAAAAGAATGAAAATAAAGAGAGGAAAAAAGTCTGCTTTCAATCAATTCAAAAATGGTTCAAAAGGTGACTGACGTCGCATAGGGAAGCGCTTCTACATATAAAGAGCCTAATTGTTGAGATTGGGAGAGCGGGAAGTTTTCATTTGACAGACTTGCCATTAATAAAAAGTAAAAGGTGTGTTAAAAAACAAACAAAAAGGAAAAAAAATTTTTTTAATTTATGCTTTTGTGAATGCAGATACAGGAAACATATATATACACACAGCATCGACAATTAATAAGTACTGAAAGAAAATTTTCTCGATTTCTTTTAAATGCTTGTTTTTAAATGACGTCCGAGTTTGTTTTTTTTTTGGTGATATCTACAGAGGTTAGATAATAAATACATATGCTACGTCTCTATTATATTTCTGGCACTATGGAGCACAATACCGAAATACATAAGAATAATTTTGCGGTTCTTCAGACAGAACTCTGAGAAGGAAGCAAGAAATACTTAACAAAAAGTTGATATTTTTTATCAGCAAAACCTATTTCTCAGTGACGGAATGTTGCAAGAAATAGGAAATGGGACGAAGATTTCCATAATATATTTTGCCGTTACTTAATTTTATTTACAATATCGTTTAGTAGATATAACAGTTGAGATCACCTATGGGCAATAGCACCAAAAATTTTCTTGCAATTTCTAAGAAACTCATTTTTTAGATCAATTTTTCCAATGATTGTTATGTTCAGTATAGGGGCATTGTAATTTTTGAAGTGCACCGAGGCCAAACTCTCCATCCAGTAGCATCAGAAATGGTGATCATGTAATTTTCGAGATGCTTATTTGAATATAAGAGAGAAAAAAGTCGGTTATCCCATGCCTAAAAAATATTTGTGATGTCTTCTAGGTTAGGCAGATATTTGGAAATGATTACATTATTAATACTGTCATTAGTGTGACAAGATAGAAATAGATTATATTTCTCAAACTTCTTTGATCATGGGATCAACAGAAATAGCAAATAGGGAGACAAGGGAAGTGTCCTGTGGATGTCGTTTGTCAATCTTAAAAGGAAAAGAGAATCCCAAATAGTTTTTAAAAATAACTTTTCTATTCAGTAAGATAGCTTCAATGACTAACAAGAATGTAGATATCCAGGTATTTAGTTTGTTCTAATAAACAGCTATAACTAGGAATTGATGAAATCAATAAAACTTATTTGGCATAATAGTTTGACAATCTCTTAGTATAAATTAAAAAGTAGGAAATTAAAACATTTTAAATCTATGTCGCTTGAGAATAATAGCCTAAGATGTTTTTTTATTGGAGGTTGGGGAAAAGTGGGATTTTTAATTCCAAAAGTGGTATTTTTGCAAATATGACTTTGAACTCAGACTTTCACACAACCCTCAACTATCTACACTATCTCATACAGCTGACAAACTTGATCACACACACATCAAAAAATAAACAGTCACCAATACCCGTATTTCATGCTAAACCATCACTGGTCAGTTCATTCAGATTATCATCTCCACACATATATACAACCAATGCTCAGCTTATATTAAGGTAGCCAATCTTCATACTTTAATGGAAGGCTTCAATTCACTCCATCCCACAACTCTTCAGCCATCATTTCATTGAAAATCTGATGATGGAATGCTCAAAGCCACATTGGTGCCAACCTTCTCATCCTATCCATGTTCACCATAAGTCACTCTGATCCCTCATGTATAGGACATAATCCATTTACATACTTATATGAGGGATGGGCAGATCTACAGCACTATATTTTAATATATGAATTTTTTCTACAGTACAGGTTTTTTCATATCTGCATTCCCAATATGTAATATATAGGGGGGTTGAACTCAGACTTTCACACAACCCTCAACTATCCATGCTATCTCATACTGCTGACACACTTGATCTCACACACATCAAAAAGATAAACAATCACCAATACCTTATTTCATGCTAAACCATTACTCATCAGTTGGTTCAGATTATCATCACACATATATACAACCAATGCTCAGCTTATATTAAGATAGCCAATCTTAATACTTTAATGGACAGGCTTCAATCCACTCGACACCTCAAATAAGAACTGCAAGCATTAGGTGGATTGAGTTTTTTTTTTTTATACTTTAATTAGTATTTCATTCTTGATAATATAATCAAATGACTGGAATGTAGAAATCCTTACTATATTCTTTTAAATTAAGAAGTATATAAATGTCTATAGCTCCAAACACGTTCAATTCAGTAATAAAACTATTCTTCATAACTGTAAAACAAAATTAAATGTTGCGCATTATTTTTTTAAAAAAGTTTTCTAATTCTTTTAGTTGTAATATCTAAGTATAAAACTCACATAGTTGACTGCAATATTTTGGTGAAATCTTTTTTTTGGAAGTCGTAAAACCATGCTAATACAATCAAAGATAACTGAATGTCAGCCATCATCCTTTGTATTACTAGATAAATCTAAAAAAAAAAAAAAAACAATTTAAAAATATCAATGCATACAGATTAATTGCTTTAATTAATGACATGCAATACAAAGAGACAGTGGCTATGTTAGTCAATCAATTAATAGTTCAGACCTCTGGTTGCATTACTTGATGTTTTTTTAATGCTGTATTGCAAAAGCTACTTAAAATATTCATCAGTTACTAGCTTAAAACCTAAATTATTATCAAACATAGTAAGGTAGATAAGCAACTTAGCATCTGTTATAGATGAATATGGATATGAAAAAAAAATTGAACAAGCAGTGATTTAGCAATCCACTGAAAAATGGCATCGATATAGGAAGAGCAAAGGAATTTGAAAGGAAAAGAGAACAGAATAAATAGAATGAAATCAGTTTCAACCCTTACATTACTAAGTGTACGGATGAACTTAATATTGTGAAAAAGTGAGAGAATTTCATTCAACTATTGAACAATAAATGACATTGGAGAAGAAAATAGTGAAGATAAATGCTGTCAATTTCCATTATTAACATTTGTGGGTTTTTTTTTTTTAGATGAAAGTTGAATTGATACATCTCATTCTGGTGCTAGGCCTATAAAAAAGTATGTACTCTATTTATCAAATCAAAATCAGCTGCTGCTGCTTATTAAATACCAACATACTTCAAATATGTTTGGCTAAATACAAGTATATATTTTGATGCTCGATGTTGCTATTTTTAATCATTGGGGCAGCATCTATGTGTTTAATAAATGTTATATAATTTTTGTTTATTATAATGTTCAACATCTTTATTAGTTTGTTTTTTATATTTCAAGTCACATTGATGGATCAATTATTTTTTATTGCCTATTAGATTTTTAATGATCATTCAAAATAGTATCACCAAAAATTAAAAATGATAACAAATGAAGATTTCTTAAGTCATAGTGACATTTATTTTCTGTTAAAATTAGGATTGTGCACATGGGAACATTGAGATTTTTAGAGAGTTGGAAATGACCATGTGTTTCTATATTTCTCAAAAACTGAATCTACTCTGACTTTAGTCCAGTTAACCTGGGATTTGATTGTAATGTCAAAATTTTAAGTAGGAGATTTCCTACCTCATAAATTTAATATCATTGCCATTTGATTTTAATGTTTGTGAGATAACTGGTCATTTTCTCCTTTTCCGTATTAATAAAAACTCCCCTTCTTAAATAAGATTACTCAATATTGGTGAATTGTCTGGACCCATTAATAGATAAAAGATCAATTAGAGAAAGCTTTAACATGAAAAAGAATGATTTGTAGTATTCAAAAAAAAAAAAATGTTGGTAATAATATTATTGTTATATAGAATGGATAAAGTTTATGATTGAAAGAAAGACCAAATTCATAATTTGTATTTCTTTTAATTACAGGTAAAATATCATTAATCTGAAACTTATGATTTCAGAGCTTTTTTAGAGTTGTGAATTTTTCACATTTTAAGAATGGATCATTTACCTCCTTATTGTAAACACAAACTTTGCTTTAAAAAAAAAGGCAGTTAATTGCAATTAGGCTTATCAGTTTATAGGTATTTTTTAAAAATCCCCCCCATAAATATGTGTACAAAATAATTTAAGTATTGTAATGGATTAAAGATCACTTTTGAAATTTTGTTTGAATAATAGATATTCAGGTTAATGATATTCTACCTGCGAATTTAATAATGAAGATGTTAAAAGAACAAACGATGTATGAATACCTTATTGCTGTACAAATAATCTGCTTCTTAAACAAATCAATGGTTTTAAAATATTTAATTATTAATATATCCAGAAATCAACTCCATTAGACTGTAAAATGGTTTAAGTGGGAAGTTTTATCCACATTATATCACATTCTTTTCATACATTAATTAACGATTTTCCAGAAATGGCAATAAATTATGTTATGATGAGGGCACTTAGATTGCGTCAGCTGTGCTGGCTTTTAGCATTTATTTACCTGTATCCAATTCATCTGACAGCAAAACTGCAATTAAAATAATATTGATAATATTAATTAAAAAAGAATCCAAAGATGTTAGGTTTGCACAAAAAAATCTATTACAAATAAACAGACACTAGTACTGATTGATAGTTTTATTGTTTGCAAGAGATTTTGAGGATGCTCATCCTTTTGCTTAGTTTCAAAAATGAAAATATATATTTTCCATAGTTTGTTTACATATTTATGACTATTTCTGCAAAATATTTGTGTAATATTTAGTTTTGGAAAGAATGTGATTAGGTTTGGATATTATTGAAAAATATTTATTTTTAGAAAAAAAAACAAGTCCAGAGATATCAAAAATATTTACTTATAGAAAAAGGCCAATCAAGAAAATCAATAACATACAGCAGCAAGTTGAAATTGGCTGGAAAAACAATGCAATTATATTGACTGTAGCAATTAAATACAATTTTATTCATTTTATGCACTGTAAGCCTTTTCACTCAGGTTTTAAAAAGTGAGAGTAAAAAAAGCTATTGTTTTAATTACATATTTCGGTTATTACCTTTTTTCTATATTTGCAAAGTTAAAATATTATTTTTAAAAATGATTTTCATTTATAAACTTATATTTGTAAAATTATTTGAAATATGTGAAATCTAATAAAAAATAAAAGCTAATTTGTTAAAGAAAAAGTTGGAATTTAATTCAAATGACTGAAGGGAATGTCAAAAAAAATATAAACTACTGAAAAGTTAAATGCTAGGATTAAAAAACTTTTTATTAGAAACTAGAAAAGTTGTGTAAATATGATAATAATAAAAATAATAATATATTAATAATTCAGAAATATAGTTTGAAAGATATTAAATTAAAAATACCTAAAATGTTGTAAATAAATTTAAAATTTGAAAAAAAAAACACAATCATGAACATTGTTTTTAAAAGTGAAATAAATTAATATTACATCATCAAAGTATCTATGTCAATTTTCATACATTTTTTACATTGCCATATGTTAAAAAATTAAAACAGACAGATGAATGTATTTTTCAACTGTCTTTGAAATGTCCAACTTATACATTAATATAAATAATACTATTCTTAGTTAAATATCACCAATCTACTTTATTTGAAATTAAGATTTGAATGTACAATTTAATAGTATTATATAAAAATTTATATCAGATTGTTGTGTTCAAAATTCCTTTGAAAACAATGAGGGTGATAGAATTATGTGTTGTGCATCTGTGAACAGTAATAAAAACAAATCCAATATTCATTTGAATTAAACCTTAAAACATCACATGATTACTATCTTCCATGCTTTCTCATAACTGTTGTTATAATAGGCAAAACTCTCTCCATATAGTAGTGCCACTCTAAGCGATGAGTAGGCCCTAGATAGGGATTTTATGCACAAGCCTTCTGGCATTTATTGATTACTCTGTCTTGCTTAGAGTGGTACTACTGTATGGAAAGAGTTTTGCCTATTATAACAACAGTTATGAGCAAGCATGAAAGATAGTGATCATGTGATCTTTTAAGGTTTAATACCAATCCTGCCTTATAGAAAGGTGGTGGCTATGGTTGTAAAAGAGCCAAAGACACCAAAATGTATGGGTGCTGAACTGAGTTCAGACCCATATGACTATTTGAGCTATTGAGCTTAGATTGAAAATATCTGTATTTTCAATTTTATTCTCATAGTTTAGTAGTTATGTAGAGTTAAAAGGTGGCTTCTGGAGAGTTGCATTAGATCCTAAGATCTAGGTGCAGTGCTCTCAGATCCAAGGCTCCTCACTGATGAAGGCCATAATCCAGAAACTAGTTTGGGGATATTGGATGAGTAGGCACTAGATAGGGATTTTACGCACAAGCCTTCTGGCATCCATTGATTACTCGGTCTTGCTTAGAGTGGCACTACTGTATGGAGAGAGTTTTGCCTATTATAACCCATTTGAATTAGTCATATTACAAAGCAGAAAGAAAAAAAATGTTTAATAAAAAACTGTGTATGTGATAGCATGAAGGACTACTTACATCATCTATCAGTAAATGTTGAATGTATAGAAAATTTTAAACTTTATTTAAACTTTTCAAATATAAACAACTTTTTAGTAATAACACACAAATAGACAATACAGATTACTAATTACACTTTTTAAGTAGTATTATTTTCCACTCTTCTTCAGGTGTTGCTGGCTGAACCGGTGACAATATTCACATAAGAGTCAAACTCTTACTTTTAGATTCTTGAATTTAAGACAAATACTCTAACCAATTGAACTATCCTGTTAATGGTTAGAGCATTTGCCTTAAATTAGATATTTGAGAATCTAAAAATGCATGTTTGACTCCTATGTAAATATTGTCACTGGTCAAGCCAGCAACACTTGAAGAACAGTGGAGAAAAATATTACTTGAAACATTGTATAATTAATAATTTGTGTTGTATATTTGGGTGTTATTACTAACAAGATGCTTGCATTTAAAAAGTTTAAATAGTGTTTAACATTTTTTATACATTCAACATTTACTGATACATGATGGAAATAATCCAACCTTCAGGAAAATAAAACAGGCAAAACTGTCTATACATATTGCCACTCAGTGCAAGCCAAAATAATCAATGGATGCCAGAATTCTTATGCATAAAATCTCCATCTAGTGCCTACTCATCCAAGATTTCCAGACTAGTTTCTGGCTTTTGGCCTTCGTCAGTGAGGAGCCTTGGATCTGAGAGCACTGCACCTAGATCTTAGGATCCCCATCTAGTGCCTACTCATCCAATATCTCCAGACTAGTTTCTGGCTTTTGGACTTCGTCAGTGACAAGCCTTGGATCTGAGAGCACTGCACCTAGATCTTAGAATCCCCATCTAGTGCCTACTCATCCAATATCTCCAGACTAGTTTCTGGCTTTTGGCCTTTGTCAGTGATGAGCCTTGGATCTGAGAGCACTGCACGTAGAGATCCCCATCTAGTGCCTACTCATCCAATATCCTCAGACTAGTTTCTGGCTTATGGCCTTAGTCAGTGATGAGCCTTGGATCTGAGAACACTGCACCTAGATCTTAGGATCCCCATCTAGTGCCTACTCATCCAATATCCCCAGACTAGTTTCTGGCTTATGGCCTTTGTCAGTGACAAGCCTTGGATCTGAGAGCACTGCACCTAGATCTTAGGATCCCCATCTAATGCCTACTCATCCAATATCCCCAGACTAGTTTCTGGCTTATGGCCTTCGTCAGTGATGAGCCTTGGATCTGAGAGCACTGCACCTAGATCTTAGGATCTAGGTGCACAAGCATAAAAAATGGTGATCATGTGATGTTTATTGGCTTCAGGAAAATACAAAGAATTATATAAATTACGAAATAAATATATTACTTACTTTGTAATGTGTGACAAACTATAAAATGATAAACTGCAATGTAATGAAAGTAAGAAGAGTGGTTTCAAGATGCACAAGAAATTTGAATGGTGTCGTTATAGAAATCTAAAGCATTTTGTACCTTTTCTTATTTACCTTTTTCCAGATGGATTTTACTTAAATAACTTGTCATTTCCTAAAGTAAATTTTATGGCAAATCTAAAAATGATATCTAAAATTATGATTTAATGAATATAAGAAAGCATTCACATTTTAAAAGTCAGTGATAATTTTTTTCTTCCTTGTTGCTAACTAATATAAGCAAATTTTTTTTCTTTCATTCATTTATTCGTCAAATCATCTTTCTTTATTCCCTTCACAACATGTTGTGAAAACAAATAATTTTGGAATTATTTGAAAATTATATTATGATTTGATGAATAAATGAATGAAAGAAAAAGAAAGTGTTTTCCATAAAAACACCCATGTTGTTGCAAAAATCAGGTTAAACTTTGTAAATAGCTGGCAATGAATCCATTGTTTGAAAAACATATTGCTGAACAATGTAAGGTAAAGCACAAAGAATCCTATCAAGTTTAGGCAGTTCAGTCTAAAGATTCAATTCAAGAAGCAGTGATCCACTGCAGAGGAGAGAAATTAATGGTTAAAACTGTTTTCCACCATAACTTGAATAGATATATTCTATTTTACAGTATTTTCAATATTTCAGTGTAGCAGAAAGTATGATGACTATCTAGAAGACTATCTCGTATGTGTGACTAGATAACAAAACACTCCAGCCAAAAAAACCCCCAGAAATGCAATCAGATTCAGAAAATAGCATCAAAGTTTGCTAAATGAGTCATTGCATGCTTTAATAATGCCACAAATGAAGAAGGGGACAGAGCCATAAAAATGACCCAAAACTTACTGATACTATAACCTAACTAATATCACCAATGCTGCTGTATTTTCAATGTCACCAGTACACAAAAGGGTAACTACCATTTTGGAGAAATTAATGAAGACATCTAGAAATATATTAAAAAAACAATATCTGTAGGAAAACAAAATCATATTATTATATTTAAAATTCATTGTTATCCTTTTCGTTCTTGTTTGTAATAAATTGGCCAAAATGTTTTTAACATTGGCTACAGAAAAGGTTTATTATATGTATTTCCTTTTATTAAACTGACTTATATTTTTAATTATAATTAAATTTAATTATTAATATTTTAAAGTTGTAATTATAAATTTTATTAAACGCTCACTATTATTTCAGTAATAGTTTTAACAAGGCTGTAAACCTTAGCAATGAGCGTCTGAAAAAATCGTCACTAGGGACCATGTGTTTTAAAGACCTACAGAGGTCTCTAGTGACGATTTTTTCAGACGCTCATTGCTAAGGTTTACAGCCTTGTTAAAACTATTATTAATATTTTGTATATGTGAATAATAATTTTTTTTTTATTAATCCATTTAGTTCATGTTTTCTTAACAAACTCAATACCAACATTGTTTTAACACCTAATGTGCAAGTAATATCCACAACCCTGAGAAATCATATAATCCATTGGGGAACATACATATTGGAGATAATAATTTGTTAGATAATAATTTGTAAAAGATGATGGATCAGGCATTAATAAGTCTTCCAAAAATAAACTTTCTATTCAGAAGGTTTGGTACCTTCAAGTATCATTTTTTTAATATTAAAACTAGAAAAATAAAAATACTTTTCGGAGAACTTGGTTTAAACTTTCATCATAATCTTATCTTAGATGTTTACACACACACACACACACACACACACACACACACACACACACACACACACCTACACACACACACACACACACACACACATATATATATATATACATGAATTGAATCATTTTTATTCAAATTTTATTAACCATTCATCTTTCACCTAATACACATTTATTTTGAATCAAAATTTACTGGTACATATTTGTATATCTTTGGTATTACTATTATTTATTTATTAAGTAATACTACTATATTATAGATTCAAACTTTACCCTCAAGTATGTCATATTGATAACAATAAAATGAGAAAAATGCTATTTACAATGAAAGAAGGGTTAGCCATTTTCAAAAACAGACGAAAAGAGCCTTTACTTAAAACGTGTTCTGCAAAGATTATTTCAATTTTTTCATTATGTGGAAATGAAATACATGAAATGGAAGTTGTGAAGATGACTTTTCAAATTAAATTTACAAAAGTAGATAATAAGAATTAGCAGGGGATATGATGATGGGAGTAAACCAAAATTAAATTAAATATATATTCTGAATATTGAAACCTAACAAATAACCTGAAATGATTGGTAAAAGAAAAACAAATATTTCAGAAGTGAAATTACAGACATAATTTATTTGTTAAAATGGTGTAATGAAAAAATATAAAATGGATTATGGAAGACAAAGGATCACGGCTAGAGAAATTGATAACAAGCTGGACCATAGAGAAATTGTAAGGATGCATTGATTGGTGGAAATACAGAAGAATGGACCATTGGAGTAATGAGAGAATAGAGCCAATGAACAGATAAATCCTTCAAGGTGTGAAGACACATCACACAGCAAATAAAAATACTTTTTTTATATGTACGTATTGTAGTGTAATTCATTTAAAAGTAGCGTTTACTTAGAATATTTTATATTTTGAATAAACCTATATAGTGTTGTAAATAATAGAATGGAGTGAAGGTTTTTTTTTAATACACAACAATCTTTTGGCACAGTTGACAGGATTTTATTGCAGGATCCTAGTGCCTGGGGTCCACAATATAGGAAAACAATACTTCATTTCTTCTTTTGAAAAAAACTTAAGGGATTGAAAGTTCATCTTTTCAATCCCTTCTCCAACTCTCATCTGAACCATGAAAAAAAACAATCCAACAGGACCAGAGACACTGGATACTTCTGTAATTTACTTTGTGTGTAATATAGCTAAGGGAATAGGAGATAGAAGAGAAAATAGTATAGGTAATATTAATTTAAGATAGAAAACAGAGAAGAAATAGATTGAAGGGTACACATGGACCATGCTGGACCAGTAGATGGGAAAATGTTGTTGATACTCACAGACACTAACTCTAGATGGATTAAAGCACATAAAGTATAAGACATGATAGTAAATGAAGCAATCAAATGCCTTAAAAACATTTTTATGATTCATGGATACCTGGAGGTTTCAGTATCGGATAACGGTGCTGCATTCACCGGAACAGAAATGCAACATTTTTGTGAAAAACATAATATACAACAAATGTGATCACCACCATACCATCCTCAATCAAATGGTATAACTAAAAATGCAGTCCAACAAGTGAAATAAAACTTGAAGAAAACAGAAACAAAAATATACAAGAAGCACTATAGGTGTTTATGATGGCTCAACATACAACACCATCAACAGCAACGGGTAAATCACCAGCAGAAATACTACACAGATGAACATTGAGAACAAAATTAATTGCATTGCATCTGAAGTATAGCAAGATAATACAACATGACAAAATGGATAAAGAATTTACTAATCAAGAACCAGTCTGGATTAGAGACATATTAAGGAAGACATGGATACAGGGAATGATTAAACAATGGATGTCAAACAAAATATATGAAATAAATGGTCCAAATGAAAGAATATATAGAAGACACAGAAACCACATGCAAAAAAGAATATCAGATGAATGGCAATGGGATTGAGGATAAGAAGATTGATACTGAGAGGGATAGAAATATTAATACAGGGAAAGAGGAAAAAGAGAGACAAATAATGACAGAAGCAAATAATGAAAAAGACGGAGACAAATAAGAAGAACAATACAAGAATAAGTCACACAGGCCCACAAGAAATAGATATAAACCCGAATGATCAAAGACTATGTGTAATGGAAATATTTCTACTTCTGAAATGCGGGGAGGAAGTATAATGATTGGTAAAAGAAAAACACATATTTCAGAATATGACATTACAGCATATAATTTATTTGTTAAAATGGCAGAATGAAAAATATAAAATGGATTATAGAAGACAAAGGATCACATCTAAAGAAATTGATAACAAGCTGAACCATAAAGAAATTGTGAGGACACACTGATTGGCAGAACTACAGAAGAATGGACCATTGGAGTAATGAGAGAATAGAGCCAATGAACAGATAAATCCATCAAGGTGTGAAGACACATCATACAGCAAATAAAAAAGACTTTTTTTTATAAATATGTATTGTAGTGTAATTCGTTTAAAAGTAGCGTGTACTTAGAATATTTTGTTTTGAATAAACCTATATAGTGTTGTAAATAATAAAATGGAGTGAAGATTTTTTTAATACATGACATAATCTACCACTAAACGTGATCAGACTATTACATATTAAAAAAAAAATTAAAAATAGAAAAATAATATATATGAAATTACTAATAGGATCAATTGCACTGTTGAAAAATCAAGAACTTTAAAAAAGTAATTTACTAAGCAAATATTCTTATATTAAAAACAAAAAGCAAAACAATATGCCAAATAGAGTTTAAAGATTATAATTTATTTTGCAATAAAACATTTATATGTAATTTCAGTAATATAACATTTTACGGAAGTAGAAAATAACAAGGAAATAAAGTTAAGATAAACATTAGTAGTAGGAAAAACAAAGTAATAAGAAGACAAATTAGTATTAAATAAATCATGAAGTATCATATGACAACATGCATTTAATTAATATTATAAATGTTATTGTTAAAATGGTATTAGTGATTTGAACTCATGCTGCTAGGGACAGATTCTGCAAAATTTATTTCCATAATATCTCCCTAGTTATTAACTTAAATTTATTATACTTGCTAAACAAATCAAAAAGTATAAATTTAAATTTTAAATTATAATAATATATATAAGAATATTAAAATAGAAAGTCATTTATTATATGACATGTTGAGTGTATGCTGTAAGGATGTTATATTTGTATACAATGGGAAATATTATAAACAGTGTAAAGGTCTGAGTATGGGAAACTGTTTAAGTGGTTTACTGGCATCATTATATATGGATTTTTTTTTGAAAAAGTATATTTTGGTGATACTAGATACAAACCTATATTTTATGTGAGATATATTGATGATTATTTTTTGGTATTCAATGGGAATGAAAAGAAATCAGAATGTTTTTAAAATATATTAATTCAATTGAGGAAAACATAAAATTTACAATG
This sequence comes from Epiperipatus broadwayi, assembly GCA_028023455.1. Taxonomy (NCBI): domain Eukaryota; kingdom Metazoa; phylum Onychophora; class Udeonychophora; order Euonychophora; family Peripatidae; genus Epiperipatus; species Epiperipatus broadwayi. The sequence continues at coordinate 24,073,129 of JAQFVV010006200.1, read as the reverse complement.
GAAAAAGAAATAAATAATTCAATTAATTATATGGATGTTAAAATTAAAAAAGTTATAAAAAATTATAGAGTAGGGATTGAGACTAGTATTTTTAGAAAAGATACTTTTTATGGATTATTGAGTAATTGGGAATCAGATATTGAATACATACATAGGATTAATATTGTTAATAATAGAATAGTTAGAGGAATTAATCTATGTTCAGAGGAGGGGTTATTTAGGGAGGAAATGGAGTGTATAAAAAATGAGGTAATAAAAAATGATTATCCAATTAAGATTATTAATAAATTATGTGGAAAAAAGAATATAGACAAAATTGAGAGGAAATTGAGAAAAAATAAAGAAAAAAAGAAGGAATTTATGTATAGTGGGTATAAAGTGTCGAAAAGTACATTTTTTAAGATTAAAAAGATAATGAGGGATATGAATAAGAAATATGGTAAGGAATGTGGTTTATTGTTGAAACCAGTATATAAAAGGAAATGTAATTTAGGTAATATGATAAGAAATAGGAATGTTGAAAACATGAATGGTATTTATAAAATAGAATGTTTGGATTGTAAAAAAGAGAATAAAGATGTATCATATATTGGTACAACAAAGAACAAATTAGAGACAAGATTGAAACAGCATTTGATAGATAGGAATTCTAATTTAATATACATAGTAAGGAAGTTGGACATACAGATTTTAAGATTAAAATGTTGGAGGGGGTTAGATTGTATAAAGAAAGAATGGTAAAAGAGAGTTTATATATAAAAAGATATAAACCTGTTTTAAATAGAATTGGATAAGACATGAATAAAGAATTATTTTTGGAAATAAATTCATTTTTGAAGTATATAAGAAAGAAAAAAGAAATAAGTTTTTTATTGTAACAATTGGTTTTTTGGATAAAAGAAAATGTAAAAAGGGAAAGTTTTTTGAGAAGGGAGTCAAGTAAGTGTGGTGTATGTTTTGTGTTTTTAATTTAATTGATTTTAATGTATTTTATTTATTTTTAAATTTTATGGGGTTTATATGTTTTATAGTGTTTTTGATTATTTTTGTTTTTATTATGTGAAGTTGTTTATAATGTAATATTTTTTCTAGATCCTTGAAAATGACTATAGAGTAAAGATAGTCGAAACGTTGGAAATAAGTGGATATATATATATACATCAAATAAAGTTTTTGAAAAGAAAAGAAGTGGTTGTAATTATAGAATTATATGGCTATAATAATATATATATTAATTAAATAAAAGTATTTTTGAAATAATGTAGACAAAAAACAAATCAAAACAACAGACTTCACATGATTTTCCAAGAACTGTGTGTATTGATATTAGCAGATTGTCTATTTATTATAAATCTATAAATTGCTTTATAAAGATTTTCGCTTTAATTTTTTTCTTTTTATGATGCCTTTCTTCATTAAATATTTTTACATGGTCTGGATTAAAGGTATAGCTAAAACTGCAAGATTTTTCAAAAATCTTTAAAGATTGCATAATAAATAGACAATCTGCTAAAATCATGTGATGTCTGATTTTTTAAAATGCTTTTATTGAAGTTGGAAAATCAGTTTGTTTGGTGGTATTTGTTTGTAAGCTTTTGATCTTTTTTAAGTCAGAATGAAATTTTAAAATTAAGGTTTGAGATTTAACCCATTCATTGAGTGTATCTGCCTGTCACACTTTAAAGAACTTAGCAAACATTCCATTAAACAAGACACCATATTGCATACTTTTATTTTTACTTAAACTTTTTTTCTATATATTATATTAATATTTTTAATTTTTATGTAATCTAAGTTTTCAAATCTTTATGTAATAAAAAAAATTTAATGTTTAAACCATATGAAAATAAATATCTAAATAAAGTTCTTACCTAAAACCAATGGAGCATGCCATGATTGGATGTAATTACCTATTCAAAAAGTTAGAAAAATAAAATATTAAAATTTTATGTTATTAAAAAAATTATATATTTATAATTAGTTATCATCAAAGAAACAAAAAAATATTCTAAAAGTTAATAAATTATTTATAATGTAATTCCTTTGATATCTTATCTCTTTTCTTTACACTTGTAATTTAAACATATAAATGTTCAGACATTAATGGTCATGTGATGTTTATTTACATTAATGAAAAAAAGTAAACATATTATTTTAAAAATTGGCTTTATTTATGCTGAGCATGGTTTGTTTATAATGTGCTGAAAGCAGATGTTTATTTACATTAATGAAAAAAAGTAGACATATTATTTTAAAAATTGGCTTTATTTATGCTGAGCATGGTTTGTTTATAATGTGCTGAAAGCATGCTTAGCATGAATAAAGCCAATTTTTAAAATAATATGTCTACCTTTTCTTCATAAATGTCTGAATATTTGTGTTTAAATTACTTATTGTTATTAAAATATTGTACTTACCGTTTTCACAAAAGCAATTTTTTTTTAGTTGGTGGAAGCTTCTTGATTTTGTAACAAACTTTATAAGAGCGGATTTCTTAAAAATAAACTGTTTTCAAAGACAACTCCCACTAGTGACATAGTTTTCCATTTAATAAGTCTTCTGTAAAAATATTCCATCATAATCATTAAGTATTATTGAAAATCACATTTTCCCTCTTATTTTAGAACTAAGATAAAACAATTTAAAGCATCAGCCAATCACAAATCTCATCTCTAAACTATCTCCTTCATAACATTGTCATAACAATAGAAGGTACTGTCAATCACACACAAAGGTCTGTAAAGATCTGTATACTGCTGACAGATTTAGGTTTTTTTAAAAAATTAATGTTAATTATTGTAACATTATAGACAAGAACTGCTACAACACATACCACACTGGAATATAAGTTATACATATGTTTTAAAACAACGTAGAAAAGTAATGATCACAGCACAATTGAATTAAATTCAATTGGGTCTCGTTTTATGCAGATTATTTTAATGCGATTTTGAAGTTATGCGATTCATGTTTCTTCTTAATATATTTCATATTTCACTATATTTATTAGATATCAAGAAATTTAAATTATTAATAACTTATTTTGACTTGAAATACTTTTTTTTCCCCAAAATTATGTTATATTAGCAGCTAACGTGAATATGGCCTGAAGCTGTATTTAGAATCTTAGTTTCTATATAAATAATCTACTTATACTAATGAGTAAATAATAATAATAGATTTATACTTATGTATAAAAATATTGCAATAAATATTCAAAAATTTTAAACTTTTAAAATGTATTTTGTTTGATATAACAGAAATAAATGGATCTTAGATTTTAAAATAAATAACAAAGATTTTATTGATTTTGTAAACTGATAATGTATAATCTTTTTGTTTTGATTGTGATCTCATTTTTTAAATATAAAAACAAAATGTGAACATTTAAAATTTATTTCAGTAGTAAAAATCAGTTGTCAACAGTAAAACATTAACACAGCACAAGACTGAAAGTGGCACTAGTTGTAATGAATCTGATTTCTTACCAGTTTACAAATGAACCACATATTGTCAAATAGTGATAATGATTAAAATATGTATGAAAAAATGTAAAATTAAATACTGTAATTAATAACAAAAAAAGTTTGTCTTGTATCAATTTTTTTCAAATATTTGATATTTTTTATTAGTCATACTTTATTTTCTTATTTTTTTAATGCGAATTTTAAAGTAATTTTTCATTGTTGCTTTGCTTTTATGCAAATTCTGAAAATTATAGAACCTATCCCCCATTTTTCAAGGTAAGTTAAGTCTATTTTTGTATGATTTTTTTTTAATCCGGTTTTCTGTGGAACCTACCTATCACGTAAAACAAGACCCAGGTGTATATCTAATTAATACCAGGCTAATCCATATGAAACACTAATCTTTTTGGTAAGTCACCCAGTTTCTTAGTTATGGAGCAGAGGATGAGAAAATTTTGGTATTTCAAATTAAAAAAATTCTTCTTAGAACTTTCATTTTAAATAAGGCTTGTAAAAGGGTGTTATAGAGATTTTTTTCTTTCAATTTAATAACATTTTAAAATTGAAATTTAACAAAATTAAGTTCAATATAATTTGTTAAAGGCAGATAATAATTGGAAATAAATATTTTTATATTGATTTCAACTTTTTAAGTTTGTACTAAAATAATGAAAAATATTTTCACAATTTTCTATTAATTAAAAAGTACATTAAGGTTGCTATAAATAGTATAAATTAGTAGCTTAGAGTTTTATATTTTCAGAATAATATTTAATATTTTAAATCAATTAACTGGACAACTAAGATTTTTTTTTATTACTTTATAAGCATTTATTATTTTATGTAAAAAATACTAATAAATTTAGTATAAATAAGTTTATTGAATTGTTCATCAAAGCATAAAAAAATTAAACCATATTAAAATTTGTTACCTTGCTGTAGAAATAATTCACATATATGTAAATAACTTAATTCACAATTTAATGAAATAAATTCTAATAATTTATTTGGCTAATGTAATTCTTTTAAAAATATCATATAGGGTGTCTTTATTCTTTGTGACTGTGCAGAAGAGAACTTGCTTTACCCACACACTATAGCATGAGAGTTGTTGAAAGCAGCAATGCAATTAATCAATTCTGCATTGTAATATAGATAGGGTTGCTGTGTGTGGGATACAAAGAGGTTTCCTCAATAAGAGTACCAAATTGCAGGGATAATTAATAAAATTTATATGTAAATGAAAATGCTTAGATTTATAAATTAATCTATTATTAGAAACATGTTCTGATTCAAAAATTCTTAGATTTACAATCATTCCATTGTTAAACAACATTCTCATTGCAAATATTTTTTATTTAAATACAAGAGAATTTCCTTTTAAATTGTTCAAAATATATTAAATTATATACTCTATTCTTGAGCTACATTGAACAGAAAGGTTTTGCCATGATAAATGATAAAATTTATTTGTAAATGAAAATGTTTAAATTTCTGAATCACTCCATTGTTAGAAACATTTTCTGATTGTAAATATTTTTAGACAGATTTGTGACAATTGTTTGAAATATACTAAATATGATATTGTCTACCATTATGATAAACCACACAGATCGGTGCTATTTTGCTATGATGATTAATAAAATTTATAAATTACCTTTATTTAAATATCATACTTTATATAAAAAATTGCACTACTATTAATAATTTATTTAAAAATAAACCTATTTAAAACATTATCTCATAATAATTATAAATACACCTGGGCCTCTTTTTATGTGGACTTATTTAACACAATTTTGAAGTTATGCGATTCATGTTTCACTGGAAGTTGAACTCCGATAATGCGCTATTACTTTAAATAATAAATTTCATGTACTTACATCATATTGAAAGTAATAGCACATTATTGGAATTTGACTTTCATCTTAGTAATATCAATATTTTCAGTGCTTTATAATAGTAAGATTTTATGCAATAATGAAATTAAAATCATGATTTCCACATTTTATATATACACACATTAAATTTTACAAGATTATAATGTAAATTTGTTCAAACATTGTGCATGTTAATTTTGCATTTTAAATCACATTCTGTTTTTGCTTTTTAAAAAAGAACGTAATCAATTATTAATCATTTAGTGTCCACAAGTTTATTTTTAAAAGGTGAGTAAAAGCAGTGGGCACAGTTAAATTTGACAATTAATGATTAAAATCTGATTTTTAATTGTAATTAACAATTTAAAAATTACTTATGGTGACTTGAAATTAATGTGATGTGAAATTTGATTTTTAAATGGAATTGAAAATTAAAGACAAAAATAAGAATTTAATTTTTAGTTGTTAGTTTCATAAACAATTAATAAAATCATCATCTCAAAGATTAATTACTAATTACGTTGTCACCAGAAAACTATTGACACAACATGAGTGTGAAGTTGGCACTAGTTGTATTTCCTCTTTTGAAAAATTTGATTTTTTACCAGTTTGCAAACGAATGTGTTTTTTGGCAAATAGCGATAATAATTAAAACGTGTATAAAAAATGTAAATTACTGTACTGTAAATTATGCATAAAAATATATTATTTTGAATAAAATTAAATATTATAGTTAAAAAATGTTTGTCTTGTATCAATTTTTTTCAAATTTGAAATTTTTTATTAGTCATATTTTATTTCCTTATTTTTTTTTGTGCGAATTTTAAAGTAATTTTATGTTGGTGCTTTGCTTTTACGCAAATTTTGAAAAATCACAGACTGCTCCCTCCTTTTTCAATGTAAGTTATGTCTATTTTTGCACGATTTCGTTTGCGCGTGTTTTCTGAGGGACCTATCTATCGCGTAAAATGAGACCCAGGTGTAGTAAGTAATTTAGCTCATCTTATTTTATACTCCTGTCGTGTGAAAATAGAATTTGGGTATTGATTCAGATAGTTTCTCATTTTTTAATGCCAATATTATATATATTTTTAATATTAATATTATCTTTTTTTTAATACCAATATACTTTTTTCTAAAATGTTTTACTAATCAGCTTTTCATTGGATTTACACTCTTGTGGAATTTCTTAATAGATTCATAAAATTATCCAAATACATAATGGTCCAAATCCAAAGTAAGAATTAGTATAAAAAATTTTTAAAAAATATATTATTGAATATATTTCATTAAAATGATATCAATGCCCCTATGATGATTATAACAACTTTATAACATCATTGCTCTATTGGTAAAGTGCCTACAATTTTTTTTATCTATTCTAGTGGGAGAAACCAATTATTTAATTTTTAAAAATTATAATCTATCATTAAACAAAAGAAAGTGCAAGGCGTGATATAATGGCTCCTAAAAATTTATTGAATAAACAATGTAAATGTGAAAATTTCTTCCTTAGGTAATATAAATCCTTAAAACCTCTAGATGCCTGACTATATAGTGTGTCTAAATTTTTATACTGAAATAACAAGCATACTAATCTATTATTGAATGAATATTTGAGAAGCTAATTTGTTAATAGAAAACACAATAGGTTATGCATGAGAAATTCCAAATAAAACAAAATAAAAAAAGTTATTTTTAACTAATTAATATGTTAATTAAAATCAATCTAACTAATCATTATTTATCACACTACAACACTAAAATGAATAGAGATCATATTTAAATAAAAAGGTGAAAATGTAAATAATTATTATTTTTTAATATTTTACTGTCTTTTATTAAACAAAATTATATAGAATTTATTTTGTTTAAATTAACTAATTTTATTTCATGGGTAGGGTGGGGGGAGACTTTTTCACATTATAAAAACATTTAAATATTTAAAAAATAAATTACCTTGATTGCAAATATAGATATATTAATATTGCACAAATTGATACTTATAATGTGTAAATAATTATATATTTACTATATGATTTTGAATCAATATACGAGAAAATAAAATACATATAATGATATATATATATATGTCATATTATTATTACTATTTGTAGGATATTCCATGTAGTGAAAAAGCTAAATGCTGATGTTTCAGTACAATATCAAGTACCTTCCTCAGAGCATCCTCTTTTTCAAATCATAAGAATGCATGTGAGATTTAAAATCGTTTTTATCGTTTTCTTTCTCCTCATATTTAAATTCTATTGGTTGAGAAGTTTTAAAATTTATTTTATCTTCCAATAGCTTCTTCCAAATGTTGTTAATCTTCTTTAATTCACACCTTTCATTTATGCTCTTGGGCCTTTTAAAAATCTCTATAGCTTCTCTTAGCAATCTCTGGTCATATTGTTCAATTTTTGCTAAAATATTTGTTTTTTCAAAATTGATATCATGATTTGTTAATTTTATATGGGAATAAATAGCTGATGAATTGGATTTTTCTCTGACTGCCAGAATGTGTTCTTCCTTTCTAATATTTATTCTACGATTAGTCTGTCCAATATATGTATGTTGGCAGACCCTACATGGAATTTCATATACGCCATGATACTCCAAAGCAATTTTATCTTTAGGAAGTGGAAATATTTCACTAATTTTTTTATAAGTAGTATAAATTGTGTGAATATTATTATTACCAATTCTACCAGTTACTCCTTGGAAAATAATAATCAATTACCTTTTTTAGATGTTTTGATTGAAAGAAGGGAAGATGGTTCTTTATCCCATGGTAAATATAAAAAACCAACACACACTGGGAGATATCTGCATTTTTCTTCTCATCACCATCCTGCATAACTATTTTCAGTGGCAAAGACATTATTGGATAGAACAAAGAGACTTTCTGATGATAGCCATTTTCACCGGGATCTTTTTGCTACTAATAAAATGCTTCTTCATAATGGTTTTAATTACAACATTATTAATAGGGCTTATACATATAAAAAGAAAAAAGATTTTGATACATCAAAAATTAAGACAATTTTGCCATATATAAAAGGAGTAACTGATAGAATTGGTAACATTTTAAAAAATAATAATATTCACACAATTTATACTACTTATAAAAAAATTAGTGAAATATTTCCACTTCCTAAAGATAAAATTGCTTTGGAGTGTCATGGCATATATGAAATTCCATGTAGGGTCTGTCCACATACATATATTGGACAGACTAATTGTAGAATAAATATTAGAAAGGAAGAACACATTCTGGCAGTCAGAGAAAAATCCAATTCATCAGCTATTTATTCCCATATAAAATTAACAAATCATGATATCAATTTTGAAAAAACAAATATTTTAGCAAAAATTGAACAATATGACCAGAGATTGCTAAGAGAAGCTATAGAGATTTTTAAAAGGCCCAAGAACATAAATGAAAGGTGTGAATTAAAGAAGATTAACAACATTTGGAAGAAGCTATTGGAAGAGAAAATAAATTTTAAAACTTCTCAACCAATAGAATTTAAATATGAGGAGAAAGAAAACGATAAAAATGATTTTAAATCTCACATGCATTCTTATGATTTGAGAAGGAGGACGCTCTGAGGAAGGTACTTGATATTGTACTGAAACGTTAGCATTTAGTTTTTTCACTACACGGAATATCCCACAAATAGTAATAATAATATGACATCTTTTATCCGTGAAAATATTAGAATTAATATATATATATTCAATGTTTTATTGTGATATCATTAATAATATCAATGTACTTTCATTTGTTTTTTTTACAAATTCTGATTCAATACACAAAAATTTTAATGAAGAGAACATTCTTAACTTATGCTAATTTCACATTAACATGATTAGAATATTATGAAACATTTAGGTATATAAAATAACTGAAAAATCTGCATTATTGCATAATCAATACTTCTACAAATTATATTACTTCATATACAACATTGTAGGGCTTACAAATGCAGAGCCTTGACAAAAAAAAAAGGAAATGTAGTTTCATTTAGCATGTGATAAAATGTTTTATTTTTTGATTTTAGCAAAAGTTATAAATCACACAGCCTGGGGTCTTGATAAATGCAAGGTCTTATTCTGTTGCACTGCCCTCAGACTGACTCTGTTCATGGGACTACGGCACTGAAATTTAGCTTGCACATAGGCAACCCTTATGTATGTGGATGCTCTAAATATAGTTAAGTGATAATAAAAACCAGTAGATATTGCTTTAGTACTCAAGGGGAAAAAGTATTTGAATATATGTAGATGTTTTCAATTATTGTCATTTTTTAAATAATGAGTTATATATTTTTTAGTATAGTTTTTAATTACAAAAACCTTGATAAGCATGAGGCTCTCTTCAAGTGAGAAGCCTGATTGGCTGAATTCAGATCAATCACCTCATATCTGACCCTGTTGGCAATAATGGAAAATATTTTTTTGTCATTATGTAAAATTTTCAATAACTTAGTAATGACTGAAATGGATATATTTTTTATAAATATTAGTATGCAGCATGTAATCTTATTTTTATATACATTAAACACAAGTAAAAGCTAATAAACATAACATGATCACCATTTCTTATGCTTGCTTATAACTGTTATTAAAACAGGCAAAACTCTCTACACGTATTGCCACTCTATAACCAATCCTGCCTAATAGGATAATGGTGGTGACTATGGTTATTAATGAACCAAAGACACCAAAATGTGTAAGTACTGAACTGAGTTCAGACCTATATGACTATATAAACTAATGAGCTTGGATTGAAGATATTATGGTGTTTTCAATTTGACTCATAGTTTTGTAGTTAAGTAGAGATAAAAGGTAGCTGCTGGAGGCTTGCATTAGATTCTAAGATCTAGGTGCAGTGCTCTCAGATCCAAGGCTCCTCACTGACAAAAGCCACAAGCCAGAAACTAGTCTGAGGATATTGGATGAGTAGGCACTAGATGGGGATTTTATGCACAAGCCTTCTGGAATCTGTTGATTATTCTGGCTTGCATGGATTGGCAATACATATAGAGAGTTTTGCCTGTTTTTAACATGTAAAAGCTGTTTTGTAAACAGTAAAATGGGCTGTATATTGATTTTATTTAAGCCCATGTAACAGTTAACAAGTATTTTAAATTATTGGTGCCAGTAACACATTAGAATTAATGGCATTATTTGAACTAAAAATTACAGGATTATCCATGCATAGTTTTAAGAATATAATCAAAAATATTTAAGGAAAAAATGATGCCTGTAGCATATATATATTTTTAATAAAGCAAAAAAAAAAAAAAGAATAAATGGAAGAAAATATTAAAATTGCCATGTCTGTGGGCAAACATAGATGAATATGCTTCAAAATATTGTTTAGAGAGTATATTAGTCTAAGATTTCATGAAAGGTTTCTACAGATATAAATATGTTTTTTAATGTTTAAAGCAATTTTTTTTCTTAGAAATTTGCTAATTTCCTACATAAGTTTCACTCTTTATGTATAAAATTATGCATGCAGAGAAGAGAAATATTCCACACAAGCAAAACAACTTAACAAGCAAAGTAAAAGTTTCAGAGGAATGGGCCATATAGCTGATAAAAGATTGTACTATTTTAATTGTAGTCGGTAACGTTGATCATATAAAAATAGCAATCATAATGATATTTCTTTTAATGTTATTGCAAGGGTATTGCAAACGACATTGCCTTCCATTTATCATAGTGTGTGTGCCTATACATATTTGATATTTAAAGCAAGATAAGTAAAAATAAACAGCCAAATGCAGTATATATTTATTTTTTAAATAAAAAATATATTACAAACAAAACAATCTTTAGTAAGTAAGATTGTTAAATATATGTTTGCGCATACAATATGACAAATGAATACATTTAATCTTTTTATATATGATTTTAAATAATTTACAATATTGCCAAAATACGATATGTTTAGAGCAGAACATCTGAGGACTTTGTAGACGTAACTTTCTGTGAATCCCTGATACACTAGCCATGGTGTTTTTGAAATATTTATAATAAAAATTTCATAAATAAAGATTAAAATATAGTTTGCTTATTCGTAATAACACATGCACTAAATACAAATAAAAGAATGCGTAGAATGCGAACTTGTTGGGTTGTGTCTTAAACACAACTGATAGGTAATATTGAAAAAGAATGTCAGTCCAATACTTCAAACCAAATAAGATAGGACTGAGTTTGAATCAGTTCTATTTATACAAGTGGTTTGAGAGAAGCATCTGGCTACTTATCTATATACAAACTTCTGTAGCCTTCTTCCTATTGCGTATCAGGAGGGAGTTTGTTATGAATGTAAGAGATAAACTCAACTACAATATAACGTCTGCAACCAACTACTTGCTTGCAAGGTAGTTGTTATCGCAGCCGCCTTGCAAGCAAGTAGTTGGTTGCAGACGGTTGTAGGTTCGCATCCCTGGCCGATGCTATGACATATGAAAAAAAAAAACTACAATATAACAATTAATATGCATGCTAGACACTCTAAATAATCAAATGCGCACAAACAATCACATCTAAAGTTGTATAATTATATTAAAAGAGAGATTCGTGAGAATAACTCCCAGGTTTACATCTTGCAGGTGTAGATATTAAAAAAAAAAAACAGAATTGCTTTGCAAACTAGACTGAAATGAAGAAAATGACCTCATTTTCGCATTGAAGACATCGATTTCCATTAGAATAATCTATTTTCTATTTTATAGCAAAATCATGTTGGCTAGTGTAATATTAATTGAAGCAATCATTATCTATAATAATAAAAACGGATTCCTTTGACTGTGAATAAATTTTTTTTTAAACAAAAAATATATAGTTTAATAAAAATATTTTTAATAATGAAGTGAAAAGTAACAGAAAATGATAATAACATGTATCAGTAAAATAATCGTGATACCAGTAACGACGATAATAAAACAAAATATTCTTCTATTTTGTCATTTCAGTTGACAACGTACCAAAGTTTCTTTAACGATTGCAGTCTTTTTCCTCATTGTCTGACCATAATTTCTGCCATCATGGGAGGTAAAATAAGTATCCCTTTTGTCACCATTCAGGTTAAAGAGTGAACTAGGTGGAGTAGAGCAGGGGTCAAAGGTCTGACTGTCAATATTTACTACCACTGACGGGTTAAACTATTACCGTTGCTTTCAGCAAACACTTGAAATTTGACATTATGAAGACTAATAGTTTCAATAACTATTCAACTTTTCTATTAGTCCGTCACTTTTGATTTATAAAGCGAAAACTTTTTAATTCATTATTTATAGCACAAAAGCTATATGTAGTACATAGATTAATATATATAAATAATTGTATATTCATGTTGTTGAGGTAAGGATTCATTAAGGTTTATGATGTAGCTTTAAATTCTCAGCTGCGAATATAAATCGTATTAAAAAGTTCTTGAGTAATAACAAATTATCTTGATGATGATCAAATATAGTTGTAACCGAATTCCTAGTTACTTTCAATTGCTGGCAATCAGAAAACTCAACACACGCACGTTTATATATATATTCAGTTTATAAACTATATACATTTATTAAAAAAATAACGTGAGAAAAAGATTAAAATTATAATAATACAGTAAAAAATATGCATGCTTACTTACAGAACACATAAAACACATAAATAAGATAATTAAGAATTAAATTACAAAATGTACTTTCAGCAACGAGAATTAAAAATTTGATGATAATTTAAATTTTACATATTTAGTTATTTAACATGGCAATATAAAAGTAAGTTTGTTTATAAATCATATACACCATTTACTTGAGATACTAAATAGACATTGATCACAGATCAGTAAATGACACAGCATGGACCATGCATAAATTTGCATGAATAGTAAGAATCAATAGACATTAAAATAGATCTATTAATAAATCTATTAATACATGAATTATATGGTTAATTATATCATAAAAAGATGACAATAATACACAAATGTTACCATTGATGCAGTATTGGAATCACTAATCAATATCAGTATAGAATTCCAGGCTTTAAATTTATATGTACAGTATATTCTCTCTGAATCTGCATTATTTGGTAGCAAATCCTATGTAATATAAGTTTTATTTAATGCACACATATAATACAGATCTTTTAAACATGTATATACAGTATATATGCCATGAATCAAATCCAGACCCAGAAAAAAGACTCTTAGCATACCTTTACAATACATTTACCTGTTGAACATCACATGATCACCATTTCTTATGCTTGATCATAACTGTTATTAAAAATTGATTACTCTGGCTTGCACCAAGTGGCACTACTTTATGAGAGTTTTGCCAATATAACATTTATCTGTGCTGGTTTAGCATGAAATACATATATTGGTAATTATTTATCTTTTCAACATGTGTATGATCAGGTGGTTCAGCAATATGAGATGATACTGAGAGTAGTGGGTCATGTGAAAGTCTGAGTTCGAATCCTGCATATATTAAATATCAGACTAGAAAAATCAAAATTACATCATAAAACTTCTATAATATATTACAACAATTAATTTTTATTCGTTGCAAAAAACTATTGGTAATTTAATGAATATCAAGTAATCATTTGGCCCTTAAAAATAATGGGTTTTTAGAAATTATGGACTTGAGGAAATTCTATTCATTCTCACTCATTTCTCTAGAGACATATATATATATGATGTAATTTACTTTAAAATTACATCATCGTTAACCATTATTGATTCATTGCAAAATACTCTCACCAAGTTTAACATAGTTTCTCTGACCCCTAGCTTCTTTTCTCCATCCCATATCATCAAACTTCCTTATTTCATCCATCCATCCCATATGCAGTCTTTTTGTAGGTCTTTTACTAATTCTTTGAATTTAATGTCTCTGAATTTTTTCAATAATGTCAATTAAAGATAGCTGTTTCTTTTCTCATCCAGATATTTTGATTTTCAATCTGTTTTACCTGAAATGTGCTTGTCCATATTTCATTGAGTAGTCTAAAGTCTCTACACTTCTCTTCTATTAAATTTCCACATTTCTCATCGATTAAGTTATTAGAATATCAACAAAAATAATTACAAAAATAGAAACATGCAGTTATAAAAAAGGATAATAAATTAAAGAGCATATCTAGGCATATGTACATAGTAATGTGTTCGTTTGATCAGCTTCATTCTCAAAAAACTGAAAATTACTATTCTTCTATTTTATTTTTCTTATGATAAAAATTGATAATCATAAAATTTACAATGCAGATTTTAAATTCATAAATTTCAAGTTTACAGTATTTGTTTAATAATGTAGACTGTGAATTTTCAAATTTCCGTTAAAATAGCCACAAATCATATGCCAATGATAATAGCAATGTTAAAACTAAAAAATCAAAACAGTAAGATAGTTCAACTTTAAATTTTTACCATTTTTGAAATTATATAAGCATTCTTTAGTTGTAGCAATTTTATTCTCTCTTCACTGAAGTCTTCTTATAAATTCAATATTTTTTGATGTGACCAATATGTTACTATCTATATGCACGTTTTTGTCCATATTCTTCACTTATAAGTTTAATAGCTTTTCAGCAAGTAAATTTTAACAGTTTCAACAATAGCCCTAGCACAAATGTTTTTCTTTTCTATTATTTTGAATGAAATTTCAAATTTACAGCAGCAATATAGTTATATGAATACTTATCACAGTTTCACTGTGATCACAACATTGATTTGTCTGAAACAGGATACATATTGTTTATATTACTTAGACAAGATACTGTGGCCATGTTGATCACATCATTAAGATATTTTTATTACATTAAAAGCAAAACTGAGTTTGACTGAGATAGGATAAATATTGTGATGACATTGATCACATTACTAGCTATGCAAGACAGGAAAATAGCTGCCTTTAATATTATTGTAAGTAAACAAAGCAAAACTCTCCATACAGTATTGCTTCTCTATGCCAACCAGAGTAATCAATGAATGCCAGAAGGCTTGTGCATAAAATCCCTATCTAATGCCTACTCATCCAATATCCCCAGACTAGTTTCTGGCTTGTGGCCATCATCAGTGAGGATATTGGATGAGTAGGCATTAGATAGGGATTTTATGCACAAGCCTTCTGGCATTCATTGATTACTCTGGTTGGCACAGGGTGGCAATAATGTATGGAGAGTTTCGCTTTGTTTATAAACAATTATGTGCTAGTATAAGATAGTGATCATGTGATGTTAATTAATTATTGTAAGTAATTACAAGAAAAACTATTTCTAACTTAATATTTTTTTATTCTATTAAAAGATAGTTTTGAGATTGTGGATATGCCAGACAGATTGTATATATTTTTAATTCTAAAGCATTATATTATTTACATGCAACTATTTATGTCACACTAAACTGTGCTTTATGATGTTTTAAAGTTATTATTGGTTTAGTTTAAACATCTTTTAAGTCACTTTTTTACCATTGAGTCTCTTATATCAGTTCCACCATATGGCAATCATCCACAGTGCTTTCTAAGCATGTATTTTGCATTTACTCAGGTGAACTAGAGATGGGAAACATCTGATACTGCATGCTGTATTGAAACCTTAGTATTAAAGTGATTACTCACAAAATATACAAATAATAAGAAAAAGTGGTGGATAGTTATTATTTGGTGGAGCTGAGGAGAACTAAATTTGACTAAAACCAATTTCTAATTACATTGTACAAATGCATTAATTCATCATCAAATCAAAAATAACATACTGACCGATGATAATAACATAGAATAGATGTTGCTTATATTTAAATTCAGGTATAGAAAATATATTTACCAATTTGCCAATATTACTCATTTAATGACATTTTCCTGATTAGTTTAGATCTCTTACAAAGAGTTGTCCAAAATTATTCTTGGAGAAATTTAGTAATTATACTGTGCTTCAAATGCTCATTGGTGAAGTTAGAAATATCAAAATTAAATATCAGGCTTAGCACTTTTGAGGTCTTTTAACCTTGTATTCATAGACAAAGAGTTAGAAACATTATGGTGTTGTTGATGTACGCTAACTTTTTTTATAAATATGATCTATTTCAGATGTTTGGAATTGGGGAAATCATCTGGTTATTTTTTGTCATATTTTTTCTGATGAGTTTGTTTCCCTAGTTACTGTCTTTTACAGATGGGTGCGGAATTTAATTTGGACCCAGTAAACTAATAATAATTTTATTATACTGATAGTCCGAAGCTACATTTTCCTAAATTTCACAAAGCTTACCAAAGGCAAAAAAGGATCACAAGACCATAATATTTGTCAATGAGTGAAGAGGAGAAAATGCTATTTCACTTAATAATATAAATATATACTAGAGAAAATATATTTATTTTGGAAAATAACCTTAAAACTTGAGCTAAAAAAATTTAAAGTTATTAAAGCTGCTTTTAATTCAATCTTTTTTTTTCTATAAAAAAAACTCTGGAAAAATTTCTGGCTGAGTTTTTTATAGGAAGAAGTTTTATACTAATGACATTAAAATCATTATAAAATGTACTGTGTTAAGAAATATCCCTTAATTATCAACACAGAGTTTAAATATTGGGTATTGGTTGTGTGAGATCTATTACGTGAATACTGTTAGGATTGCCTTATAAATGAATTTAATTATTGTAGCAGAAAGATCAAGAATACTGTATTTTTAATGATGTACAAATGTTGAGTGTAAAATCAATTTAACTCCGATCTGTCAAACCCTTCAATATGGTTTATGATATTTAGGAGATGAATCTCCATTTCATTAGAAAGTCCTCACCAACTTAATAAGTTCAATATTTTAAACAATGGTAAAAAAAGAATCTCAGAATAGTCTTAAAAATGAATATTAAACTGACAGACTGCACATTAAATCTATTATATTTTAGAAATCATTACAATTTTATATCTCAACAACCTGGAATGACAGGGTCAGAGACAATCATTAACTTGTTTATTAGAATTTGATATAGTTAGATTAAATAAGAATGCAATCATACCCGGAAAACGTTTATGTTTTGATTTTTTTTATAAGTTAGGCACTATAGGATTAAGTTTTATATTATGGAAAAGATCTTTTTTTTGATCCCTTTATTTAAGCTTCAGTTAGTTTTTGCAAATGGATGTCTATAACAGTATTACAAAAAATGTGGATAGTGTTGAAAATTAAAACAGGGAAAAATAAAATCTGTCAAGATGAAGATTTGTTCACTAAAATGGATAAAACCATCAATGAGAATTTAATTAAATAATATATGTCTGAAGGTTTGTAATGATGGTATATTATAAGATGTGGTATGTTGGACTATTTCCATCATAAACTTTCCAAATACATCAACTTGTTAGTAATAACACACAAATACACAATACAAGTTAGTAATTACATAACGATTTGAGTAGTATTATTCTCCATTCTTCTTCAGGTGTTGCTGGCCTATATGCACAGTAACAATATTCACTTAGAAGTTTAACTCACACCTTTAGATTCTTGAATATTGAATTTAAGGCAAATGCTCTATCAACTGAGCTATTCTGTCAAAGGCAACATATAGTAGAAATTTGATATATTTATATATTAGGGTTGGTTCAAATCCTCCTGAGTTCTCCAATTTTTTCCCCATTATTATTATTATTATTATTATTATTTTTTTCCTAAGAGCAAGATTAATTAGAGGCTTCCATACATTGTGTATTGCCACACTGGGTTGACTTATAATGGTAAATAATCCTATATGTCAACCCAGTGTGGCAATACACAATGTATGGAAGCCTCTAATTAATCTTGCTCTTAGGAAAATAATAATAATAATAATAATAATAATAATAATAATAATAATAATAATAATAATAATAATAATAATAATAATAATAATAATAATAATAATAATAATAATAATAATAATAATAATAATAATAATAATAATAATAATAATAATAATAATAATAATAATAATAATAATAATAATAATAATAATAATAATAATAATAATAATAATGGGGGGAAAGTTGGAGGACTCAGGAGGATTTGAACCAACCCTCATATATAAATATATCAAATTTCTACTATATGTTGCCTTTGACAGAATAGCTCTAAAGGTGTGAGTTCAACTTCTAAGCAAATATTGTCACTGTGCATATAGGCCAGCAACACCTGAAGAAGAGTGGAGAATACTACTACTCAAAATGTTATGTAATTACTAACCTGTATTGTCTATTTGTGTGTTATTACTAACAAGTTGATGTATTTGGAAAGTTTAAATAAAGTTTAAAATTTTCAATACATTCAACATTCACTCATAAATGATGGAAATAGTCCAATATATCACATCTTTTTAATTAAATAAGTTTCAATATAGGATTATTATGTTTTTCTCTTATCAAGGACTGTTGAGAATACACAAGACTCAAAATCAGAAAACTTTTCAGCATAGTGGATAAAATAATCAAATGATAGTTGTTCAGGTGCAGAAAAAGTAATGTTTGAGCTGTGGTCCTGGCATTTCTGGCTTTTCAGCCTCTCACTGTGGTATGTTGCATAATCTGTTTATTTTATTTCTGTACTAAATAAATAAGGATTTTACAACAGATGCTAATAAAAGCATATACTTCCTAATATCTGTATCTCAAATGACTTGTTATTTAGTATCTTTCTGATATTTTCATATCTAACATATGGCACATTAATTAATGTTAAATTGCATAAAGTATTTATGCAATCAGATTCCAAAATTTTTATTAATTCCAATACTGCTAAAACTTTGATTTATTATACTTTTTGAATGTTTCTCTCACTTCTTTTAGACATATATTATTTTGACATTAATTGTAAATAGTATATAATTTTATATTTATTTTCAGATATTAAAAGTGAACAACTTTATAAAAAATTAGAGTAAATCTTAAAAAAAAACCATGTAAAAATAATTCTATGAAAGATTTTATCTAGAAATCTTTCATTTAATTATACTTAATGCTTTTAGACCAAGGAATATGTAGGTTTTTTGTCAGTTTCTTTTACAAATTATCAAAGCAATGTAAAATGATCATTTACTCATGTCAGGTTTAATTTTCATAGAGAAGTCAAGTTTGATAAGTAATATTATTTAGATTAAACTCCAAATCTGTCCAAATAATATCATTTATTAATATCATCCTTTTTATAAAAGTCAGAATTAGCATATATAGATGCTTTGGTAATCTGGTAAACATTATTAACAATGTTAGAAAAGTGCTTGCTCCATATTTGCATATAATTACACTGCATTAATTATTTCACAATGGTTTTAAAATGAGTAGAAATTAACTCTGTAATATTAAGGTTTAATGTTTCAGAAAGCATTAGAAGAGGCTTTGATAACATGTATGCCTGATTTGGAGTTCAGTCTAGTTAATATCATTTATCAGATTTGTTTTTTCTATAAAGATCAAAGCTAACACAGGTAAACTATCATTTTACATTGCGTTGATAATTTTGTAAAATGACGTAGTGATATTACTAATAATGTATGGAAAGTTGATCATTCCAATGTTTATATATGCTAATGGTGCAGTATGAATATATAATTATAATTGAAATAATAAATTTAACGGTTCACAAACTATTACAAACAATCCTTAAATCCGCAGAAGTACTTTCGGTTAATTTCTTAAACCTGTCTCAACTGCCATTAAATTCAAAATACTTGTCAAAAGCATTGTTAGCTGAGAGGTCATCGCAGCCTTGCAAGCAAGTAGTTGGTTGCAGACGGTTGTGAGTTCACGTCCCGGCCGACGCTATGACATATAAAAAAAAAAAAAATTCAAAATACTTCTGCGGATTTAAGGATTGTTTGTAATAGTTTGTAAATCGTTAAATTTATTATTTCAATTATAATTACAATTTTGTTTTTAATTAACGGACATTTTATTTATTTAACATACACACACACACACATATATATATATAATGTGATGCATTGATTAGCATATCAGTATACCATAACCGGGTGGTAGTCAGAAATATTTCAGATAGCTAAAAAAATTTGCAAATAAGCTTAGAAGTTTTCTAAGTAATTATCCATAGATAATATCAACTATAGATAGACTAAAGCAAATTTATAAGCAAGAATCATGCAACATATTTATCAAACAAATATCAATGACCAAGACTAATGAATATGTAATCCAAATAACCCCACAGTTATATGTAAAGTATGGGATAATAAAAAACAAAGCTTAAAAAACTTGTTATACTATAAAAAAAATAAAAAAATAATTTACCATAAAAAAATAATGGTATCTTAAGTTTCTATTAGAATTTAAATATGCTGACAGAATTTTGGGTGTTTTTTAAAAAATATTTATTGTTACAGATAACTTTAATTAAGAATTTAATATAAACAAACTAAAAGCCATCCATGCTAAGTACATTTTTTTTATAAAAAAATTCTTTTTATATAAATATAATGGGAAGAGAAATTGATAATAAACAATGAGGAAGAAGGTGTTTTCCTTAACTGTTTATTTTATTGTTTATCAAACAATAAAATACTAACTAAAATTGTAATTTTTATGAATTATGATTAATAATGGAGATCATAATATATAAAGAACTACAAGGTTTGCTAGAAGAATTTATCATTTTGGAATATTATAAATTAATTCTAAATATTATATATTTAGTACTATGAACTCATAGAATTTAATACATCTCAAATTACAATCAAGCCAAAAAAACAATAACGCTAAAAAAATTAATGAGAATCTTTAGAAATTATTGTATAACATTAGAATTAGAAAACTAAACATGATTTCTTTTACTATTGATCATATATTCCTTTTTATTGTTCATACAATTTTATAACAAGTATATATACACCTTTATCCTGAAAAGCAACTTCAATTGATTCCTCAATTTGTCCTGTAAACCAAAATCTTGCATAAAAAGTTGGTGGCCTAGTGGTTAGCATAGCTGCCTTCAAAGCAGCTGGCCCAGGTTCACTTTCTGGTCAATGCATTTGACACATGAAAAAAAAAGTAAGTAGTTACAGTGAGTTCCTATAGAAAAAAAAAATAATTATTTTAAATTCCAAAATATATAAAAACCTGATTAAATGAATAAAACTTAAATTGAAAAATATATTAATTAATGAATAAATATTTTACTAAGCATGTTATTATTAAAATAAAGAGTATTAATCTGTGGTTAAATAAACTGTGTAATAACATTCCAATAGCTATAATTTAAAAAAAAATATATAATTTTTTTATTGATGGTATTCCTAAATCATGATTAATCAAATTAAAATAAAGCAAAAAAAAAACAAAACTATCTGCAATATATATTGTATTATCAAAGTTTTTTTTATAATATCTAACTAATTTTGAATTTTTTTTCAGCACTGTTAATTCTTTTTTTAAAGCAGCAATATACAAATTGATTTTTCAGAAATGCAATCCAAATTAAATAGATATGTAATGCATAGTTGATTGCTATAGTTTTAAAAATGCAAATGGTTGAATCTTTTTTCCTAATATTGTATTTTTTATGTATAGAATAACAGCTTTATTATTTTGAATATGCAGAAATAAATTACAAGATTACTGATTTAATATTAAGCCAATAAATATTTTAGACTTCTATTTAGTAATCTTTGATTATATAAAGTTGACTATTAGCTACACAATGCACAAATTCATTTTTTCCTCAAAATCATGTATGACTATGATGATCATATTTTACAATTACTATGGTTATATTTTTGCACAGGCAGAATATCATTTCATAAAAATTTTAATTCATAAAATTGATTGAATGAATATATGTTAGCTAATGTATGCATTTTAAAATTTAATATTAATGTACTTTGCTGTTATACATGGTCAAAATATATTTTGATTATTTACTGTAGTGAATGCAACTGGCATTTTTTGCTTTTGTAATTGTTAATGATGAAACTCTTAATGTTGAATGTGATAAATAAAAGCATTACTTGTCTTGCAAGGACACTGGATGAAAATTAGATAAATTGCTTATTTTATAATCCAAATATAGTATTGTATTTTTTAGTATAAATTTTGCCATTTTATTTTCAGATGATATAGCTTTAATGAAGTCATTATCGTATGACATCATCAATTTTACAAAATGGCTACTGGCTACCAGTTTAAAAAGTTTTTTTTTTTAAAAAATAAGTTTTAATTTTTTTTAAATATCATAATAGCAAATAATCAATTGCAGATGAAAATAATGGATAATGATCACTATAGTGAACCAGGTAAAATTTAATTATTTCCTTAAATTTTTAAATGCAGTTTTGTTTTAAATAAAAACTAAATGACAAACTAAGCTTCATCTCTTTCACAATCACTAAACATCATAATAGTATTATTAAAAAATCTTTGTTTTAATCTTTAATAAAGGATATTATTAAATATTAATTTTATATTTAATACTGATCAATATTTATGTACAATATATTTTCCTAAATATAACACTTTCTACCTCTAGTAACTCAAATTACAAAATTATTTTTCCTTTCCATATCTCCATTCACATGTCTGAAATAAGTAAAGAAGTTTTAAAATATACTTTTATCTTCCACAACTGCACAATAATAATGTTTTTCTTAAAAAAAGAACAATAAGTAACAAATTAATATTAGATTTTTTTTAAGTATCAACCATTATATTGAGCTTAATATCTCACATCTTTATTAAAGATAAATATATATCATCATCATCAACCATTATCAATCCACTGCAGGATGAAAGTCTCTCCAAGTTCAATCCATTTTTTCCTATCTTTAGCTTCTCTTCTCCACATCACCCCTGCACACTTTCTTATTTAATCCATCCATCTCACATGTGGTCTCTTTCTGGGTCTCTCTTGGAAACCAGTTTAAAATTTCAATTGTCCATCCATTATCATCTCTTCTAACAATATGTCCAGCTCAACTCCACTTTAGTCTTTTAATTTTTTCAATGAGGTCAGTAACACCTGTTTGTTCTCTTACCCATACATTAACAACAATATATAATTAAGAATATGCATGAATGTTTAAACTGAATATTTTTAAAACTAAATTGTAAATGACATGGTTTCCAAAGATTCCTTTTATTTCCTCATATGAGAACTCATTATATAAGGATTCATGACTATTTTGAACAACAAACAATTACTGCTCAGCCATTTTTAAAAATGGCTTCCCCATTAAATTTTCAGTTTTTCTGTTCCTTTTTCTTCTAATATACTAAGAAGTAATATTAAAAAACAATTACTAACTTCTATTAGAAAAATAACTGCCCCCAACATCTCAACATATCTTCCCATTCTTTCTAAAAAATTCACAGTTCAATGCTTTCATTTTTTCTAAAAATCATCCAGCCTCATGCTTGTCATCAAAAACCTTAACTTCATTAAAAAGTCAATTCTTGTTAAATTCATTTGACTTGAAACAAAAAAATTATTGCTATTTCAATCAGGAAATTAAAATGACAAACACTTTACATTCTTTGAAACATCTTCCATTATAAATGTAAATACTATATTCTTGTCAAAAAATACTAGTAAAGTTGTATCGTTATGTAATTAAAAAATTATTACATAATAAAGTGAACTAAAATAAATGTACAACATTTGTGCTAAAATAACATTTTTTATTGCCTCATTTTTATTCAATGATTGACAAATAATAATAATACAATTCTGACAGACTTTTCAAAATATCTTACAAAAATATTTCAGCAGAAAAAAAAAGGAGGCATTTATGATGTGATTTCAAACAAAAAAAAAAGACCACATAATTTTTTTTGAGGTTATTTTATTTTACTAATTGTCAATGTTGATGTCATTTCAAGAAATATGACATCATTGGATAAAGTTTAAACATAATGGTAAAAAAAGCACAGCAACTGCATTGTTCTTAGTAACAAACAGATAATATATTGAACACAGCTGAGACTTTGATTCCTCAGCCTCAATTTTAAACTACTCTTTTAAATCAGTTATTTAAAGGTTTTTTCCCCCCATGTGTCATAGCATCAGCCAGGAACCTCTCGACTACCAGTGCTTGACAAAGTTATTTTGAATCCTTGGTAACAATTAAAATGTTTATTATAAAAGAACATTACAGATGCCTAAATTTCATATGAAATTTTTTATTTACAAAAATTTTGAAAACCCTTTTTATTATTGGAGATAAAATTTGTAGTTTTTAAACTTCAGAAGAACAAAAAAAAAGTTTTTATTTTAATACAGAGTCTCAATTGTTTTTTTTTAATTTTACCAAAAATATTTATTCAAAGTAATTTTATTTTTTTGTCAAGCATTGGTAGCCGAGAGGTCAGCGCAGCGACCTTGCTAGCAAGCAGTTGCTTGCAGACAGTTGTCATGGGTTCGCTTCTCGGCCGATGCTTTGACATATAAAAAAAAAAGTAATTTTTTTTCCATGTGTCATAGCATCTGCAGGGAAGCGAACCCACTAACCCGGGACAACTGCTTGTTTTTATTTATTTATTTTATTTTTACATTAATCATGCTTTTTGCCTTCTGTATGAAAATGCTTAAAATAGTATTAAAATAGTGAAATTTAAATAAAAGAGATGTTTAACAGGTTGGGCAATATATATATGGGACTGATAACGCTATTTTCCCTCTATTTTTCAAATTAAGTTTTCAAGAATGAATTTTGTTTAAAAAAATGTACTACATTTCTAATTTTGTTTGAACAAAAATTTAAAATAATTAATATATTTTTTGTAATAATAAATAACCACAATTTCTAAATATCTGTAATTGCAAAGCGGAAGTAACTACCTCCCATTGAGTTATGTAGAATCAAGATTTATGTAGGTTAAAAATCAATGCAAAGATAAAATACCTTCTATCTTTGGACTTTGTTCCTAAATAAGCTTAATTTTTGACTTGGTGGGAGGTAGTTTCTTCTGCTTTGCAATGCCATATTTTTTTCTAACTTTTAATATAAAAACATTAAACTAATTAATAATACCTTTCAACACACTTGCCTTACACCAATAAACTGTATTTTTAATATTTTTTGATCTTCATTTCAATTTGCAAGAAAATGGCAAGAACTATGCATGCATAAGTTACAATACTGTCTTTGTGTGTTTTTTTATTGTGTTAGCAACAGCATTTTTTTCTATTATAAAATTAGAGTTTTTATTTAAATTACTTCATTAATTTTTTTCTTAACTTACTAGTTTTTATGGAGAAAAAAATCGTAATAAATTTTTCAATAATAAAACTGAATTGACAGTGATTCAAGCATCAATAATTATTTCCCAATTTTTAGGCTTTGGATTTATTATCTAGTTAATAGTTGTAATAAATCTTTTACTCAAGTATGTCTGTTGAAGATGAAGCAATTCTTTTAGCCCCCTCCACCAAATGCAAGTGTTTATGGAAGCTACAGCTTGAACAATTTGATGCTATTAAATATTATCAAAGAACAAATGCATATAAATAATTTTACTAAGTCTTCAGGCCTCAAGTTCCCATCACCTATGATGATTCAATTTTAGAGTTATTTATTATTTGATAAAAAATGTTTGATAAAATTATAATTGGGAATTATCTTAATTTTTGTAAAGAGCTATAATTTTTTTGTAAGGTATCTGTAATTCAGCTGTATATTTGGGACTTGAATAAAAATATGAGGTAGCCTTATCTTATTTTTATTATAAATATAGAAATTTTGTTATGGAACAGTGAATACAAGTAAATGGCTGAGGCAATCAGAAGGTGAGATCAATAAATTTGGATTACAGTACTTTACAATGAAAAACAGGAATTACACTCTCTGCCAATTGATAAAAACCAAAAAAGGTTTGAACATTCTATTACAAAGGAAAATGTTTTTTGATAACAGAACCTCTGGCTATACTTCAGTGATTTACAAAGAGAGAAATTCTAATGTCCTTGTCTCTGGAGGGGCAGATTTTACTTAGCAACACTAGTTCTGCAGGAGATATTTCTCTCATTGAGAGGCCAGATTTTAGAAGTAACAGACATAATAACCTTGAGGATTGCCAATTCCTCTACAACCTTTATGATAAATGCTTAGCCAGAGCCAGCACTTAAAATATCTCTGTCAGGAACCCCTCCCCAAACCCCTGACAGAGATATTTTAAGTGCTGGCTCTGGCTAAGCATTTATCATAAAGGTTGTAGAGGAATTGGCAATCCTCACTGTTTATAACTTACAAGCTTAAGAGATAGGGTCATGTGATCTATGAATTGATCTATGACTCTTATTTTGACTATAACAACCTTGTTTGCATTTTTTAATAATGAAAGGATGTCTTATAACAAAAGTAGACTTTTACAGAATATATAAAATTAAATCTATTATAGACTCAGTACAACAAATTATAATGCAACAATAGGATTCCTCAAAACTAGTGAAGCAAAGTTTCAGGTGATAAATGTGTGTTAATAGTCATGATAGATATGTTTATCATATGGATTTGTACACAGGCAAAGACATACATGCAGACACTCACTTATGTGTGGGAATTCTGTTTTCAGTAGTATTACATATTTTGCAAAAGAACATCACATTATTTTTTTGTGTCAGTTTTTTTTTTTTGAGTAAAGAACAAAATAGCTGTACACAAATAAGTTATACTTTTGTGACATATATTCAAAATAGTAGCAATTAATTGTATAAAAAATCCAAGATGAAAAGAAGAGATACTCCTTTTTTCATCAATAAAGACAATGACATTCAATTGCTGATTCATCAAAATAAGAAGCCAACTGTAAATGATTATTAATGCCCATCTACCTTATGGAGATGACACTGTCAGCAAAAGAAACAATAAAAATGGATCATGAATCATATCCATGTTCATCAGAAGTAAAAATGTGCAATTTGATATAAGGATAGTGATGATTTGATCATCAAAAGTGGTCTCAATAATGTTGGGTAGAAAGTTCAAGTAATAGCCCATGTGTCCACTCTGGTATAGTTTCGATATGGCTCTTGAAAATATATAATTTTATATCCTAATTGTGATAACAATGCAATTAAATGCTAAAACTCATTTAGACTTTCAGAGAGCCATGTCTCATATGTTAATCAATGGCTATTCTTCACGAAGAAAATTTGGCCCAAATATCCATGCTGGAATATCGATATAGAAGCCAAATACAGATAGATTTCCATTGCCACAATATTTTAATGAATAACTACTGTGTTGTATGCCTAAAAGGTCAAGATAAGAAAATCATTATAACTGTCTGGAATGTGGATTAATACTTCTACGTAATAACTATCAGAGAGACTGTTTTATATATGACAAATCAAGTATATCCTAATACTGCTATACCACCACTACTCCAAACAGTATCCTCTATAGTTTCATTACAAATGGATTTAAAAGAAGTGTAAATTAACATTCTTGTTCCATGCTTCCAATTGCAAATGCTCTTGATTCTGTGCTCAGATGCAGATGTGAATTTTGAATAGATCTAATGGGTAATTATATTTGAATTTTGATTTATGTGTTTATTCTTTTACAGCATGACTAATAACTTTTTACATAGACTATTATTTGTGAGTTATCAATTTGTAGTAATTTTTTGACTTTATGTTTTAGACTAAGGGTTGAAAACATTTTTGAGTCAGAGAGCAATTTTGACAAAAAAACATAGAAAAATTAAAAATTAGGGCGCCACAATTTGAAATCAATTTCATTCATTATTTATAAATTTAATAACATTAAGTATGCATATACAAGATTTAAGCAACTCTTAAGTTTGCATATAACATTTTTGTGGGTGAAACAAAAAAAAATCTTTTTACTATAACTGTTACTTTCAATTAAAACTTTTTTTTCTTCTAAATTTCTAGTAAATACAATAAATCGCTTTACAAAATTTATCAGTGAAAAAATCATTTATAAGATACAAAGTTAGTATTCAAATTTACTAATATGACTTTTGAACTATTATTATTTTTTTTTATTTTAAGTAACACACTTTATTAAATCACAACATATTTACATAATTACAAGATCAATTTTTAGTACAGACAAAAAAAAAAAAAAGAACAGTATTATCCTTCACTTGTCCATTATACACATTGCAACACGTTCACTTAATTCTCCTGTTACCTGTTCATTGTTTACGATTTAGACCCTTTTTCTTTAACAACATTACCCTTCTTTATTTTATGTTTTACTCCCAGATTTCACATCTGGAGAGAGCAATTCCTCCCCATACATGTTGGAAGGTTTTTTGGGGCCAATATTTTAGGCATAAGTTGAAGTAGTTCTCCCAATCTCTATCCATTTTTTTTAACCAATTGAATTTCTTATTATCAAATAAAAGTGAACATCTTATTGCCCACAATGATTTCAATGTATGGATCATTACATTCGCATTGTGCGGGTTAAAGTTTATAACATATTTTTTCATAAGATATTTGAGATTTATTATAGGCCTGTGAAAGACCTTCATTCTAATTTCTCTAAAGGCGTAGCATTCTTCAAATAAGTGCATAAAAGTTTCATTGTGCCTCTTACACATAATGCAGGTTTCATTCAAACTCAATCCCAGTCTTTTATTAATATAGGTAGTTGTAGGTAGAATCCCATTGATTAACTTAAAAATAAATCTCATTGATGTCTGAGGTATATATATTGAGTGAAATTTTTTAAATACATTTTTCATTGAACAACTCAACCAATTATTTTCATTTTGGTAATTTGCTTTTTTTAAATCTTTATATCTAATACCATCTAGGGTGGTACATTAAGTTCATCTTGCAAATCTTTATATGCCATCAACATGTCAGTAAGATAGGATCTTTTTTCAGCTCCCAATCCATTAATAATAAATATGTCACCATTTGGGAGATTAAATGACTGATCCTTGGCTACATTCATATAAGCTTTAGCAGTAACAAATTGAACATAAGCTTTTGGGTCAATTAAATTGAGACCACCCTTATTTATTGGAAGCTGTAAAAGTGAGGTAGAGAGGAGATAAGTTTTCTTTCCCCATATGAATTTTTTTGCCATCTGTATAATCTTTAGGTTTGATTTATTATATAATTTTAACCATGGGCCATAATATCCTAGCACTCCCATTGCAATTGCATTAAATATTTTGGTTTTAGTTATTTCATAGAGTTTAAAAGGCATAAAACCATTAATTCTTTCCTCAATTTTCCTTGTGACTAATTTGTTTAATAGTCCATTCATCTTAGTTTTTGGTAAATATAATGGAAGGCCAAGGAAGGACTTAGGTAGGGGTTCAAACTCATTGGGAATTCTTTTGCCTGTTGCCAAGCTGCTGATTTATTTACTTGAATTAATGCTCCAGTTGCCTGCTGAAATTTTCTGATTATATTCATTACAACATCAATATTATAACAGTTTTCAAAAATTATTACAATATCATCTATAAATGCCGTGACCTTTACTGAAACTCCCAATTGGGGCAGGTAAATTCCACTTATTAGTGTCTCTATTTCTTTTATCATGGGATCTACATAAATTGCATTCAGACTTGAATCAATCAATCAGCTCTGTGTTTACTTTTCACATAATTCATTGAAGAAAACATAATGTGTGGTACACTATTTTAAATCTAACCACTCACACTTGCCATAATAATTATTGTATTAAATATATTAATTAAATTATAATAAAATTAATACAATTAGCTAGAAATTATATATTAGTATGCATAAATAAAATATTATTTTATAATATATTAACTTTTTAATAAAATTTAAATATGTATATTTTTATGCAAAATCAGAGAGCTGCATTTTCCCCAATAAAGAGCTGTATGTGATTCTGAAGCGGCTAGTTCCTGATCCCTGTTTTAGATGGAATCAACCTAACAAGATATAATTTTCACAAAGTGAAAGTTAATACAGATAATAAAGAATATTATTTTTATCCTGTATTGCAACAAATCAAAACATTTTTTGTTTGTTTTAGCTAGCAACATGAATGGAAAATGATTCATTAAATAGGAAAACTCTATCTATAACTTATTTCACCCTGTAACTTTTTTTTAAATATATTATTTGGTAGTTTTTGTTTTATTCTAATTATGTTTTATTAATTTTGTTTTTATTAATTTCTGTAATGCTTACCTTTACTTTTATTTATTTTACATTTGGAGAGTATATGCCTACCTGAAAGTCTTTCTTATTAGGATTCTGTGTTAGGTTCATTTCTGATTACCTTTCCTAATTGTTGAATACAATATTTGGAATATGTCTGTCATATATTGTAATGGTCAGATTTAGCATAGTTCATTTATTTTATATTTTCTCTATTTATTTATTTATTTATATAAATTACATGGGCACCATCAGGCTTTAAGTATCAGGAAATAAACTAATCTATGTATATTTAAAATAAAATTTTATTCATAATATAATAGGGTAACCATTATATAACCCCATTTGTAATGTTGGACTAAATCATGGAGGACATAAATTACTTCCAATGAATGATGGTAGACCACACAATCTTACATAACCAAAGTAACAAATCATGTAATAATAATTTATTTATAAATGTATTTATTAATTGATGTAAAATTTATTTTCTTT
This sequence comes from Epiperipatus broadwayi, assembly GCA_028023455.1. Classification (NCBI taxonomy): domain Eukaryota; kingdom Metazoa; phylum Onychophora; class Udeonychophora; order Euonychophora; family Peripatidae; genus Epiperipatus; species Epiperipatus broadwayi. The sequence continues at coordinate 24,042,158 of JAQFVV010006200.1, read as the reverse complement.
AATAAAATTAACAAATCATATAACAGTAATTTATTTAACAATTCAAAACAAAGCAAAACTCTCCATATAGTAGTGCCATCTTGTGCTAACAAGAGCAATCAATGGATGGCAGAAGGCTTGTGCATAAAATCCCTATCTAGTGCCTACTCATCCAATATCCCCAGACTAGTTTCTGGCTTGTGGTCTTCATCAGTGAGGAGCCTTGGATCTGAGAGCACTGCACCTAGCCTTCTGGCATCCATTGATTGCTCTTGTTAGCACAAGATGGCACTACTATATGGAGAGTTTTGTTTTGTTTTGAATTGTTTAATAACAATTATGTGCTAGTATGAGATAGTGATCATGTGATGTTTAGTAGTAATTTATTTACAAAGTATAATTAATTAATTGATATGCAATTTAAACAACTAGTAGTTTTTAAGTAGAAAAGTAACTTTAATTATTGTGGTGCAACACAGACTCAAATTTTTTACTGTTTTTAACAAGTTAAAAATTGAAATATTTCACCACAGTGATAGAAATTAGTTGTAACTTGTTGTATAAAAGTGACATTTAAACATATAACATAGAAGCAATAGAATTTTTTTTTTAAGAATGCTCCATAATATTCTAAAAATACAATGACAATGTCAAAATACCAATCAATATATTTTTTAACTTCTTAATGTGATATTGTGGAATATACTAATGCAAAATAATATTATTGGATTGGACAATGAAATCAAAGATTGACACAATAAAATACTTTTTTAGGATGTTGTGCATTTGAACATCATAATCTCCGACATTCTAAAAAAAGTTCAATATTCTTTTTTATTGAAAAGATTTGGTTGAAGATAAAATGCATTGGAGAGTTGCAGTTAGACAAAGGATTGAAGTTTTATGGAAATAAAAATTTGCTACAAAAAAAGTTAGGTCATCATTAAATGAACACAATAATGATGTAGCATGTTCTACATGTGGATATACTTGTGGTTCAATAATTGATTTGTGTAGCTATAGCAAACCTCATCTCTAGTGAATTATTCTTATAATTAATTTTATTATTATTTTCTTAGAGTTGAAAGAGGCCATACTAATTTTCAAGTAGCTGTTAATTATTATTTGTAAACAATAACATAAGTAAGCAATGCATTCTATATATATATATCACCCAATAGATGACTTGTGTGATCAAGTCGAAACATCGGTATATTAATATTTAAAATTTTTTAACATGGATGAACCCGCAAAATGTTTTTTATATATATTATAAATTAAATTAATTCATAACTTTATAGATATCCCACATTCTGTAAAGTAAGCTAAGTCATATCTTTTTCTCTAGTTGATAGCATATAAGAATGTGGTGTTCATATCGAGAATGCTGTGAATTAATTTGATTGGTTACTTATGTTTCAGCAGCTGTTCTAACACACACAAAAAAAGCAACAAAAAATTAAAAGTAGAGTTTGAGATGACTACAAAAATTAACTTCTGAATCATAAATATATCCACAAAAACACACACAATGATCTTTTAATCCATATATGTGGCATGTTGCAATGGTATTTTTAAATCTATTTGGCTTCAAATACTTATTTCGGAGAGCCTTCAATATTTTGCCTAATTGTAGATTTCCCTTGAATATTCTGCTCCCATCATTTCAATAAAAGGAGTCATTATTTTAATATCTTTTTAGAGTGTTTTAAAATATAGTCTTGATAATTAAATTTGCTTTTCTTACAGAAACCACCACAAGTTTATGTATAAAATATTTTTATTAGAAATTTTATTATTCTTCACATCCCCAATTCAATGAATGTTCTCACATCCTGCAGATGAAAAACATATCAATGGGCTTTACACGATCACATTTTCAGAATATTATGAATATCCTTAAAAGGAAAATGTTTCCATTAAGACTTTTGGAGCAGCAGTTAATGCACAAATGTGATCCATAATGAAACTTTTTTTAAAAGTAAACAGTTTCTTGCAAATTTAGATAATTATTCAGTATTTAATTGATATCTTACTTAGCTGAAGAGTAATATGAGGAACAAAGGTTGATACTAGGAAAAACCATTATGATTTAGCTTATGTAATTTTGATAATAAGCAATACATTCATTCTTGGTAACTGGACAATTCTATTCAATCTACGAAACTAAATATTTTTTGGGATGGTAATCAATGTAAAAATTTTTGTCTTTTCAATCAATCGTACTCATCATAACTCCAACATTACAGGAATTAAAAGTAACAGAAAAGCTTTCATTAAAAAAAAAGGCTGCTTAAAAAATAAAACTTATTATATATATAGTATACGTTCACATATAAGAATAATCACTTAAATAGAGTAACCACAATAAATAAAAGATATATATTAATTTTTGTTTGTAGGTCTTTTATGCAATTTGACACCATACTTTAATTAAAAGCTATATAGGAAATACATTAACCGCTCAAAAAACTCCCCAACCCTAATAAAGTAAAAAAAACTTCAGTTAAAAAAAGGTAACGTTTTTTTAATCATTGAAATCAGTTTTAATGGTAACTAAATCTGCAGTATATTTAGTGAGCCACCTGTCTGACGCGAAATGCGTAACTGACACAGTAATTAAGGTAACCTAAAGAAGTGTGCTTGAAAAAGAAATTTAATATTAAAATCCATTCTTTAAAATTTTTTAAATTTGTAAAATAAAAACAAACACTGTCGTCCAAACTATTATTGGATGAGATAAAATCTATCTACATAATGTATTATACTTTCAGATTATTTAGATAAAACGTCAAAGCGTGTATATAGATAGACTTTAGTATTTTAGCTCTTTATTGAAACTCGGGACAAAAAATAAACAAAAAAACTCATTTTACAAAGTAACTTTAAACGAGAGCGCTTATAACTAAAGTTACGAGGAACAAATTGGATGAAAAAAGAAAATTAGGAATGGGGAAAACAAGGCAAAATATAACCACAGATAAACAAATAATGTCAGATTGCCTATCAAGACAATCAACTGGTCGTAAATATATAGTAGTTAGAACATTACATATTATAAACACACACATATAGTCAGATAATTATTTACTAAGAGTTTCTTTTGGCTAATAGTTTTGAAAAAGTAAGTTTATTTATTATGACATTAAAATCATCCAGTCTTAAACAAGTATGATAATCCTAACTCCGGAAAAATTATCAAAATAAAAAGGCAAAGAACAAAATGATAAAGATGAGTTTTGTTATAATTATAGAAAGCAATAAGTTAAATACAAATCTGTCCACATATATGCCATGCTGATTCTTTAAGTCTGTTGATAAGAAATCTTGTAATATTGCAGCTTTAATTTTTTCTGGAACATATTTTAATATTTGAAAGACTTTCAGACCTTGTACACTGTAGTTTGTCATATTTTTGCATTAAAAACAATCATTATTATATAAGAATGTTTTTGAGATAATCTTTATGACATAAAATAGTGTTGAACAGGGCTACCAATGTGTGGGTATGCAGGTTGTGTGGACACAATGTGCCTCACCAATAAAGTGTCATGTCACCTTGATAACTAATAAAATGTATAAGTAAATGAAAATGTTTAGTTAGATTCCCGATTCACTCCATTATTGGAAACATATTCTGGTTGTATATATATATTTATTTACTTTTTTACTTAGTCTAGTGATCATTGCTCAAAATATGTTTTACATATTCTACTATTGTGCTAAATTGAACAAAATGGCCACCATGTTGCTTTGATAATTAACAAAATTTATACGTAAATGAAAATATTTAGATTTCCAAATCACTTTTATTTAAATATCCTAATTTATATATATATAAAGCCTCATTACTATTAAGGAATTCATTTAAAAATAAATTTATTTAAAAAATATTGTCTCATAATAATTATAGTAATTCTGCAGTAAATTGGACAACTGTTATATAATAGGTAATTGCATTTATCAGTCATATTTTAAAAAATATCAGTCTCTGAAATGTGGGATTCTGGGATTGATTCTGGTGCTATCTCAATTTTTTTTTAAGACTGATATTATCTTTTTTTAATACCGATATAATTTTTTTACATTTTACTAATTTGCTTTTCCTTGAATTTGAATTGCTGTGAAGTTGTTACTTAGCTAAAAACTCATAATTGATCCATAATATTATTCAAATACACCTGGGTCTTGTTTTATGTGATAGATAGGTTCCTCAGAAAACACGTGCAAATAAAATCGTGCAAAAATAGATGTAACTTACCTTGAAAAAGGGGGGATATGGACTGTGACTTTTCAAAAATCGCATAAAAGCAAAGCACCAATGTAAAATTGCTTTAAAATTCGCGCAAAAAAAAAAAATAAGGAAATAAAATATGACTAATAAAAAATTTCATATCTGAAAAAAATTGATACAAGACAAACTTTTTTTAACTATAATATTTAATTTTATTCAAAACAATATATTTTTATGCATAATTTACAGTAATTTACATTTTTTTATACACGTTTTAATTATTATCACTATTTGCCGATAAACAGGTTCGTTTGCAAACTGGTAAAAAATCAGATTCTTCACAAGAGAAAATACAACTAGTGCCAACGTAACTCTCATGTTGTGTTAATGGTTTTCTGGTGACAACATAATTAGTAATAACTCTCATGTTGTGTTAATGGTTTTCTGGTGACAACATAATTAGTAATTAATCTAACAACTAAAAATTAAATTCTTATTTTTGTTTTTAATTTTCAATTTTAATTGTGCCCACTGCTATTACTCACCTTTTAAAAATAAACTTGTGGACACTAAATGATTAATAATTGATTACGTTCTCTTTTAAAAAGCAAAAACAGAATGTGATTTAAAATGCAAAATTAACATGCACAATGTTTGAACAAATTTACATTATAATCTTGTAAAATTTAATGTGTGTATACATAAAATGTGGAAATCATGATTTTAATTTCATTATTGCATAAAATCTTACTATTATAAAGCACTGAAAATATTGAAATTACTAAGATGAAAGTCGAATTCCAATAATGTGCTATTACTTTCAATATACATGAAATTTATTATTTAAAGCATTATCGGAGTTCGACTTCCGGAGAAACGTGAATCACATAACTTCAAAATCGTGTTAAATACATCTGCGTAAAAAGAGACCCAGGTGTATATCCAAAAATTATTGTTTTTGATTGCAGGCAGTTCAAATTCAAGAAAAATAGAAATAGTAAACAACACCATTTTATAAATAGATATGTGACAAAATATTTAATTCTTAACAAATTACATTATATCATTTAATGCCACTGTTTAATGTAACAACATAACCCAAGACTAAAATAAAGTGCAAATGTGTGCTAATTGCTTCTAAAAACTTATGAGCAATCAAGTAAATATAAAAATTTAATATATAGATTATATAATATGTCTATAATAAAGTATAGTATACACAAAATAATGAAGTTATTAATAGTAGAATAACATGCACATAAAAAGTTAAACAATAGTATATATATATATATGTTATTATTGAGTAAATATAATCATTAATAGAAAACATAAACAAGTTATGCATAAGAAATTCTGAATTAAACAAAAGGTAACAAATGGATTTTGAGACGAACAAAAACTATTTTTAACAATTTAATTGCCACGATTACCTTATTATGTTTTTGGTAAGCTCAATAGGTTTACATGTAGATTGTAAAGCTAAGTAAACTAGAAGTAAAATTATTTATATAAGATTGTACATATATATCAAATAAAAATTAGCTAAAAATTTTATTACTGAAGTAGTTAATAAAATGTTTCTAAAGATGAGAATGGTCACAAATTTTCAGATTTTATTATTTATGAAATGGAGAGAACATTTCTAAAAATTATTTTGGGACTACTAAAGACATGAGAGTTAATATGTAAATAAAAATGTAAATAATTATACTTTTTTAATTATAGAATTCATTTTTATTTCATTTACATATTTTATTTTATGGGATGGGAGCCACTGGAATTTAATTTGCACAAAGCCATGCAGTGGCCTTACGTTTCCACATCTGATTCCCCCATTAAAACCTATTGAGAATAAAATATATTTATAGGAAGTCTTTTATCATTAGTTAAGCATAGGTTCAATCAAATGAAGTTATATACTTTTACTATAAATAGTGATAATCAGCCATTAAACTAATGCACATGTGCTATGAATACTCTCACTTTCCAAACACAAGATAAAGTCTTTGTGAAAAGATAGAATGAATCCATCTATCCTTTCAACCCAAACATTTAAGTATGGGCAAATCTTAAGCATTTGGAAATGAGAGTGTGAAGATATTAAACAATCACTTTTACTATAATAGATTGGTTTTACAATGAAGTTAATATATACTACAATGTGCTAGAACAGCATTTAAAAAGTTAAAAATGGAATATTTTTATCACAATGATATAACTATCTTATAAATTAGTCACTATTATTTTTGTCAATTAGTAGTATAAAAATGAGATGCTCATATAAATATATGTAAAACAAAGGGCACTGAAAATTTTTTGTTTAAGGATGCTCATAAAATTTTAAAATAATCACTGAAATAATTCTAGAAATGAATATATTAATTTGTTAAAATAAAAAAAATGAAATATTGTGACTGTTTATTAAAGGTTAATTCAATATATAAATTATAATATATTAAAAATAATTCAATAAAAAATTATTTAATAAGACAACTTTTATAATAATATTATGTTTAATTAACCTCACCAACCCGGATTTTGCCCCTATATTGGAGCCTTATCAAGATGTAAATACACTTAAAGTTATATTATAATTCTTTCTATTTTACAGCAACTCCATCTACAGGCTTCATTTTACATTACAATATTAAAGATAAAATAAATATTCTATTTCCTATTCATTACATACATAAATAATTATACATAATATTTACTTATAAATTATAATCATGTATTTACATTATACAATCACATATTTATACTTTAATGTTATTTATAAATTTCCTAATTTTCTCTTTCTTACATATTATAACTATATTTAATAATTTAAACCCAATATAATTAGAATGATAATCATCTATATAAATATATACATATAATTTACCTATAATTATACTTAACTTAAAATTTCCAGCTATCTAATAACACCCATTTTCCAGCCAACTTTACAGGACCTTTAACTATATTCATACATTTTTCAAAATTCTCTTGTATATACAAAGATTCATAACATATCTTCTCACTATACTTCTTTACATATTTAATTACTTGAATGTTTTTTTCACAATTTATTCTATGTCCAGTATTTAAAAAATGTAGATAAATCCCTGATCTCATATCCTTCCTTTTAATTGCTCTATCATGTTCTTTACCTCTTTCTAATGCAGTTTTCTCTGTCTGACCAATATATATCTTGTTACAAAATTCACAAATAATCTTATACACTAACCCAGCTTTATCATTCTCATTATTATTTTCTATATTACATATCCATTTCCCTAATGATCTACTGTTTTTCCATCCTATTTTAATATTATTAGGTAATTTTTCCTTTATCAATTCTTTATATACTTTATCAAAATATGGAATTGAAATCCATTTATTATTTATAGTTAATTTGTGATTATTATAATATCTACTATCTTCATTTTTATTTTTAAAAAATTTACTTATATTTTTCTTTTTATATCCCATACTAATATAATCATTTTCAACCTCCAACTTTTGTATTAATGCTACATCCTTATCTAAAGTTAACCTATCATTTTTCTCTTTAAACCCTTTCATTGCTGCCATTTTTTGAGACCATGGTTGATATGAACTTGGATCTATTATACCTCTTTTATCTTTCTCTTTAATATAATGTCTTACAACAATCTTACCTGTCACATCCTTCCTCATAAAAATATCTAAATATTTTAACCCTTCCTCTCCATTTTCTATCATAAATCTAATACCATATTCATTATTATTCATTTCATTAAATGCATTATTTATACTTCTACTATTACCTATTATAAGTAGATCAACATATCTATGATATTGTATAATTTCTTTCATTTTTATATATTTATCAATTACATTTCCCTCAATGTAATTAATCATAATAGATGATAAAACACCACTAATGGAACATCCCATAACCCATCCTTTAGTTACCTTCGAAAATTCATTTTTATATTTCAAGTACAATGTTTCACTTATTAAAATAAAGCTTCATTAATAATATATATCCATTCCTTTGATATACCACCATAATTCTTTATTCTTTCCATAACTACTTTTATACTTTCCTCTCTAGATATACTTTGATACATCTTTTCAATATCAAATGATACAATATTTCCATTCCTATTTAATTTCACATTCTGTAGTTTATTAATAATTTCCTCCGAGCTTTTAATGCAATATTTCCCAAAACCTATACTATTAATAATTTTTTATATACCATATCACACAAGCCTTTCAGCACATAATTCTTAAAATCTAATATTGCTCTTACTGGCATATTATATTTTTGTGTTTTAACTTTTCCAAACATAGTAGGATGTTCAATCACCGTAGGATATAAATGTCTATATTCTGTTTCATTAATTAACTGTTTTACTTTCATATTAGTCAATAGTATTTTATATTTTGTTTTATTTCATTACTTGGATTCTTACTAATTTTTAAATATTTTTGTTTTACCATATCTTCTTTAATCTTCTCTTCATATTCATTTTTATTTAAAATCACAAACCTTGGTCCTTTATCCTGTCGTCACAACCAATCTCGTTTTCTATTTTATTTTTAATTTTCTTAATAATGAACTTTTCTTTCCATTCTTTCTTATTTAATTTCTTTTTATTAATTGTACCATTAATCCTTGATTGTATTTCCATCTTCACTTTATTATCAATATTTGCAGCCTCTACACTCACCACTGTTGCCTTCTGTATGTTTCTATCACAAACGGTATATATTTAATACCTTTATTTAATATTTCTGACTCCTCATTTGTGAAATTTACACCAGATACATTTATGTAACCGTATTTTTCTTTATGCATATCATTAGTTTTTAAAACATCAATATTGTTCCCAAATATTCTTTTACAATTTAACCATTTCCATTTATTTTCATAATATTATTATAAAAGTTGTCTTATTAAATAATTTTTTATTGAATTATTTTTAATATATTACGTTGCAAAGACAACATTATGAACAAGTTTTGATTTAAAATTTGATCATTTTTTGAGATATAAATTATAATAATATTGTATTTTTGGATATATATTTTAATGTAAATAATAAAATTCTATATCATTATATATTTATATGTTTTGGTAGAATAATAATTTTTATTAGAACTAGTTTCTGTTAATTAAAATTCAAATTATGTTCTTACCTAAACTTCATTCATATAAATTACGATTATGAAATTATTTTCATTAATTGTATATTATTTTTGCTAATCAATTGAGTTATCTATTAAAAGTATTACACTTGATTTTTCTTTTGATTAGCTGCTTAGGTTATAAAAGTGTTTCTGGAAGCAAACATTTAATTTTATATGAGTCAACCAAGGTTATATTGTAAGGATCATTTTCATTTATACAATTTATTTACTGAAATCTGAGAAGTAATTATTATTTATGTGAACCAGAATTAAATATTTGCAAATGGAATTTAATGGGACTGACAGCTATTGCATATATTTAAAAAATATTATTAAATAATTTTAATTGCTATTAAATAATTTTAATTTCATTTCTCCAAAAAAAAAACAACAACACAACTTTTTAGTTGGTAATCAAATGTAGAAATATTAATCTGCATTCTTAGAAAATGCACATCTCAACTTGGAGAAGTTTGTATTATATTCAAGGGGGCATTCTCTTTTCCTAATTTTATTATATCTATGGTGATTATGTTGACATTATTTATTGGTCCCAGAGGACTTATGAAATGTGTCTGACATTATTATTTGTTTATTTATTTAGATATGAGCCTAGTTTGGACATGTGACTAGGGATCATCCAGTTTATTGCCTAGATCAGGGATATCAATTGTAAGGACTACTGCTTCATCAAATATTGTTATAATGGTGTATAAATGAATCTATAAATCAGGACATTTGAATATTTCTTCTTTACTGGCCATACCATAATATAACTGAGGATGAAGAAAAATATCATGTCATTTGAGCCTTCTATAAGTTGGATCATTCTTAAATTAAAAAAAAAAAGGTATTAGATAAATTATATTATATATACATATGCAATAAAATCTAATGTAAATTAGAATATATATTTTGTAGAAGCTTAAATATTTTCTCAAGTGTACTTATGATGTGGAAATATTGAAAGTGTTCTTGGTAAGAAATTTAAGTTGCAAAATGAGAATTATATTTTCAAAGACTAATATAAAGAATCTTATTCTAAAATGCTCTAATTTTTAGTCTGACTTTATTACATGTAAGTCTACGTTCTCTAAATATCTATATATGTTAAAACGAAGATTTGCACGGTTTAAATATATAAAATACATATTTTGCGGGTTCATCCGTGTTAAAAACTTTTAATATTAATATACTGATGTTTCGACTTGGTCACACAAGCCATCCAGAGTTATAAAAGGTAGAAAGACGGTTGTAGAGGCGCTACAATCACTGATTTGAATAAAATGTTAAAATTCCACCAGTACCAGGATCATATCCAGATGTGATAATCTCTACCAATGCAAAATTAGAGAAGCCATTGAGATACTTAAAAGGCCAGATTGTATCAATAAGCGAGATGATACATGCAAACTTCCTCCTATTTGGAAAGATTTTTTTAAAAAACATTCCTAAATTTAACATTTTTTGCTATTGGTGGAATTTTAACATTTTATTCAAATCAGTGATTGTAGCGCCTCTACAACCGTCTTTCTACCTTTTATAACTCCGTGGATGGCTTGTGTGACCAAGTCGAAACATCAGTATATTAATATTAAAAGTTTTTAACACGGATGAACCCGCAAAATATGTATTTTATATATATAATGGTATAAATTGAGTTCTTAACATATGTAAAGAATAATGATAAGTCCCACTATGATTCAACAAATCTATCATAATAAAATAGAAGTATCTTTAATTATGTGTGTCAATATATGAATTACAATGATTAAAGTACTATTTCTAATTGTATATATTGTCAGAAAAAATATTTATATTGAAATATTTATTCTATGGATAAAATAACTATGGAATAAACCTGCTTATCCATTAATACTTATTAGAAATTAGCTATAGAACTAAATCTATAGAAACAATAATTTCCTCTCCTTATAAAAACATAAGGTAAATAAATTATTTAATCACAATATCACCAATATCACATAAATAGAAGAAATATTAAATAGAGAATAAAATAATGAGTACATTTTTAGTATCAAATAATTTAATTAATGTAAAAACTTATATGTATGGACCATCGTTATTAAGTTCATATAAAATTTACAGATAAAATTGTCGAATATGAATAACTATATAAATATAAAAAATTAATAAAAAATATTTCCAGAATATATTATTTTTTAAGTGCAAATTCAAATGGGTTTCTTAGAATTAAACTGTATAAAGTACTAAATAAATTTTATTTCAGTATGCAATAAGAAAACATCTTTGATTTAATTAAAATAACTGATAAATATTAACTATGTATAATTTAAAATATACATTAATAGACATAAATTTAAAATGTACAAATAATTAAACAAATAGAGTTCAGAAATCCTTCTTCAGTTTTAGGGGGAGGGGGGGGATCAGTCTATATGTATGTTTAACACTTAAAAGATTATAAAAAATTTTTTGCCTAAAAATTCTTTAGTAGATTATGGGATATAGTTTTGATTAATAAAGTTCTTGATAACTTAATGACTTCCCTTATTTTTAAATAAAATTAGTTTTTTTTTGTAGATAGGTTGACATTAATTTTATATATATATGTAACATACACGAAATGAAGTTAAAAGCAGTGTAAAAAAATATAAAACCATCGACTTTTGAGTTTTTGAATCTTAAAATGCTTTTTTGATATTTAAAAGATAATTCTGAATTAGTTTTGCATGCAGCTTATAACTTATATTTATATATGACATGAGATTTAAAAAATATATTCTCTTAGTCACTTATCAAGAGTAGGCAGCAGATAATGCAAAAAAATTCTTTGCAAGATTGGACTAACAGAATTTAAAATGTTTATTTAACTCCATAGGTAGTTTGGTTAGCTTTCATTCTGAATATTATTGCAACTAACAAAAAATATTATATTTTCAAGCTTGCAAAGATTTTGCATTCTTATTAGAAAGCGATTTTCAAAAACAAAAATTAGAATAAATGATTGGTTACGAAAAAAAATAAATTGACATCTTTTAACTAAATGCACTCAGAACATTTAATAAACAATTAGTTTTACATTAACAATAATATTTCTCCTTTTTAACACATATCTTTAACATTTTCTAATAAACATTACAAATTATTTATTTTGAAATTTACAAAATAAATGAAATGTTTCAAAATTAATTAAAAGAAATTTTAAATGCATTAATTTTAAACAAAAGTGTATTTTTAATAAATCTCTTCTTAATTTTGAGGGATTTTTAATTATTCAGCTTAAATTCTGTTTGATATATGTTTTAATTGTAAGATTTGCAAAAATACTAACTATCTGACTTCAATTATACATTATCCAATAAAATTTAAACAAAAATGCAAATAAAACAACAAAACACTCTATTAAAATTAATATATGTAATTTATAGAAATTACATATATTAACAAACTATCTTTAGTTTACTTTGAAAGCACATACATTTTATTCTTTCTTTATTATCTTTTCCAAATTTGATGTGCAGTATTTCACTTGATAAAATATTTTCTAAGTGTAAAAGTTTTATAAAATTTTAAAGAATGTTTAAAGTTATTATTGATTTAAAAACATTAATATAATAAGAGAAATTATAATTTTTAATAAAGAGACAAGTTTATTGTTCATATAAAAGAAAAAACTTATTGAAAGTAAAAAAAAAAATACCCAGAACATATTTAATATCAGACAAAGTCAGATATTTTGTCATTTATGACTTTATTTTAAAGATAAATATATAGTAGGAGTTAGTTTTTTTCTTATTCGTATTGCTTCAGTACAAACATTCAATAAAATAAAATAAATATCCATTTAATTTATTGGTATAATTTTTTTAAAAATTATATTTACTCTATAATTTTGATTTATATATACATAATATATATGTAAACTTATAAATATTAGAAAATACAGTAATTAAAATTTGTTAAAAAGAACAAAAAATATAAATGTCATTTAGGAGCACTTTCAACTATCCTTGTAGACTTTGTCAACTAATACTCTGAAAGTTAACTTTCCCATAATTCTGTGATCTTAATGTTTGCTGCCTGCCTATTGATTAATATATATATATGTCTGTTATATATATGCTGTTCAATAAACAATACACATTCTATTGTAATCAATATTTATCAAGAAAAGATGAGTTATTATATGCAATATACATAGAACACAAGGAGTATTGGAATAAAATTAGCATAATTTGTGATTCCACTGTACTTGCAAATGCTCCTGTTTGGCTTTGAAAAAAAATTCCTGTACTTTATTTATATAAAAAATTGGTAAAATATTAATTTTAAATCAAAAATATTTATGATTACAGTCAGACTTTATTTGAAAATGTTTGTTTTTAAAAAAGTCAAGTGAAATGTAATTAGAGTAAAGCAGAAATTATGGCTGACTGATAAATGAATACTTTGTAAACCCATACTAGTTATTTTATTAGGTGTCATTTAAAAAAAATATATAAATGGAATTTTTTATGTTAAAACAGTCATATTTTATAATGTCTTTACAAAAATTCACTCAGATTTTAAAAATAGTTAAAATGAATTTTCTTTTGTTCATTTAATAGTTTTATCAGCAAATACAAAAGATCGGTTGTTCTGATTATGTATTTCAATTTATTACTTTTTTTTATATTTGCAAAATTGAAATATTTTTAAGAATTTTTGTTTATAAATTTACATTTCTAAGAAATTAATTAACATTTGGGTAGTCATGGAGAGACTGTTTTGTATATAAATTTATCACTTGCAGGCTTCGGGTGGTTGTTGATGGTATTACAGCGCCATCTACTGGCGGTAGTACGGTCCCTCCATGACTACCAAAATTTGTGAAAATATACTAAAGAATAAAGGTTAATTCATTAATTAAAAACAAATTTAATGCAAATGGTAACTAGAGAATGCCAAAAAGTTTATGGTTAAGATAATACTATTAAAAATGTAATTTTCAAAAGAGGCAAAAATATTTATTTCACAATTACAATAAATTGAAAATATAAAGTATTTTAAAAGAGTTTACACTAGTTTAATTTTCATATTATTATATATATCAATCTAATATTTTACAAGCTAAAATTAAATTAATTAATATTATTGGTCTTGAGACTGGAGCATCTCAATATTTATATAAGAAATAAAGCAGTCATATGGATAATATTTAATATTAAATCTGCCATTAAAAATGTAATAATTCTAAATATCTCATAATTGTCAAATTTAAAACTTGAAACCAAAATTCTAAGTAAACTTATATATATTATAAGAGTCAGCCTATGTATGATTAAATTATTTAAATTTAATTTGATTTGATTGCTAGATGACATTAAACATCAGGAAATACAAGACACACATTCTTTATTTATATATTTAAATAAGGTTTAAAACTATTTTCTCTAATATGCATTGATGATGAGTACTACACATCATTATTGCAATACCTGACTAGATCACATAGAACACAAGTTACTTCTGATGAAATGAACAGGGAATCAATAAGCAGACCAGACAAGATTACATATAAAGAAGTTGTCACACTATTTAAAATAATAAGAGCAATAATTTATTTTCAGAGTATCATAATTTTCAGACAAGATGTTTTTTCCCTAAACATGCTTACATTACAGATTATATCATAAAAATCCATGAATTGATTATCACTTTAATAAGCCATCTCTTCCCTATATTTTAACTTTTACTTCACATGCACATTGGAAAACAATAGTTGTTATTTGTAAAGTGTCCAAAGTTTATTTTGATTAATTTTAAACCTTAACTTCTCAATTGCATATTCCAATACTAACTTTGTTTAATGATCGAGCACATTAACCATGGAATATAACACTGACTTTTAATATACCCTGGATATGGATAATTATAATCAATACATCTTTCTTAAGATAATTTGAAGGAATTGCCACTTTAAGTCCAAATCCTGATTTAATAATAATTTAATTATATAGCTGGCTCTTTTGAATCTGATCCCTAATTTAACTGTAATATAATTTAATTAAATGAGATAGCTCTTTGGATACAATCCCAAATTTACAGAAAAACCCCCTGAATTTACCCACTATATACATATAGTATATTTTAACTATTCAACAATGAACTAATGACTGCATTTATGTCATAAGTTCTACATATTTAAAGTCTAACTCACCAAAATCAAAAGGGCTAATTTACATACCAATGAACTTGATCAAATTTCAAAATAAACCTTCAACTTAATTATTTCGCAAAACAGAGCATGGCTGCTGTTCATTTGTTGGAAATTAAAATGTTTTTTTTTTTAAATTGGGGGAAAACCAAATGCACTATACATGCCAATACCAGCATTTTCTGTGGTTCAATTTCCTTTTTAAAATGGTGAATGGTATGTTAAAATCAGACAAAATTTTGATTTTTTATTAATATTTCTAATACTAGGTTAATTTAATATTTTTTCCTGCTCAATTTATTAGATTGTACAGAGAAAACAAAGACATGTTTTTTAGCAGCCAGAATTAGTAATAAAGTGGATTCAACATGCTTCGATGATTTTGCAATTTCAAGGCCTTCATCCTGAAAATAAACATAAGATACATAAATATTCAATTTTAATTATTTGAATATTATTTAAAATTTTTTTATTTGATAAATGTATAATTTATTAGTGGGTTTGTATTAGTGTTTCTGTGTAGTATATAAATTATACCCATATTCAAATATAACAAAAGTAATGATTTATGTACAATGTAATTTTGGGAGTCTGATCCAACTTTATTTTATACACAATGATTCTCAAAAGGTTTAATAATTTACTAGGGTGGCCATATTTGTATTAGTGTGTATATACTTGTATGGCTGTTTGTATAACAAGTAATGATTTTCACAACATATATAAAATTAAGTTATTATAGAGCAGTGCAATGTAAATTTTAAGGCTGATTACCAGATGCAGAAGGGTTGCAGTTGATGAAGCAAATCACAATTAGGCATAGTACCATGTGATAACATAAATTCTTAAAACCAATAGGGAGGCTTCAAGTAGTGGGTGTGTGGTGATAGTCACAATAGTTATGTATACAACATGGAATTGTATACAGTCAAAGATGATGGGGTTTTTGCCTATGCCTTGGAATTCATGCTGTGGAGTCAGTAGTTTTGCCACTTCTTGCATCACATTATTTTCAAGTCTATAGATAGCAAATGAGCTATATGCAGATAAATTATATCTCTATGGGACAATAAATATAACAAGATAGCACCACTGGCATATACAAAAAATATAAAATGAAGAGAGGAAACTCATTTTATCATTGATACAGACAGTGGCCTTCAATTTCTAGTTTTGGATAGACAAGAAGCCAATTTCTGTGATTACAAATGCATATCCCACCTTCTGGAAATAATTTATTTTGTATCTTTTATTAAAATGAATCTTTTTCTTATAGATGTCTTGAGATTTTTTAACTTTTGGGGTATAAGATAAAAATGAAGAATTTTTATGCTACCATTTTTGCAACTTCTGAAGCTATGGATTATCTCAGATAAGAAAGTGTTATACATGGTTTAAATGATAACTTTGTGAGGAATACAAAGAAATAATCAATGAAGATGTAATTTAAACTTAATTAATGATAAATTAGAAATTATGAACAAACAATAAAGTAATAATTTTTTTGGATATTGAAATTTCTTTTTTTTCATTACCTTTTTAATGGTAATCCTACTTGTTTTAGCCTTACTTTTTCCAGTTTCTATCAATGTAAAACTTTTTGCTCTAACATTATTAAAACTGAAGTTTTTGTGAAAATTGGTCGTAAATCAATTTTTTAAAAATTCAATATGGCACCAAATACCCTGATAGTTATTAATTAAAATGCAGCTGGAGTATTTATAAAAATTTAACTGCGAATGCTGAATTTCTATATATATTAGCCAAAACATTCAGTTCTTCCTTTAAACAATAAATTAAATAATTTGTTATAGAAGCACTCTATATATAATAACATAAAATTTGTTAACATTAAATATATACTGAGAGGTCATAAAAATAAACTTAAAATGAATAATACATTAGTATAACAGTATAAATGTTTTTTTAAAATTTATGCAGCAAAATTTTGAAGCCGGAATTCTCTATTGTTTGTTGTGAGGATTTTTATTTTTCAGATTAATATTTCTCCCACAGTGGCATGTATTAATTGACTCCATTTATAAGTTACTATAATGTCCTTTAACAATCTCCTGTCTTTGAAATTTAAGGTTTAGCTTTCTCTATTTCTTCATTTTGAATAAAGATTCCTTTGAAAATAATGTAATTAAGTTTCACAGAGATCCATGCCAGATTTCAGCATTTGGCAGGTGATTCTCTTTTCTACTCAGCCATTCTGACTAATTTCAAGAATTGACTATATATAGGTTTTGACCTTTTAATACATTTAATCTTGTTTTTCACACCTTTGATAATCTCTTATTTTTAACAACTTGATTACATGAATTTTAAAAACGCTCTCATTATTATTTAATTGATTGAATTTCAAAACATTGCAATTATTAAATTGCCTTGTTTTCGAATCTCATATCTCAAAACCGACCTAAACTTTTCTATTACATTATTTTTAATTTAATTATTTAAAATCTATTTCTTAACAGTTGTTTTGCAATACGTTACACACATTCTTTTAAGCTTTAATAAGAAGAACAATTTTAACATAATTTATATAATTTACTAGTTTCTCTTAACATTTTAAATATTTTTGTCAAGCATTGGTGATCGAGAGGTCAGCGACAGCTGCTTTCCAAGCAGTTGTCCCGGGTTAGCTTTCCGCTAATGCTATGACACATGAAAAAAAAAATATTATTTTAAAATGTTATTTAATAATTTATTATAACATTTGAGTATACCTATTAATATTATATTTAATACCTCTTTTTTAAAACGTTTGAACTGCTATATAAAGCAATTCTCATAACTTTGAAAATCAACTCACAAACACTTGGGTGGTTGACAGTGAAATCAGTCATTATACATACATTAATTGTTATATAATTTTACGTTATATTAAAGTTAGTTTCAAAATCAGTAGGTTTGATTCTCTTGACTCATAGTAGCCCTTTCATATCAATTTGTAATCCTTTGACTGATAATATCTTGGTAATTAGACAAAAGCAAACTATAATTAAGCAAAAAAATGATTGTCTATGATAGTTTACTAGTGTTTGCTACACATCCAACATAATTTATGTTTACTTTTCAACTGTTTGAAAAGTTATTTGATATCTAGCAACTAGAAGACATAAAGGAAACATCAATCTAGAAACCTTTATATCTCAAACTCAATGTTCTGTTAGTGAGCTAAAACCACTCAGTGAATTACATTACTATGACGTATTCACAGAAATAAACAATAACATCAAATTAGGTTGGAGAATGTTTTAATTAACTTTACCTGAACAAAAATTATAATTGAATGATTATTAAAATAGTAATTTAACAGGTATGACTAATGATTAATAAGAATATTGTTACAACCACTAAACATCACACCAATCCTGCCTAATAGGATAATGGTGGCTGTGGTTGCTAAAGAGCCAAAGTCACAAAATGTATGGGTGCTGAATTGAGTTCAGATCCATATGTCTATATAAGCTATTGAGTTTAAATTGAAAATATTATTGTGTTTTCAATTTCATTCTTATAGTTTTGGAGTGGAGATAAAAGGTGGCTGCTGGAGGGTTGCATTAGATCCTAAGATCTAGGTGCAGTGCTCTCAGATCCAAGGCTCCTCACTGATGAAGGCCACAAGCCAGAAACTAGTCTGGGGATATTGGATGAGTAGGCACTAGATATGGATTTTATGCACAAGCCTTCTGGCATCCATTGATTACTCTGGTTAGCACAAGGTGGCACTACTATATGGAGAGTTTTTGCCTGTTTAATATTGTTACAAGAATACACTAGATCTAAAGTAGCTAATTGCATAAGTCACAAGAATGTTAAATGATAAAAACTTAAATTTGTAAAAAAAAAAATGCATTTGTTAGAGAACAGAAAAGTGAAAATTTAACCAAAAGAATTTTCAAGATTTTATAAATTTTACAAAGAAGCATGTGTTGATAGGCAATAATCTTAAAGGTTCAATTCAACCAAAGCAAATGATTTGTTTTAAGAATAAATCATGAGCTAAAGTATTCCATTACCTGGTCATTGCACTCTATTACAAGAATTTATAACTAATTATGATTTAACAATATTTATTACTACGTATTTTATTACAAAGGCATAAACATTAGAAGCACAAATGGAATGGAATTCATTAAAAATAAAAAGTAAAAGAACATTATGGAGATTGATAACATATCAGATAAAATGGCAAAAATTAATTATTGAAGATGTGTTCAATCTTCTCATTGTGATAAAGAATAGAGGGTTTTTATATGATATACAGAATGCTTTTGTCATGACAGACTTTAATGCTAAATTTGCAAATAATTGAAATATGAAAGTATGGAGGGTAAATTTGGTCCAAATCACAGAATTAATAATTAAGATTCCTAACCTTTAGAAACTCTCCAATAAATTTAAATTAGAACTTAAAAGTCATTTAAAAATATTAACAGACTTTGAATATAATTGATATTGTTGAAATCAATACAAAGATAAATGATATTCTATTGCTAGCACAAACAGCAGCAATTGGCCAATAACTTTTCTACTGAGACAAGAAAATATATGAAGAAAAGAAACGATATAAAAATGATCCATTGGGAAGAATTGAATACTTAGAATTTTTTAAAATAGTATGAAAAAGAGTTAATATTAATATAAAAAATATAATTGCGAATTGGCAAAAAAAGATATAGAAGAGAATAAAAGTCAAAAATATAAAACATCTTGGTACTGGAAAAAAAGTTATTTCTGCAGTAAAAAAAGATATAATTATTATTAAAAAGAGAGATGACATCATGAAATATGTAAAGAGTTCTGTAAAGAATTACAATGAATTGCAAACCACCCTATTTAACTACATGATTTCAATTATATGATATCCAAAGAAAAATGTAAAAAAAAAAAAAAAATGTGAATAAGCAAACAAAACATTAAAATTCACAAATTTTATGATATTTGAGCAACCATGTTTCCTTCTTTAAGCACAATAAGGGATTACATTTTTTTAAAAAAATTAAAATTTATAAATACATTTTACATTATGACAGTAGCTGTTTTTTTTGTTTAGAATCATACATATTTTATTCCTCCTTTATTATTCTTTCTGAATTTGATGTGCAGTATTTTGCATAAAATATTTGCTGAGATTGATTTTACGAAATTTTAGATCTTACTAAAAATTGATACAGATTTAAAAAATCAAACCAATTAGAGTGACCCTAATTTCTTAATAACAAAACCACTATTATGTTTCTATAAGAGAAAAACTTACTGAGAAAAAAATATCACAATGTTTTAATAGTGATGAAAATCTGACATTTCAATTTCATTTTAAAAATAAAATAGGATATTTAATTTTTTTCATATTATTGTTTCAGTGAAAACATGAATAAACACACTGTAAAAATAAATGAAACCCTTCAATTTATTATTCATAACTATATTATCATTATTTAAGGAAGCTTGTTACAAAATATAACATACTTCACAACACTGTACTTAGCAATAAAGAATAAGAAAACTGTAGATCCTGAGGATATTTGAATACCAGTCAGGCAGGATTGATGAGTTTTAAATAAATCCAAATACAAGTTTATTGTAACAAAACAAATTTATTTAATATTTATAATAAATATTTACTAAGGCTGTAATGTCAAGAATGTGCATGTAAAAATGCGATAATAGAGACCTCTACAGGTCTTAACCACAAGCTTAAGTTTTGGAATTCAAAAAAGTAGTAGAATGATGAGAGAGTTTAGCAGAAATCTATAGTCTATAAATTCTTGCATGTATGTTATAAAAAATAACTTTGAAAAATATTGTACTTAAATTAATATTTTGAGTTTTTAAGAGTATTTTAAATTAATTATTATTAATATCATATTTTTATTTATCAAATAAATAATAAAATGTATAATATAACAAAATAATGTAATATTTGTTTTATCTAAAATTCCGGACAGTGTAATTAAATTTTTTTTAGCATATTTGACTTATCAACTAAACCAGGTCACATAAATTGATTAATATTTTTATTTTGTCAATCATTAAATTAGTTCACGTATCACTGATATACCATATTTACACTCCGACCATATGTATCTTTAATACTTCATCATTTTCTCTCATTGTTTAAATCATGAATGGCTAAATTATCTGATTGGGTCTTTAGCTTTGTCTCATCCATCACTCTACAGAATCTCATCATATACACCATATGAAAAGCTCCAACAATGCATAAATATGGAAGAAAGCAATATACTGTCATACTGATTTGTGACAACAGGAATTTTCTATGTAAGGTATATTACTTCAATTTTTATTAATATTCAATTGCTTGCTTAGTCATGCTAAATTTATCTGGATTTAAGACTTTTAAAAATGTTGAATGCCAAAACTTTATGCAACTTTAAACTAAGTTTATTATATTTTATTCTACAATGAATTATTGATTAAATATTTTGCAAATGCTGAAATTATTATTCACAGGAGATTCTCAAGCTTAATTTGATGTCATATTCAAATTAGAAATTCTGCTAAACTTGCAGGATGTTATAAATGATAAAAGTAGCTGTAGAATAATAATTATGTAGGTATAAATGCCTTTGCCTTGTTATGAAAGCAAAGGTATACCAAAGCAAATTCTTTTCTTATTATTATTGTTTATGACTTTCATGAAAATTATTATGCTATTTTAAAATAAATGAAGCGTTTATTTCAATGTTTATAAAATTACAGGATGTACTGCATTTTTTATGAATATCATATTCTTAAATATGCTATAAATGGATTAATTTCATGTTCATGCACTGCATTTTAAGAAAATATTTTGCCTTTTTTTTGAAAATATATGTTTATGCTTTAATGTACTTTACTGCCTTTATATAATTTATCACTGATAAAATATAAATATTGCATAAAGCATATTCTGTGAATTTTACAATTTGCTTTTTGTTTTACAATGTGTTTGCTTTTAAAGGATTACTGTGCTCCTAATAAATTATTTGTTGCTGAACAAAACTTTGCATTGCTTTAATGGAATTATATTATGCTCTTTATCAAAATCTCATTGCATGGAGATACGAATTGTGTTTCAAAAGGAATATTATCCTCGTGCTGTTTGAAATAAATATTACGCATATTACTTTTTCATTATTTTACATTTGAATTGCTTCAAAAGAAATTATATTTTCTTATCTTTGTGTTATCTCAACAAATACTTTGTTACCTTGATTTTTCAAATTATGTCAATGCTTATTTATTTTAAGTGCCTCAAACTTTAATTGTTTTCCAATATTTAATATTCATATCATCTTCAACTTGTCCAAGGACTCATTATTGGACTACAAAATAGTACGGAAATATTTAGTTGTTTTATTCATAAATGTATTATATTTATGATATTGCTTATTTATTATTTACAAATAATTTGTACCACATTTATTATGAGAGTTCTCTGAACATTATTGTTTTGAAAGGTAACACATCCATCCAGTATAGAATTGTTTAGAATGTATATAAATAAATGGAAATATTAGTGGAATAGATGTATATTTTTCTTATTGTATTGCTAAGCCACAATTTTTATGCCTAGTTATATTTTGCTAGGTCTATTAATGTTTGCAGTTCTTTTCAATTCTTAAGTGACTGCATTTTTTATTGCATTTACTTTAGCTTCCCTTTTAATAACACTTATGCGAATTTTCAAAGAACAAAACTAATTTTTCCCCAGTAGCCGGCTAAATTATTTATTGATAATACACAATGTTAACAATTTAATCTTAAAATTTGATTCCGCAGGTACAATTCACACACATATCTATCTTACTTCCAAATGTCTGTAGTGATGGCATCAATTTTCATGAATATTTTCTTCTTACATTTATTATTAATTTTCATTCAGTTTATAGGATAATAATGACAAGCTCACTCTACTATCAACTTCCATGGTGACTTTCTGCTCAAATTTGTTCATGTCTATTAAAATATCATCATTGCATTATTTTTGTTTCTTACTTTCCCTCTCCCAGTTTTATAATCCAGTATTATTTTTGTCTTTATTGTGGCAAACAACAGCTGCATGCCCTGTTGTTTTACATATATTGCATTTTGTATTTCTAAATCTGCAGTTTCTCTTTAAGTGATCATTTCCCCAGAACAATAACATATCAAAACCTTTTTTGTCACTCTTGCAATTCAGTCTATTAGACTCTGTTTTCTTTACTCCAACCGTTATTTATCCATTTGTTTTGAGAGTAGAATTCTGAAGTGTTATCTAATATAGTTTCTTGTATGATACATTTTTCTATTACATATTTATAATTAAGGTCCGATTCATTTATAAAAATGCAACAGCAACAATTAATTATGTAATGATACTAGAAAGCCTATCACAATTCTTTGCTAATGTTCACAGTGCTATATCATAGTACTTATATTTTTCATGATTTAATTGCCTTCTATTCCTCAATCTTAATCATGATAACCATTTAGTTATCACAGGTATGAAATGAACATTTAGTTTTTCCTTCAATTTCTGATAAAGAATCTTCTTTGGGGATTCAGGGGTCACAAAGCTGATTTGTTAATTTCAATACATCTTTCTCCAAGATCCACATAAATAGACCTTTTTATTTATGAGCATATAGCTTTCAATATGGCCCACATAACTTTTCCATGATGCAGCATTATCCAAATTGAATTCACAAACGTTTCTGATTAGTGATGCCATTTTTCTTGTTTTAATTATCCATTAGATGATTTGGCTTACTGTGCTATTGTCATAATCCTGTTCTGCTATTGCTTCCCACAGAATTTAACAATTACTGACTTAACACTATTCTACTATGAAGGTTATTGTAACAAAATAAATTTATTTATTATTAATAAGAAAAGAATAACTAATAGAATAATGAGAGATTTTAAATTCTTATATATGTGTGACACTTTCTACACAATTTCAGTAAATAAATATAATTCTATTGCAGTGCATGTTAACTGAAGAAAGTATTTTTCATGCTTCCATTTGCAAATAACTGCAATATATATGTTGCAGATTATCGGCTGTCATTGTAATATGCAAATCATACACTTATTACGTTTCTTCAAAATTCATTATACACATTAATTTTTTATAAGCACATCTTAGCCTTAATTACATACACAAATAATAGGATTTTATACAAGAGCTTAATTATGATTAATTGTTCCTCATTTGCATAATTTACTATTACTTCTAAATTGTGCAGTATTTTAAATGAAGTGAAACCTGCAATTAAATCCAAGAAGAAGCAGGTGGAGATATAGGAAGAATTGTTGTCAAAATTATATACCAATTATCTACATGATAAAAATGTATCAAATTATTAAAAGAATGCAATAGTAATGTAATGATAAAAGAAAATATTAAAGATTATAGACCTATAAGTCTTCTATCAGTTCAACATAAAATCTTACCAAGACAATTATAACCTACAACAAACTTTGGATTTTAACAGCAAAAACAAAGAAAAAAATAATAATTAAAAAGTGGTTTTAGCATATGTAGATCATACCAAATATTGGAACAAACTATACAAATGACTAATGAATATGAGCTGCCATTATACTTTTGATTTATAGATTATGAAAAAATATCTTTACGATTAAAGATGTAGTCCTGGGGATATTATATTTTAAATAATATTTAGCAAAATGAAATAGCAGTAATTAGTGTTGTGTCCCCAACTAAGACTAGGTGACCAGTGAACAAATACACAATAAAGAATAATGTGAATAGTCTGCAACAACAATATCTCAACAGTTCACTAATGTTCAATTCCTTCGATTTACTTTCAAATTGTACACGAACACATTGTAGCATAGCAATGTGACAGACTATAGATTCCTTGCAAAAGACCACCTGTAACTCCACTTGAAATTTCTGGAAACTCAACTCTTCATTTAGCTGCTAACCGGACAGTTTCCTCAGGCTATGGTCTCCCAATCTCTGTGGGACTACCAGCTATTGCCCGTGAACTCATTTCCACTGAGCACTGCACATTAACCAAAGCACTGACACTAGATCTCTGCTAGGCAATCGCATGGTCCCAATATTTGTTAGGTACTCTTTTTATAACTTTCTGATTACTCCTACAATTAATTACCTTCTCCATATAAGGTAAGTTATTTAGGTCCATAGCTAATTAAATTGTGCCTTCAGAATTTCCTTACCATATAAGGCAATTTAGTCTCTTATCAAGAAATATTTGCAATCAGAAAATATTTCTTGGAATTTTATCGATCGCCATTACGTTAATTTTTTAATTACATTTTTTTATCAGTTCGCGATCTAAAAAAACACTAATAAATTCTAGTTTTTCTGAGTGTACAAACTTGTAGAATATTTTTACAAAAGTACATCTCCCCCCACTCCAGAAAAACTCATATTGCTATTCCTCGGTGTTTTGCTTTAAGTCAATGTCTGATTTAACTGCTGCTGCAAATTCATCGCCACTTACAGGTTCAATGGTGACTGTGCAAGCGTGGTGGAATTTAACTTCCGATAATAAATACGCAAATGTTTTATTTCCTAACTTTGGTATTGTTACATCACTTAGACTTGCAGTGAATTTTGAAGCCATTCACTTCTATTTTAGCATTTTACTAACTGGAATTTCCATTTTCACCCAGTTTCTCCTGACTGCAGCTAAGCTTGTTGTAATGCAAAATGTATTCACTATTAACAGATTCAAAATGCGACTGCCCAATAATTTGCTGTGACCTCAACTAAGACTGGGTGACCAGTGAACAAATACATAATAAAGAATAATCTGAATAATGAATAGTTTGCAACAATAATATCTCAACAATTCACTAATGTTCAATTCCCTTGATTTACTTTCAGACTAGCTGCTACAAAAATGGTTGCCAACAGATTTGGTTTACACACACCTTGGCCCAAGTCCAGTTAAGCTGTACATGAACATATCATAGTACAGCACTGTGATAAACTATAAGCTCCTTACAACTTCCGTCTCTGCAACAATCCACCTGTAACTCCACTTGAAACTGCTGGAAACTCAACTCTTTGTTTAGCTGCTATCCGGACAGTTTCCTCAGGCTACGGTCTCCCACTCTCTGTGGGCATATTCAGCTATTTCATGTGAACACATTTCTACTGAGCACTGCACATTAACCAAAGCACTGACACTTGATCTCTGCTACATTGGAATTGAATTGGAAAATCAACTGAAGATGCATTTGAATAGTACTAATACTTGTTATGTACTCTTTTTATAGTTTTCTGATTACTCCTACAATTAATTACCTTCTTCATATAAGGCAATTTAGTCTCATTATCGATCACCATTATGTTAATTCTTTAATTACATTATTATCAGTTCATGATCTAAAAAAAATCTCTCTAATAAATTCTAGTTTTCTGGAGTGCACAAACTTGTATAATATTTTTACAAAAATACAACAATTAAATCATATGGTTATACACAACCACTTCCTTTATTTTGCAGTAATATTTAATATAAATACAATTTCTATATCTTATTTCAAACACTTTATAGCAAAAAAATTTTATTGTATATTTAGACACACAATCTGATATTTCAACTGTCCTGCAGTCTTCTTCAGATCTATGATATAATGACAAAATAAAGAACTATAAATACTACAATAAAAATGTAATCAATAAAAAGTAAATAAAATATAACAAAACATAATAAAACTTAAATAAATTAAATGTACAATTTATATTTATTTTATATTTCAATTTAATGTTGTATATTTTATTTTTTCTGGATTATTTTATTTAGTTTTAATTCCATTTTATCATATTTATTTTAATTTTATTATGTTTTGTCATATTTTATTTATTTTTTATTGATTACATTTTTATTATATTATTTATATAGTTATTTATTTTATTTATCATTATATCATAGCTCTGAAAAAGAGAGGACAGTTGAAAATATCAGATTGAGTACCTATATATACAATAAAAATAATTTTGCTAAAAAATGTTTGTAGAAATTGCATTTATATCATATGGTTATACTAAGAAAATTAATACTGAGAAGAGTATTAAGACATTGTAATAACATATCTACAAAACATTTTAAGGCAGTTTTATAAGAATGAAATATTTTGTGGATTAAAATGTAAAACTAAGGGAGTAAAAGTAAATGGATATTATTTAAGCCAATTAGATTTTATAGATAATGTGATTGTTTTTGAAAATAATGCTTTAGAGCTTCAGTACATATTTCACGAGTTGTCATATAAAAATAAGAAAGTAGGAATAAAAATAAACACTAAAATGACTAAAGTAATGTTCAATGAATTTTTTCAGGAAAAAAATAATTAGATTGATAATCATTAGTTAATAGAAATTAACAATTACAAATATCTTGGTCACACTATCAATGATACATGGGTGAATAGAATAGATAAAATTAACAATAGAAATAAATTTGGAAAGAGTACTTTTGGTGAAAATAATTTAATATTAAACAGGATATATGTCTATTGATTGAAAAGGAAGGTTTCTCATAGACATTTTGTCAATTCTTACTTATGTATACGAGTCTTGGATATTTAGCAGAAGAACAGTATACAGACTTTAGACTACTCATTGAAATACAGAGAGATGAATGTTAGGAAAAACAAGAGACAGAAAACAAAGTACATGTGGGAGAGAATAAACATGTAACACTGATACCAATGAAATAATTATGATGCAATAAAACTGGGCTAGACATATTGTTAATAAGGATGATAATAGATGGGCAATTGAAGTTTTAAATTGAATATCCAATGATTGTAAAAGATCTAGAAAGAAATCATTTTTGAGATAGATGGATGAAATAAGAAAGTTTGCTGTAATTGTAAAGGAGAAAAGTTAGGAATAAAAGAAACTGGATTAAATGAGGAGAGACGTTTTTCCTGCAATGAATTGAGAATGATTAAATTAGATGATAATGATTTCTACACAGACATATTTTAATGATGCTTAAAAGGTTTCTGGACACAAACATTTGCTATTTAAAAATTATGTATTAGCAAATTAAATAGTAACTACCTACATTATATTAAAATTCAGTTATTTATTGGACATTTTAAGTAGCCAATGTCTTCCAAATATCTGAGCATTTAGAATTACTCTTAGTTAAAAAAAACTTGGGGTAAGGAAAGATTTTAAATAGTAAAATTATAGAATAATAATTCTACAAAAGATCCCCTCATTTTTTATCTTAATAAATTTTATATATTCTTTTGAAGTTAACTGAGCTGTGATTGTCTAAACTGGACAACATATATTTATCATCAACATCATTATAATAAATAAATATCTAACATACAGGTTATATATATGTCTATACAATGTAATATATAGGGTACTTCGAGTTCAGACTTTCACATGATATATATGTGGTCAAGTGTATCAGTGGTATGAGATAGTGTGGAGAGTTGAGGGTCATGTGAAGGTCTGAGCTTATAATAAATAAAATAACTTATTTTCAAGACTTATTTAATTTCTTTATGACAGGTGTAATAACACACATTAAAGATTTAAAATTTATTTATTTGGATTGTAGTAATTACTAACGATTTTAGTTTGTAATATTCTATTATTTTTGTTAATCATGGCTCTGTTTAATTACTACTGGTGTGACTTGCAAAAATTGTTTAAAAATAGTGATAGTATGAAAGAAGCTCAAGGTACATTGACACAGCTCAGGTGTCATTTCTGGGTATTTAAATTTGTTATGAACTCCCAAGAGTAATATATCCTTCAATTATTATTATTATAATTATTGCAGAACACAAAATAAATACCCAGCTATACCTTTTAATTTTGCAATATAATATGTTGTAAATTTCCAAAAACTTTTAGAATAATTGGCTGTTTGTATGATAACTTCTATGAAAAAAAATGTATTCATTTTTGAATTTATCTTGTCAAAAAAGAACATTCCTTGTACAAACCTATACTTAAGCCAAGTCACACATTTCTTTTTTTTATTTAGTTGAACTCTTTCATATTTAAAGAAAAATAATCTGTTTTAATTTTCTCATCAATTTTTAATATTTAGCTACTAAATCATAACATGATGATGGATTTTTTTATGCTTACAGAAGCTGTTAAAACAATATGTGATGTGATGCACTGTGACTTCTCCTTATACAGAATCAGGAATCTCTCAGCCACTATGCCCCGAGTAGTAGAAAACTCTCCATTCAGTACTGTCACCCAGTACAAGCCTTAGTAATCAATGGATGATTAGGCACTTGATAGGCATTTTGTGCACAAATCTTCTTGCATCCATTGATTACCAAGGTGTAAATCATTGGGTGGCATTAATGCATGGACAGTTTGCTACAGTTTTTAATATTTCATTGTACTTTTAATTATATGTAGATATAATATTTAAATATATGTATATTATCTATAGTAGGCTTAATGTAATTATAAGGAACTTCAACTCAGATTTTCAAGCTCTTTATATCTATCTAATCCATTATACAACCAATACACATGACCACATACATGTGAAAAAAATAAATGATCTCCAATATACATATTATGTGTTGAAACAGCACTTCCTCCAGATCACCATCTCCCACATATATATAGAATCAGTGATCAGTTTATATTAAGATAGCAAATTTTCAAACTTTAATGGAAAAGCTTCAATCTTCTCCTCTCTCCAACTTTTCAGCCATCCTTTTCATTGAAAATCTGAGGAAATGAAATGGATGGCTGAAGAGCTGGAGAGTGCAGAAGATTGAAGCTGTTCCATTAAAGTTTAAAGATTTTCTATCTTAATGTAAACTGAGCACTGTATATATGTGGGAGATATCCAAAATGAATGTGAAATAGTGTTTTAACTTTTTCACTGGTGAAGCGGCCATATTGAATATTTAAAAAATTATGTTAAGTCACAAATTTTATCATATGTTTGTATTAACCAAAAAATAACATAATATATATTATTTGAAACATCAAAGAATGTAATGAAGCTGAAAAAATAGTCATTGATATTCAAAGTAAAAAAAAGAATTAAAGTTAATATTTCTAATAATTATTTTCATATTATTTCATAAATTCAAAATTATTATGCATAAATGTTAAAAGTATAATTTTGTTAGTAGGTTAGTTGGATTCATCATAAGATTTCTAAAAAAATGATATATAATAACACTTACCTAAGGTAATCCATCACTTGAAAACTTCATAGAATAAAGACGTTAGTACCTTTCATTTTTAAGCCAATAAACATCACATGACCACCACTTCTTATGCTTGTGTATAACTTTTTTATGCAAAAGCCTTCTGGCATCCATTGATTACCCTAGCTTGATGTATGTGGCAATATGTATAGTGACTTTTGCCTGTTTTTTAAACCTTTCATTTGTCCTAGTAATCCTTCAAAATGTATTTCCATATAGGGGTTTGCAATGAATATGTCATCCTTAATAACATCCCTTATAACAAGTAGTTAATATTGATCAATAATTATTATAATTTGAATATTATAATAAAGAACTTCAATATAGTTTGTAATTTATTAAAAATTACTACTAAAATAGTCACTATATACAAAATAAAATAATAAAATAAAATATGAATGAAATACTAAATTCATTATAAAGTTAAGCTTGAGGTACATAAGTTAGTAGTTTAGAGTCAGTGCGGCATAGTATTATTTGTCCTATCTTTATAAGTTTTGAGGGCTCATATTGCTTCATGCTACTATGACCATAAATTTAGTAATAGCTTCATCAACTGCCACCTCTCTGCATTTGATATGCAGCTCTGAAATTTACATCGCAGTAGTGTATAATCGACCTAAAGTTTATATACTTTCAAAATCTTTACTTTTAGCATTTGCAAATTTTTATTATTATTAAAATGCAAACAAGACATTATAGAATAAACTAATTCGGGTCTTAATAGTTGCAAAAGATGTTTATCTTTGTCTCATATCACCTAATTCAAATACTGGACCCAAGCCCTCATCATATGAAAAATGCAGATAATTCACGATATACATTTACACAACCACGAGCTATTTTTTTGATTAGTATATACATTACTTTCAATAATAATTTTTTCATATATATTTTTTATCAAATAATAATTAAAAAAAATATAAAAATAAATACTTAACATCGGCCCCCAATAACGTTCATTCCAAAAGCTTACCAGTCTAAAATTGTATTTTTTCAGATGTAATTTTCACAATGAATATTACTTCCTTGACATTAAAAAATTTAAGAAAAAAACAAAAAAATTCAATTTAGTTGA
Source organism: Epiperipatus broadwayi (assembly GCA_028023455.1). NCBI lineage: Eukaryota > Metazoa > Onychophora > Udeonychophora > Euonychophora > Peripatidae > Epiperipatus > Epiperipatus broadwayi. Next base: position 24,010,298 of record JAQFVV010006200.1, on the reverse strand, counting down.
TCACAAAAATTATCATAAAATTTGTATTATCGTAGAAAAATAAAATTTACCTTTTATGAAACTAGAAAGAAAGATGGAAATGAAGGTGTAAAAAGCATATGTGTAGACTGCATAGATTCCTGTAAATATTGCATTGAAACTGGATATTTATAATTTGAAAATTCATGAACGTTTTAGATACTAGTAATAACTGAAAAGTTAAATCTTCATCCACCATAGCTATGGTTTTAGAAATCAATTCAGCCAATACCTAAAGACTGAATGTGAATTGTTAAGCTGGAAGAATAAGTATAACTTTTAAACTAATACTTAGTTAATTATTATCTCTTATCTAATGAAATATGTTAATGAATAGTTATGTAATTAATTTATTTATGAGTAGGTATGGCAAGACATTATTAGTTTGTTCTATTTAAATATCATGTCACAATTTAGCCGGTTCCAATTGTAATAAATTAGTTTATAAAAAAAAATTAGCTTGTAATTGCAGTCTTTTGCCATGGTATTAAAAGATGTATATTAGTTTATATCGTTATTTCCACTTTATTTATTATATTAAATCAATAAATTTTGAAAAGACGGCAATCATGCTGCATAGACAAGCTAGATTAGGGTTCTATTAAGTAGATGTAAGTTTTATCTAACTAATCTTGTATTTGAATTATTATTATTGATAAAAATGTATGGATGGTATTAGTCAATTCCGGTAATGAGTTATAACTGATTCTTATTCTTATGTAACCACATTAGTATTAGAGAATTGTAATATCATTTATGACTGCTAATCCTTTACAACCATTATCTCATTTAACAGTGATGTTTGATAGATGATCAATTCCTATCGCATGCCAACCATTTTTCTTTCATACGTTGGGTAGTGATATGTGTGCAATTGTCAGTCACTTTAAGCTATATACACTGTAGAAGTTAATCCCTACCATAGGCATATCTCATCATGTTTGTGTTCTTATATAACTATTATAATACAGATGTGATTTCCTGTATTTTACAATTATTTTATTACCTATTGCATACTAATAACAATCTGTAATTGATTAAAATAGCTGAGTAATAAGATAAGCCTTAATTTATAAGCTTATATTTTGTAATCTTTATTTGCAATCAACAATTTAGATAATTAGTTAAGTCTCTTGTTTTCTCCCTGACCTTAGTGGGCTGTAAAAGAAAAAGTTGGTATTCTGTAATGTCAGAATGTACATGTAGATTGCCTTCAGGTGATATGCATGGGGGTTGTGCAATTCTGACAGTTATAATACAGTAAAATTTTTTTGCTGAATAATGTATAAAGTAAGGTCAATAAATTGAATTTATATAAGATATTAGAGCAAAATAAAAGAAGTGGTGGATTTGTAATATCAGAAATAATTATGTAAGTGAAACAAAGAATTTAATTTTTACATGATTAACACAACACAAATATGATAAAAGATCCACTATTTATTTATATTCACTAGCTAGAATATAAATTGAAATAGATAGTATAAAAATGATTAATTATATTAACAGAAAGGATAGAAAAATTAAGGAAGCTATTATAATTAACTCATTTTTAGACAGTCAGTTAAAAACGTGACGGACTTTCCATCGTTCAAATCCCGGCAATTTTAGATGGAAAATAAAGATTTTTACGTGAATCAAGAGATTATACAAAGTTTTGTAAGATGCTGCCCTCTTGTGAATTATTTTACAAGTAAAAAATCAATAAACCTGTCAGTTAAGGTTAAACAAAGAAGGGAGGTGGACTTATCTGGACTTATCTTAGATCTGATTGGCTAATAAATTTTGACAACAAAGAAAATCTGTTGTCAATAACGAAATCACTCCAATTTCTTTTGTTTTATTTCGAAAGCGATAAACGAATGTTTTAGACTATTCTAAAAGGTTTTTTTGACATATTATAAATTATTTTGAGAAAATATGCTAAAAAATTAAATTATTTTTAGAAAAATAGTTAAGAGTTTAGCAAAAATTATTTATTTTAAGAACTGTAAAAAAATAACTGACATCACAAAATGTTAGCAACACTTTTTATTGGTGAATAACGTTCGTTTAAAGATTTGCGTTATTGAATTTTTTAAAAATTATAAACAAATATTTATTTTTGAAAAAACTTTTGTTAACTTTCATAACATGACAAATTATTAATATACTTTTTACAAACGAAACTAAAGTGAATATCATATTAAAAGATAAATATATTTTGACAATTGAGTTTGTAACTTGGCCAATTAAACGTTTAAAAATTTTTCCTCACCCAGCCAATAAAATAATCAGCAACACCAACTTTAAATAAAGATTTAGGTTTAAAAACATTATTTTTAGAAACAAATATTCTTTATTAATTAAATAAGTATTCATAGATTGAAAATTAAAATTAAATCTAGTTTTAAAAATGCTCACAGAACAAATATAAGACAATTTAAAAATTGTTTCAATTAAAGTTGCTAAGAGTCAGAGGGAGATAAATTATATAAAAATAATTAAAAATTTTGAAAAAAGTATAAATCTATAATTATATTATAGTTAATGCATAATTAAAACTATAATGGAATAATTAAAATGATAAAATAAATTAAATTATTAAAAGATTTGTCTTATAAATCTGGAATAATATATATATATTAAAAATATAAAATAGTTTATGTAAAAGAAATCAATCAAAAATAAAAAAAATAAATTAATATTTATAGAAGCATTAAAAATGTATAAAAATATATAGTTACTGAATTCATTAAAAAATTTGTATTCTTTAAAATCCATAATATAGGGCATTGTATATAATGTGATATACTGTATAGACATGCTTATCAGTTGAAATTGTAAGCAAATATCAATAAAATGTTTTAAGAGAAAACATAGTTTTTTCTTTTACATATTTAATATTAATTTAAATAATTTTTAAAATTTACTTTTTAATTTTAGCAACTCTGATTTGCTTCTTTTATAATAAGCAAATTTCAGACTATTTTATTTTCTCTTTATTACAATTGTAAAATATTATCATTTTATATATTATTTTATTTTCTCAGAGTTTATTGACACTTTCGATCACTAACACTGAAATTCAATCCACACTTTCTCTTTACTCCAGTCCGTACATTATTATAATGACTTTATTTTTTTTAACTTATAGTTATGTAGGAAAGACTACAGTATATAGCATTGAATTACAAACAATTACCCATTTTCTCCTTTCTAATACTAGTGTGAGAAATAATACAGATCATATGATCACTATTTGTAAATGTATTTTGCTTATCAACCTGACTTAATAATGAATGTTACTCATATTTTTAATTGTCTATTATTTTTAATAGTTAATACATGGGTATTTTTCTCATTCACTGATTTAATATTATTTTACATCTAATTAAAAATATTTATTGGGGGAAAAAATCCTTATCTAACCAAAATCTCCTAAAATATTTTTGTTTACTTTTTAATCAGTGATTATTTTATTAAAGTATGAAGATATACTAAATTCTTTGAATAAAGGCTGGAGATGTATAGTGAAGTTGGAATACTTGATCATTGATAGTGGTAGTCTTGAAGTTTATAAAGTCAATCTGAGGGAAGATGAGTTTACTCCAATAATTGTATATAATTTGAACTCTCCTAATTTAATGTTTACATATAAATGTATGTAAAAGTTAGGCAAATAATCTTTATGTACAAACATCTATCCAATACGTTATTTCTTCTGAGAAAAATATTTAAAGAAAGCATTACTCAAACATTTTCCAAATAATGGTGGTGGGGATTTAAATTTTGCATTCCATCTAATAATAGTTACACATATTCTCAATGTCTGCACCCACACACAAAGCAAAACAGAAAGGCCATTTAGGCATATTTCTGATGAGACATAGTGGAAAAACAGTATTAACTAAGCCAGTCAATTGATGATTATTAGCATTAACGATTTTCATTCTTTGTTTTATGCTGAAGCTAAAAATAAATAGATAGTAATTTTCTGATTAATAATTAGATTGCAATAAGCTATCTATCAGAGAAAAAATGCTAAGACTGATTAAAACTTGACTTTTTTCCATGTTTTATCTAGATTAAAATATTAATCATGAAGCTATTGGTAAGCAAGAATATAGTAAGGTACTTTAAAACTTTTAGCATTATAATTATTAAAGTCTGTAGTCTGATGAGACTTTTTGTCAAGGATTGGTGAAAACTACTAATGCCGAGAATCAAATAATTTAATATTTAATCATAATGTCATTTTCCAAAAACTTTCCATTTTAATAAAGCTTTCCATTTCTAGCAGGTACACATTCTGTTTAATTTAAATAAAATAGTGCTTTATATATTTTAGTGTTATTTCTTATGTTAAATTCTCTTCTTAAGACAGGCTGGGATAATACATTTTAATCTCACAATAACATTTGATGGCACTTTACTATTGCTAACTATTCTTTTAAATACACTATATTCTACTATCTCAGAGTTATAAATATATTATAAGCATTAAGAAGCTTTTTAAATCAATAAGATACATATATTTAGGATTCATTTTTTAAATCAGATTATAATTTATAATAAGACTTAAGAAAAAATAAAATTCGTAAATGGCACAGTCATAGATTTTTCATTTCATTTTTCAAAGAATGAACAACGCAATACGCAAATATTTATAAACCAAAGTAAAGTAAACTTATTAAACAAAGTTAGCGTAATAATGAAGGCATAGCTTTTAATTTTTACATTTTAATAATAATAGCAAAAATAAAAATAAACATACTTAAAAGTAGATAATTTTTAGAACTTTTTGGTCAGACTATTACTTAGAAAAAAAAAAAAAAACCCAATGTATTTTTAAGGAGTTATTATTATTATTTACAAATATATAATTTAATCTACTGATTACGTTATTTTTGCGTTTATAAGTTAAACTTGCCTTATTTGGTTTAATTTTATTGTTCGCTCAGTAAAATTTATTGAAAGAATGCTATTTTAATTAAAACAAAAACATTAGGAGCATTTATATATGTCAGGTGTGAAAGTTTAAATAAAAGTGCGTGTTAAATATATACACATACATTCAATGTTCTTTCCATATATATAAAAATGTGTGGACTTTGTATACATACATGATAATATATGTATACAGAGTGCACACATTTTTATATATATGGAAAGAACATTTAATCTATATATAATCATGTCTTTGTATTGTAATTTATATATAAGTAAAGTACATATTTTATCCAATTATATATATATATATTTGCATAATTTATAGACAATTACTTATTTAGGCTAGCTTGCATATTACTTTGTTGTTCGTAAATTTCGACTTGCTAATTTATGAGTTTTTTAAAAAAAATATTTGAACAGATTTTTTTTAAAAACCTACTCCATCTGTTTGTTACAACCGAGCCTTTTTATACTAATTGAACATCATATACTGAAACAATAGTTTATAGGTACTTAGGTCAAAACAAAATGCAACATTTAAATCCAATTAATATACATAAATATGTTAATAAAGGAAAAGATTTCACCGTGATAATAGTAAAATGTATTTACCGTCTTTCATTTCCCTCTCCTCCATATGTAGTTTAAGGTTATGATGACAGATTTCGAGAAGAAAGTTTTTACTTATTGACCGACACATCGTTTAATATTGTTTTATATTATATAGCACTGGTATCTGTTGTTATAATGAAGTTTTCAAAACATTTGTTCCAACTGACTTAGAATAATAATAAAGTCCTGTCACACTTAAAAGAGATGACAAATGTAGAAAAGTTGTAAACTTTTCAATAGTTAGAATAGTGACAGGTAATTAATTCGGGTGAAAGCAGAGGGTAATTACAAGAAAAGTATCAGTAATTAATGGTAGACTGGAAGAAAAGAGGCAAAAAAAAAAAACGAACTAAAACAAATAAGAAAGAAAAAAGATTAACTTTAATAAATGCGTTAGTTTATTTTACACCTGATTAAAAATTAAGCATTTTTTCTTGTTCAAATATTTCGTTACCTTTTCCAAATGCGATTAATTGCTCAATAAAGCTTAGTAACTTTGAATGGAATTGGGACGGTTTTTGGATCGCCTTTTCTCGGAGCTGCGTCACATCAGCTCAGCAAGTCATCAGCCGCGCCCCCTATGGAGTCTTTCAAACAATTTGAACAAGATGGCCGCTTTTCTGTCAGGTTTTCAAAAGAAATAAAATGCAACAGAAGGGTAAAAGAAAAAAAACAAAATCTTTTGCTTGGGTTGGTAATAAACAAACTGCGTGGTGCCATCACTGTGTGGTCAGACTGCCGAGTAGGGTTCTCCGGAATGAAATTGTTACGAAGTTAGACGGCGTTCGCATTGTCGTAAACTCACCTACACAGCGATTACTGTTAAGAAATAAGAACGTTGGAGAAGAAACAAACATTGTTTTTTTTTTTTTTATGTTGATATATAAATGAAAATATTATGAAGTGCACACAACATATGGTCTAATAGAGAGGTAAAGGAAGAGTAAAATTAGAAGTTGGTTAAGCAAAAATATTGCCCTATTGATTGAAGTTTTTGGAAGGTACATGAAATATTAAATTTGCGTGTATGTATGCGTATATATAAATATATTTTAATTTTTATATAACAAATATTTTCATTTTAATAATGTAAACAGATTATTAAAGTTTATATAGTTACAACAGTCACTTTAAAATTGAGATGCTGGAGTAAATTATGCTAAAGAGATAGCAAATTACCATCATTGATGATCAAGCATAATCGCTTGGTCATAATATCCTTTTGCATAGTAATCTGAAACTTAACATACATACGCAATCTACATGTATTGTATATTTTTAAATATTTATCGATATTTACAAACACGTTTTAGTGTAATTTCAATCTTTTTAAACACGTTATAGGTAGTTTACATTATTAAAAGACAGATCCCATACATCATTTCATGAATAGCATATCTTTTTATCTAGGTTTTCTCAGATCACGTGTAATTGCCTCTTTTAAATTTCATTTAGCAGCTTTTTCTGGGTTTTTTTTTTTTTACATTCACTACTATTCCAATAAATTCTTTATAATTTCTCTATTTCAAACATCCTGACTACATACCCATTTATTCACATTTTTTTTTTCCTATTCTTTTTTTGATCAAAATTTTTGCTCATTATGTATAAAGCTGTCCTTATGCTTGTTTAAGATGTAATTTTAAGCGATTACAAAGAACTATTCAAATTAATCTCAGTATTATCCAAAATAGCCATAAATGAAAGTACAATACAGTATCTTTATGTAGGCTCATAGCAGGTGGCAGCAAGCTATTACATTAAGGAAGCTAAACTCATCATTTGTTTCTGTTACCATTCTAGCCATCATATTTTTTGATTATTTCCATCTATAAGCTCATATATAATTGTACATTTTCATGATAAGAGAAAAAAAAATTGCCGGGCAAAATTAAATTTAAATCATATTCCCATTTTTATTTACAGAATATTAATAAATGACTTTTTATTTTTAAAAAGGACATTGCAGCATAAGACCTATGTTTCAAATTTGTGTTAGCGTTTAACCTCACAGTAGACTATTATTAAAATTTTAATAATCAATTGACTGCAATGCATTCCTAATTTGAAAATAACCCTAAGAATGAATTTAAAGCTGGCTTTAAACCAGCCCATCAAATAAATGATAAATAGACTATTTCATTATTATATAACTAACCATGATGTTGGGAGTAATATGAAGCTAAATACATAAATAAGAGAACAAACATATCACTGAAATCATATTATTAGCAGAGATGATAATAGATGGATAGTTGAAATTTTAAATAGGCTCTTCATGTGATTGCAAAAGATGTTAAAAGAGATAGATGTATGAATGAAATAAAGGAATGGAAAATTCTTCATCCTGTAGTTGATCTATAATGGTTGAAGATGATGATGAATTTGTCAATCATATTTTAAATATAAAATACCCTGTATGGTTTGTTGCAGTTGTAGAATGACAGATAGACTTTGGAGCATTCACAGATTGCAACTCAACTCATTTTTAATGCTTGAACTTCTAATAAATTTCCTGCTAATGAAGCATTTAATTATTATTAATCCAAAATTATAGCTTTGTAATTTCATCTTTTTTTTTTTTTAAAAAAAGTCTACCAATCTTTACTACTTTATTTTTGTCTTTGTAGTTTAAATAGTGATGTCTCAAAACTTAGCTAAGGTTAGCAACTCAGATTTAGCCAATAGTAGAATGTTGATTCAAGAGCTAAGCTAGAACTAAAGATTTCTAATCAAAATTTCGGCTGGTATTTGCCCATTTGAAGATAACTGCTGCACTCAATTTAGGTAGTTCTAGCCACAAACCTTCTGATCAACTAACAGTAAATTATTATTTTTATATATTTAATTTTTTTTATAAAAAATTATAAATATAGACCTACATTTTCAGCTTTTTATTACAGTTTTTTAATGTTAATATAATAAACATGAAAATGTTTGAAAAGTCCATATTTTAGTCATAAATAATTTTGTGCCATCATCTTCAGTGTGTTTGCAATACAATAAACCTACATGCATTTCTGAACCATCATGGGTTGGGAATACATTTATTATTATTCCAAACTTTCTGTAAATCACATCAATTTTTAACCTGTTCGCAACTACAAGACACTTTAGGACATTATTTCTATCTTCTTTTTAGTATAATCTTTCATTTTAATTTGCATAAAAACTAATTCAATAGGATGAAAATTTCCAGGTTTACAACTACTGTATTTTAAATTACTTGTTCACTTCCGTTTTTTTTTTTTTTTTTAACTTTTATAGTTTAAATAAGATACATTATTAAAAAAAAAAGAATTCATGTAGCTTTAAAAATAATTTTTATATTCTAAATACCTTTAGATTTTCTTTCCATTCAAATAGAAATATTATAAAGTATTTACAATTCAGTTTTAGTTTGGCTAAAATATGTCATTTACTCTTGTCAATCGTTTCACCTTAAAAGACTTTTTTTTAAGACTTGGTATTGTCAGATTACTATTGCTGGAAGATAGTTTGTGCTACATCATTATATGATACATCATCACATGATCACCATTTCATACTAGCACATAATTGTCACTGATGATGGCCACAAGACAGAAACTAGTCTGGGGATATTGGATGAGTAGGCAATAGATAGGGATTTTATGCACAAGCCTTCTGGCATCTATTGATTACACTGGTTAGCACAGGGTGGCACTACTGTATGGAGAGTTTTGCTTTTGTTTATATGATACATCATTGGATAGAAAGCAGAAAAATGTTGAATTTGATGTATACATTTTATGTGTGGCTTGAAAAATGGTGGAAATATTCAATTTTGATATGCAATGTTTTGTTTCAAAATTTCCAGCTTTTTTGTTTTGAATGAAAAAGAAGTTATTGGTTTTTGAAAAGAGATTGAAAAGAAACAAAAAAGGTGATTTTTAAAAAAAATTATGTTATTAAAAGTAAATATCATCATCATCATCAACCATTATCAATCCACTGCAATATGAAGGTCTCTCCAAGTTCAATCCATCTTTTCCGACCTTTAGCTTCTCTTCTCCACATCACCTCTGTACACTTTCTTATTTCATCCATCTCACATGTGGTCTCTTTCTGGGTCTTTTACAATCTCTTGGAATCCAGTTCAAGATTTCAATTGTCCATCTATTATAATCTTTTCTAGCAATATGTCCAGTCCAACTCCATTTCAGTCTTTTAATTTTAATTTTTAAGTAAATATATACATATTTAAATTTTTAGTAGATTAAAAAAATAATTGGCATCAAATGAAAAACAAGCATGGCAGCAGTCTGTTCATATACTCATATCTCTGTGTATATATATGAATTATATATGTTTATTCTTAATAATTGTAATTTATTAATATTTTTAATGTCCATGCAGTAATTTGTTCTCACATTTATTTATTTATTTTTTTTTTGGCTTTGTGGGAGAAAGCAGTATGTCTTATCTATATCTAATATATATATATTTAGCAAGAGAGATTAGAAAACGCATCTATATTTTTAGATTTGTGATATCATGAAATACCATACCTAAGACCCGTAACATAATTTTTATTGAAATTGAAACTGTTGTCATAAGTTTAATTTAAAGAATTTCTCTACCAAAATTTGCAATTTATAAATGAGTATTAAATTGAAAATTTTAAAAATGTTGAAATTTTTAAATTTAAAATAAATTTAAAGATTATTTTACAATAGTAACTATATATTTTTCAGGTTTATTTCAATCTGTTTCATATTATTTTTATAGCAGTATATAATACATATGCATAAAGTAACTTTCCTAAAATATTATTAGAAATAATAACTTAAACTAAATATAAAAAAAAAAAAAATTCCATAGGTCTGTTTGGAAATCGAGAAAGCAATTTTATATCATCTTGGAGAATAAAGCTATATTTATTTCATGATAATTTCCTATTTACTAAAATAATTCATTTAATAAAGTGATTGAGTAAATATTAAACAAAATAACATAGACAATACCTCTTGTCTTCTGCAAACGTTTCTTTCTGAGATAGAATAATTCAGTCTGCTTTGATAAATGCAGTTGTTTTGATAATCACCTCTCCTGCAAACCTGTACAGTTCAAAATATTTAGCAAAGCAACCCAATTGTCTTCATCAAATATCGTTTCAAAAGCATTGAAATAAATATTACGTTTTTTGCCTTTTTTTTTATTATTTATATCTCTTAAGAATTGTTCTCATCAATCCAGTTGCATTTCTTGTTATTCCATCTTTCCAGTCAAAAATCTTAAGTAAAGTCCACTCTAATCTATTAATTGTAATACATTAAAGATCAGCTTCTTCAAGCTATTGTGCATGTGCTTTTTATGAGTTTTTAAAGTTATTTAAGACTTTTACACTATTTTGGGAGTATTTGATGTTAAGCTAATTGCTCAAAAATTCTTACGTTTAGTTGAATTATCACTTGTTCCAATGAAGATTATAACTGTATAACTTGAATATTATAGTGCGTTAAAAACATGGTCTACATTTGCACTGATGGATAATAGCGATTTGGTGGAATTGAAGTGAGGGATGCACTAATAAATAATAATTTGAAAATATTTCTACAGAGTAATGATTATTCAATCTTCCACAAGGTATTAAAAGTGATAACAAAACAGTCATGGCATAATGGGGAAGTCATCAAGTGATCAGTGTGAACATGAAAATTCAGATATTTCATACCTTTAACTCATCTGATGAGAAGATCATTCACAAAATGTGAGCATAGATGAGGCTTGGTTTGAGTAATGCATGGTTGTGTGGTGAGTTGAGGTGAGAGATGCAGTGATAAAAACAAAAAAAAACCCTTGAATCTTTTCAATTTCTTGTGATTTGTCAATCAATTTCACATTAGATATAGCTTTCAAGTTATTATTAGTAAACATTTTTTTTTCTATTTAACTTTTTTTTTTGTAATAACATTAACAGTATTTTAAGAAGTATGACACTTTTCATACCATTGTTGAAGGCTGCATCTTATATTGACCTAGAATCAACTTTCTAGTTAAAAATAACACTCCAACCAATAAATAAATGCATGGATAGTTAACTAAGCTGGCTGTAGGCCAACTGATGAAACAATAGTAGGCTTCCTTAGAAATTCTGTTTCTTATTCAGGAACCAACTTTAGTGAGAATGTTGTCCATATTTGCAACATTTTACTTTTACAATTAAACTTTTTTTTTACTGCATATTGATAACCATTACATTATTTATTACAAATGTAAGTTTTCAATTCTAAAAATTAATATTTGAACTTTTCTAAATAGAAAAAATAAATTATTAAGTGGAGTTCTTAACTATAACAATGGTGTTTTTTGTTATTGGATGTAATGTTGCCTATTCATAAAGATTGTAGAATAAAATATTTCTTATTTGAATTCCATTTAAAAACTAGAAATGAATCTTAGTGTAGATATCATTAAAGAATGAAAATATATTTTAAAATTCAAAATTAAATTTATTATTATTAAAATTATAAAAGAAATTTCTTTACCAGTGTTTAAAAAAGCCATTTTTGCTAACCAGTAAGAACTGTTTCCACTTTGTTGTAACTAAAATTTTAACAATTGGTCTTCTTAAAAACAAATATTTTCAAATAAAATCTAATTGTAGTCATGTAGTTTTTTATTTTAAAATAAGTATTTTACAAATATATTGCATAAATAAGCTTAAATATGTATTATTGAAAATTACCACTTTTCTTTTCAAAAAGACATTCAAAAATTGCATTGAAACCAAACAATCTATCAATTGGAAGTTGTTACTTGTATTGAAATCAAAATGGGATGACTCAAATTTTTTTTATATGTAAATTAGTATTCTAATTTTGTAGAAATCCATATTATATTGACATCTTCAGATACTTTTTGAACAAATAATTTTAATGATTTCTATGCAGGGGAAAAAATCTGCATTTGGTAATTTAACATTATAGATAACCGGAAAATAATGAAGAAAAGCCAAAAATGATACGCAGTGCCTTCCAACACCCAAATCATCTCAAAATAAGTGATTCTGTAGTTACTAAATAACACATTAAAATATTTTCAAGTTCACTAGACCAGCAGTCTGCAAACAGTGGTCTGCAGGTCACTGATGGTTCATGATACAATTTTAGTGGTTCGCAAAGAAATTCAGATATTTAAATTTGCTAATCTCATTTAATAAAGTTTTTAAATAATTTGTTTAAACTGTATTAATATATGTAACATAGAACAAGAACATTATATTACTAATTGATTTGTTACAAAATACTACTGTGACTTGCAAAACATATACCTCAAAGGCATTTAATTAACCCTTACTCGGTTAGTGGCATAGAAAAAGCAACAAAATAAGAATACCAAATTCTGTACAATTGATTAGGCATTGCACCCTTGGCAATTGGGTGAACTAAAATTCAAAAATTTTATTAAGAATTTTGAAGGAAAACACATCTATAAGAATTATTAAAGAATAGAATACTATTCGATATTAATCTTAAATAATTTTTGTGCATATGAATTAGAAAATTACACATATAAAATGTAGCAAATACGTCTTTATACATTTATTTATTTTTATGAAATAAAATGAATATTAACAAAAAATAAAATGAAATATAATTCTTTAACAAATTATAAAACATGTCAAGTGTTGGTAGCCGAGAGGTCAGCGCAACTGCCTTGCAAGCAAGTAGTTGCTTGCAGACAGTTGTCACGGGTTTGCTTCCCGGCCGATACTTTGACATATGGGAAAAAAAATTATAAAACATATAAATATTAATAAATATATATGTATATCATACTCAATTGTCGTATTAATTCATAACTTTAAAAATTATATTAGTGATCCACAATATCTAAAAGGTTGCTGACCACTGTACTAGGTTGTGGTTTATCATGCAGATGCACAAACTATTATATCATTACACAGATGAAGGCTTAAGCTGTATTATGTCTATTATTCACATTAGGCTGTTTATATATATTTCTGTTTTTTTTTTAATATTCCACTTTTCTCTAGAATTTTATTTATCACCATTGTTAATTTAAAGCTTTTATTCTTCAAGTTGCTTATTTTTTGCCAGCACAATTACAAAATTAACATCCATCCTCTTATAAATATTGTTTCATTTTAATCTTGAAATATCTGCAATTCTTTTTTTATTCAATAAAAATAATCTATGTTTTTTTTTCTTGGTTCCCTTTTTCTTTTAACTTCATTTTTACTAATATTAAATTTTGATATGATCATATTCTTTTTTTGTAAAACTTGCTTTAATGAAGATAAAAGCAAATCACATGTTCAGTAGAGAACGACCCTACTTTATCCAATGGCAAATCATTATGTTCGATTCTGTTTTACTATTAGGACATTGGATACACATTTGACAAAACTAGATGTACCATTATTCTTTAATTATCAATAGTTGAGATTGTAAAAGACCCAGAAAGAGACCACATGTGAGATGGATAGATGAAATAAGAAAGTGTTCAGGGGTGATATGGAGAAGAGAAGCTAAAGATCGGAGAAGATGGATTAAACTTGGAGAGACCTTCATCCTGCAGTGGATTGATAATGGTTGATGATGATGATGATAACTATATGATTTACTAGGCTGGCCATGATCAATTATCTGAAAGAAAAATTACTCGGAACGTAGAATTACAAGTTTTACTCAGTTTCAAATAGATTATGTCCATGTTCAGCAGAAGGTTAATCACTATGTCATTAAGTTTTTTAATTTTTTTTAAAATCTTGTGTTTTTCAAGCCAGGTATTTTTCCTATAAAAACTTGCAAAAATTCATTTTTATATTTTTCTTTTAGTTTTTCCATCTTATTACATTAAAAATATTCAGAGCCATTATATAATTTCAATTTTTTAAAATTATTTTTAAACAATTATTTATAAATAATTTGTACATTTTATTCAAGCCCATATATGTAATGAAATAGCAGCAAACATCTAATAAACAGTGCCTGATTAAGAGCAGTGGATTACTAAGAGTAGCTGCTGCTGATTTGTGAAATGTGATTTTTGGTTCATCAAAGCTTGTGTTGTTTCTAATAAAATCTTTTTTTTGTTCCTATCTGTTCTGTTTCTCTTATTCTACTTTTGTTTAGTATTCTTTTGTTATTTTACTGTCTTTAGTTACTCAGAATAAGTTAGTGTCTGTGTTGTCTTTCATGCAATTGGTCCTATTCATGCAATAACAGTGACAATAAGATCATGTGGTTGTGCAACCACCTTTCTATCCTTGAATCATACACTTAAACATATTTTTACTCCATTCTAATCTTATATTTCTTCATACAGGTATGTTTGTACAGATAATCATAAAAAAAACTCAACATTTGCGGAAGCAATCGTGGGAATAGTTTAACCTAACTGTGGTATTACCTGTTACTGTTCAAACAATAATGAATTGCTTTAGAAATGAATTAGGTACAGATATAATTAAGAATCTATTGCTACAAAATGAAAGAAAAAGTTATTCTAAAATGGCTTGCTTTGTAAAATTTCAGGCTTGATAGATTTAATTTACATAATAAAAGTACTTGTAATATTAGAAATAGTAATGGTAGAAAAAAAGAGAATAGTATTATGTAAACATATATTAGTGCAATGATCCCCAACCCTATGCCCGCGTGCACCATGGAGCCCGCAGACCATTTTACGTGTGCCCTTCACTATCCGAACAGCATAAAAAATTATTTATCTGATACAAATAAATTTAATTTTTAAATATCTTTTTGTATATTATATGTATTATTAACAATATCCAACTATAAATTTACATTGAAAAAATAAATGGTGCCCACCACCTGGCCAATATTTTAGAATGTGCTCTTAAGTACAAAAAGGTTTGGGAATATTGCTTGAATACTAGGTCTTCAAATTATGAATAACATATAATGATGTAAGTAAGAAGTTGTTTAAATGAATAAATCAATGGTACACGTTTGTAAATGCAAATCAGTGGTTGAAAAGAGATGTCTGGGTCAGATTCACATAAGATCTACATATTTTTTTTTTAAAATTTCTAGATATAGATGGTAAAGACTAATATTAAAAAAGTGGATTTGGGTATTGATATTAATTCCATAAAATTCTTAGAAAGAAAAACTATTCCTTGGGATTGATGCAGTCATAATTCATTGCATCAGTATTGCATAAATTTTCATTCTCGGAGATTTTAATGCACAATTAGTATGAATAATAAATTCTAAACTTTGAACTGATGAATTCTGTAAAGACTAAATTGGCATATCTCTGTTACTCTTGGTGTTCAAATTTCTAGCGAACTCATCTGTAAATTATTTACTTCATTAATTAATTTATTTCAACTGAGAGGAATCTTGTTGCATCCTGTATTAGGGTATCCTTATATCAATGGATTAGGTATATAAATCAAATAATTCCAGTTCATCATATCAAAGCAGATTTAGTTAACATTTAATGGAAAAATAATCGGACTTGAACACTTAGCAAAAGCAATTGTATTTAAAAAAGCATAAAAATGCTTGCTATATTTGATGGCAACTTGGCAATATAATATATATTTCAACAAGATTAGCAGAACTTATTCCAAAGACATGGGTTTTGTAATTCAGATTTTCCAAAAGTTGCAGATTGTAAACTATGTACTGAATCCTTTCTCCATTAAAAAACGAAATAAATGATAGTTTATTATAATAATACTGTTTGGTTCTAATATAGTGGGAAGCTTAATTTTTTTAACTTCATGACTATTTTTGAAAATTCCAAGTAATTTTTGTAATAGTGCAACCATGAGTTCACCTCTCAAAAAATATGGATTATATGTATTTTATTATGGTTTTTTATGGTTGATGCACCAATGTTTATGTGACTAATCCATTTGCTATTTAATTTAACATTGCATGAATTGTTTATGTATCATCATCATGGTCAACTATTATCAATCAATTGCAGGATGATCTCTCCAAGTTCAATTATTCTTCTCTGATCTCTAGTCTCTCTTCTCCATATAACCCCTGCACATTTCCTTATTTCAGTCATCTATCTCACATGTAGTCTCTTAGTGGGTCTTTTACAATCTCTGTTACTCTTGGTGTTCAAATTTCTTATGAACTCGTCATCTGTAAATTATTTGCTTCATTAATTAATTTATTTCAACTGAGAGGAATCTTGTTGCATCCTGTATGATGAGCAGGAGTACCCTAAGGCCAATGTAGTATTAGGGCATCCTTATATCAATGGATTAGGTATATGAATCAAATAATTCCAGTTCATCATATCAAAGCAGATTTAGTTAACATTTAATGGAAAAATAATCGGACTTGAACACTTAGCAAAAGCAATTGTATTTAAAAATGCTTGCTATATTTGATGGCAACTTGGCAATATAATATATATTTCAACAAGATTAGCAGAACTTATTCCAAAGACATGGGTTTTGTAATTCATATTTTCCAAAAGTTGCAGATTGTAAACTATGTACTGAATCCTTTCTCCATTAAAAAACAAAATAAATGATAGTTTATTATAATAATACTGTTTGGTTCTAATATAGTGGGAAGCTTAATTTTTTTTAACTTCATAATTATATTAGTTTATATATATTGCAAATGACTATTTTTTGAAAATTCCAAGTAATTTTTGTAATAGTGCAACCATGAGTTCACCTCTCAAACAATATGGATTATATGTATTTTATTATAGTTTTTTAGGTTGATGCACCAATGTTTATGTGACTAATACATTTGCTATTTAGTTTAACATTGCATGAATTGTTTATGTATCATCATCATGGTCAACCATTATCAATCAATTGCAGGATGATCTCTCCAAGTTCAATTATTCTTTTCTGATCTCTAGTCTCTCTTCTCCATATAACCCCTGCACATTTCCTTATTTCAGCCATCTATCTCACATGTAGTCTCTTAGTGGGTCTTTTACAATCTCTTGGAATCTAGTTTAAGATTTCAAATATCCATCTATTATAATCTTTTCTAACAATATGTTCAGCCTGATTTCACTTCCATCTCTTAATTCTTTCAACGATATCAGTAACACCTGTTTGTTCTTTTACTTATGTATTTCATTTTCGATCTCTCTTCTTATTTCTAACATGCAGCTCTATACTTCTTTGAGTGGTCTGAAGTCTCTGTAATGCTCTTCTGTTAAATGTCCAAGTCTCAGATCCATAAGTAAGAACTGGTAAAACACATTTATTAAAAACTCGCCTTTTCAAACACATATGCATATTTCCCTTTAACATTAAGTTTTTCTACCAAAAACATTTCAACCAAGTTTAATTCTATGATTAATTTCATTCATTTTGTTTCCATTTGTAGTAATAACCTGACCAAGATATTTGTAGTTGTTAACTTCTAACTCATCATTATCAATCTTATTTTCATCTTTTGAGAAAATTTCATTGACTCTTTTTAACATTTACTTCTAGTTCTACTTTCTTACTTTTATCTGATAACTCTTGCAACATTTCCTGTAGCTCTGAAGCCTTATTTGCAAAAACAACTTCATCCTCTGCAAAATCTAAATGACTTTATAATCACCATTTATTTTTATTCCTTTAACTCCCCATTTTAAATCACAAAATACTTCTTGCAGCACTGCTGTAAAAAGTTTTGGACATATGGAATCATCCTGTCTTACACTTTTCTCAATGTTTAATCTTTCTAGTATCATTATGAAATCTAATTGTTGCAGTTGCATTTTTGTAAATATTCTTTAAAATATGACACTATTCTGGGTCTATACCTTGATGATCCAATGCTTTAATCACTGATGAAATGCTTATAGAATATAATACCTTTTCATAATCTACAAATCCAAAGCACAATGGTAACTCATATTCATTGGTTCTTTCTATAAGTTCTCTCAATATTTGGATATAATCCACTATACTAAAACCACTTATTAAATCCAACTTGTTCTTTTGGTTGGTTGAAATCCAAAATTCTCTGCTGACAAATTGTAATATTGGTAAAAATTTTATACAAAACTGATAAAAAACTGATAGGTCTGTAATTTTTAGTATCTTTATAATAATATAGGGTATATGAGCACAGACTTGCAGATGACCCATCACTCTCCACTCTATCTAATAACACTGATACACTCAAGCACATATATGCTGAAAAGATAAATAATCACCAATATACGTATTTCATTCTAAACCAGCAATCATCAGTTGGTCCAGATTATCATTTCCCACACATATATACTATAAGTGCTCAGATATATATTAAGATAGACAATCTTCATATTTTAATGGACAGGCTCCAATCTACTACACACTCCAACTCTTCAACCGTCCATCCAAGTGAAAGTCTTTATGTTTTAAATAATATCAATACTGCATTTTTCCAATTATATGGTAGATCTATCATTTAGACATTTGGTATATAACTTTGTCAATTTTTTTTCTATTTTTCCATCTTTCTTTTAAAATATCAATTATAATTCAATCATTACCTGGAGTTTTTCTCTTCATAAATTTAATTGCATGTCTCACTTCATTTAATATCTGGGGAAATTCAGAAGATATAATATCTGTAGGAATTTGCTGTTAACTGAAAGGAGAAGACCCTTTGATTCCTCTTGGAGGCCTTAAAGGAACTCAAATTTCTAATGCCCACTCCATACATTTTCGTCATTGCAGTTATTATTACTATGTGATTATTCATATAGTATATAAATATGGCTGGGCTGTTTACCAACACACTTTACCAGCATGGTGAGTTTATTGACTTTTTATTCCAGTTTAAGGTCAAAAAACATCATGGTCTTTCTTTTCAAACTGAAGTATTAATTGAATTTTCTTCAAGGCAGAATGAATGTGTGTTTACCTATAGATACATAGAAATTTACAAAAATAAATACATATAAATACCTTACTACAATGCGCCTTTAGTGCTCAATTTTATCACGAGAGGGATCTCTACAAATTTTAACACAAGTTTACATGAAAAGAAATTCTATTATGCATACTATATATAAGTGAATGATTTCCGTGAATTATATAATTATAGTAAGTTTCCGAATTTAAAAAGAATTAAATTTTATATTTATAAAGAGTACAGACGAAGTAACAGACCCTAGGCTATGCAAAAATGCCTGAGGGAATTAGGGTTTTGTCTCTTATTTAGGTTTTATTAGGAAGATAATAAGATTGTAAAGTGTTTGATGTAGGATTAAAACAGAAATATTTTAATAAATACAGAATAAAGTCTAGAAAAATCGTTATTCCAATTCTAAGAAAAGGTTTTCTCAATACTATTTATTGAGATATTAAGAGAGGAATTATTAGGGGAAATAATTGAGAAATATTTCTATAATGAAGTTCAGTACAATAAAATAGAAAATTTCCACCATTTTTTTTTTTTTTTTTACATAACCTATATAAAAAATTAGGGAATTATTAGTGAAAAATGCTTTGAGATTGATTTTGTTAAAAGTCTAAATAATTAAATTCAGGATATTATTGTTTAATTTTTTTAATCGCACAGAATGGTAAAAAGACGACGAATAGAACTAGCAGTGTCTGTAGTCTCTGAATATACTAATACTCGTGTATCCCAGTATGTGCATGGATGATTTAGTATTATATGATAATTTAAGTTTTGATAAAAATAATGAATAAATGAATAGTTTTAGTGTATAGATCTTTTTTTTTTTTTTTAGTAATTGAGAAAATTCTTATTATGATATCTGTGGGAGTGACTAAAAAAAAAAATCTATGATTTGCAGATAATTTTCATAAATTTTATGGAGAATATTGAAAGAACGGTGATCATGTGACTTTTAGAGATTAGCAAGCAAAAAGTTGAATAGAATGGAAGGAGGTCATAGTTTTTGAAATCCACTAATTTGCTAATCTAAAAATGCTTACTAAAAATATTCTCAGTTTTTCTGAAAATTTTTAAATATTGCTAAATTTGTGAGTATAATATCACTCTTTGTTTAAGCTTATTCAAAAGTAATATTTTTTTTTCTCTCGCCTAACTTTTTGACAAATTATAATTAGTACAAGTAAAATATGTATGTAACATGGCACACATGATCTCCAAGGTTTTTGGGGTTAATGATTTTACTATATTACACATAATTTGATATTTCTTATACTACTTTAATTATAAATATGACCTCATGATTTACTGCAGTAGAGGGGTAAACTATTGATTATGGCCCATGGATCATGCTGAGTTCTGACAATTGTGATGTCACTGGAACTTCTTATAAACTCTTGAGCTATAAAACTATTCAATTATAATTATTATAAATATACTGCTGGAAACTTAAACAAATAATAATATCTATTACTTAATTTAAAGTGTACTTATTGCACACACACACACACGCACACACATATATATATATACAAATCAGCATAATTTTCAACCATTATTGATCCTCTTCAGAATAAAGATCTCTCTAAGTTTAATCATTCTATGATCCCTATCTTCTATTCTTTATAACATATCAGGAAATTTTCTTTTCTGATCCATCCCTCTCACATATATACAACTTGACTCCATTTCAGTCTCTTAATTGTTTCAATGATGTCAATGTTACCTGTTTATTGCCTCTCACCCATGTATTTTGTTTTTGATCTCATCCATCTCACATGGTCTTTTAGTAATAATATGTACAACTTGGCTTCATTTCAGTCTCTTAATTGTTTCAATGATATCAATGATACCTGTCTGTTCTTTCTCATCCATGTATTTTGTTTTTGATCTCTTCTTATTATTCCTAATATACTTCTGTCTATACTTTGTTCAGTGGTCTGAAGTCTCTGTATTGCTCTTCTGTTAAGTATCCAACTCCTAGATTCATAAGTAAAAGTTAGTAAAACAGATCTATTATAAACTTTCTTTTTTCAAACACAGACATATTTCTTTTAATATTAAATTATTTCTGCCAAAAGCATTCCATCCAAGTTTAATTCTTTATGTTTCCTTCTGTGTTAGTAGTCTGACCAAACTTTTTATAATTCATGCCTATCATCTATTGAACATTATTTTAGTAGTTTCAGCTTTTATTCTTAATTCTGCTTTTTTAATTTAATGTAATATCTCGTGCAACATTTTCTGAATCTGAAATATTTGCAAAAACAACCACATAATTTGAAAAATCTAGATGACTTAAATAATCTCTATTTACTTTTATTCCTTAGTTTTCCATTTTAATCCACAAAATACTTTTTGTCAAACTACTATAAAAAGTTTTTTTTTAGTGATGTAGAATTATCTTGAATACATTTTTCTCAATGTTAATCTTTTTTGTATCATCTTGCAGTGCATTTGTAGCTGTTACATTTTAATATATATATATTTCAAAATGTGTCAATAACTTGGGGCTAAATGTTAGTGATTCAATACAATAACTGTAAAAATGCTTTTAAAATCAAATGTCTTTTCACAATCTATAAATCCAAACCGTAATGGCAACTCGTATTTATTGTATCTTTCTGTAATCTCTTCATTGTAATAAAACTGCTTTTAAATCCATCTTATTCTTTTGATGTGTTAGCATCCAGAGTTCACAGGAGGCAATTATAAAGATTTTGTATAGAACATGATAGAAGATTAATAGGTCTGGAGTTTCTAATATCTTCTTTATCAACTTTCTTAACAACATATTGTTATTGCAGTCTTCCAATTATTTGGTACCTTTGTTACTTCAATATTTGATATATAACTTTGCCAACAATTTTTCTATTTTTTCACTTGCTTCTTTAGGATATCAATAATAATGCCATTATTTTTTGAAGCTTTTTCCTTCTTCATACTTTCAATTGCACATCTCACTTTTTCATTTAAAATCTTGCACAATTCAGATATAACAACTATAATAGATACTTTGTATTTTTTTTGTTAGTATATAATTTTTTATGGAACTTTACCATACATTTCATGATATCTCTTTTTAAGAATAATTCCATGTTATTATAGAATAACATTTCTTCCTATGCCAAGATGTTGTTTAAAAATTTTGAAACTTTTATTCTCTTTTATAACTTTCCTATCATTACTTTTCCCCATCATTTTGCAAAATTCTAAATATTCATTTCTTAATGGAACATTAAAAAAAAAAATCATTTTCCTTTTTTTTCATATATTCTTTTGTCTCAATAGAACATTTACTGCAAAATTGCTGTTTTGTACCCACTATTTTTTTTACAATACTTCATAGAGTATTAGTTATATTCTTATTGATTTCCCTCAAATCTAAATCTGTTATTAATATAAAATGATTCGGAAGTTATAATTTAAATTCATTGGAGTGTTTCTGAAGATTGGGAATATCATTTGTTAACATTGATTTGTATAATAAATTGTATCTAGTTTTGCATTAACACATCTTACATCTCACTAATCAAATCTATCAAAAACATTGCAATCTTGAAATACATATTTTTTGATAATAATCAAATATAATTCAATTTTGCTTTATCTTAATTTCGATCCATTTCCATTTGCATTTTATTCCAAGAAAGAATTCATATATAGTTTTCTTTTTCTACCAATTCCAATGAATCTGCTTTCTATCATTTCTATCACTATAAACAAATTCATTTACAGCACTTTCAAATTTCTATTGTTTACTGATTCTAAAACATCAAAACTCACTATATATATGCCACACACAGCAAGCTAGAGTAATCATTGGATGCCAGAAGGCTTGTGCATAAAATCCCCATCTAGTGCCTACATCCAATATCCCCAGACTAGTTTCTGGCTTATGGCCTTCATCAGTGAGGAGCCTTGGATCTGAGAGCACTGCAACTAGATCTTAGGATCTAATGCAACCCTCCAGCAATAATCTTTTATCTCCATTTAACTGCAAAACTATGAGTCTTAAATTGAAAACATCTTAATGTTTTCAATCCAAGCCCATTAGCTTATATAGTCATATTGGTCTGAACCCAGTTCAGTACCCATACATTTTGGGGTCTTTGGTTTTTTAATAACCATAGCCACCACTATCCTATTAGGCAGGATTGGTCTTAAGCCAATAAACATAACATGACCACCTCTTATACTTGTGTATAACTGTTGTTAAAACAGGCAAAACTCACTATATATATGCCACACACAGCAAGCTAGAGTAATCAATGGATGCCAGAAGGCTTGTGCATAAAATCTCCATCTAGTACCTACTCATCCAACAACAGTTATACACAAACATAAGAGGTGGTCATGTGATGTTTATTGGCTTAAAACCAATCCTGCCTAATAGGATAGTGGTGGCTATGGTTATTAAAGAACCAAAGATACCAAAATGTATGGGTACTGAACTGGGCTCAGACCCATATGACTATATAAGCTAATGGGCTTGGATTGAAAACATTAAGATGTTTTCAATTTAAGACTCATAGTTTTGTAGTTAAATGGAGATAAAAGATGATTGCTGGAGGGTTGCATTAGATCCTAAGATCTAGATGCAGTGCTCTCAGATCCAAGGCTCCTCTTTGACAAAGGCCATAAGCCAGAAACTAGTCTGGGGATATTGGATGAGTAGGCACTAGATGGGAGTTTTATGCACAAACCTTCTGGCATCTATTGATTACTCTAGCTTGCTGTGTGTGGCATATATAGTGAGTTTTGCCTGTTTTAACAACAGTTATACACAAGCATAAAAAGTGGTCATGTGATGTTTATTTACTGATTCTAACATTAAAGTCTCCTATGACAATTTTAAAATGTTGTTTGGTCTAATCAAAAACATTTTGTACATCGATAAAAATCCTCAAAATTTTCATTACAATATGGCATAAACCTGAGTTAGCTGTATTCGGTATCTTTCATTAAGTTAAATAACTAATCTTGCCACTTCCTGAAATATCAACTTCCACAATATTGTTTTTCCATTTTTTATTTATAATCAATCCTGTGCCATATGTGATTTAAATATTTGTGCCTTTATAGCACTGATTTTCAAAGTGGTCAATATTGACCCCCAGGAGTTGATTTTCACTTTCAGGGGTTTTGGATCAGTGACAAAAAAATTTGGGGGCCCATGACATGTAAATGGGAGTCCACCCACCGAAGTCATTATTTCAGACATTTCATAAACTTTTAAGTAGATAATTTAAAATTGAAATAATTATATGAATAGGTACAATAAGTTTTGGATTTTATTATAATTCTTGCAAATCACAAAAATTACAATATAGCTTCTAAAAATAAAGATAGTAGTAGTTTTTACAATGTATTTATTGAAAATTAGAATTTTTTGAATTATCACGGTATTTCTTGCTGATATTTAAATCTAATTTCCCCCACATATTAAAATATGACAAAATCAAATAATTATTGGTTCTCAAGATTATTTAGATATCTGCTTCATAGTTTTCTATGATTATGTAAGAGTTTCTACAAATTTTCATACCAGCATCACATCGAGCAACCACGAGCAGTGAATAAAGTTTGTTCAGACCAAAACTTTTGTATGGACATGCTAAATTACGCAATTATAATTAGGAGTGTTAGAATCAAACATTGATTATTTTGAATTTTGAGAAGAAAAGTGGTTGAAAAATATTAACTTTATTTAGTGCAAAATACAGATGCAAATTAAAGTGAATCAAAAACGTCTTGTTTAGGAGTATCTAAGGAAAGGAAGTACAAACTTTTATTTGTCATCCAGATTGTGATCTCGGCCACATTTTTTAATTAAATATTTCAAATAAAGGTAATACCTTCTAAAACATATGACCAAAAACTAATTGCATGCTCTAACAAAAAATTAAATATCCAAATAAAGAAATAGTCAGTGCTTCAGATATAGTAAAAAATAATTATTTCCTACTTTTTAAGATTTTTGTTTGTGTAGGTGTTTTTTAAAGATTTTGTGTTAAAGGAATATGAATTGTTCAGATACTTTTTCAATTTTCATTATACTTAGTTTTAATGTAAGTGCCTCAATAAAGTCTTACTCCAGTCAATTTTAAACTTTGTATTTTTATGAGATTTAAATAGCTTGCTTTGTGTTGACAGATATCTCCTCTACATTGCAGAGGCTAAAAAATAATGTAGGCAGTATAGCATTGATTATTTGAAGTTCAGCTTTATTCTATCACTGTCATACAAACATTTGCCCATGTGTCTTTTGTGCAACAAAGTTTTAAGCAGTGATGCTATGAAACCGTCTAAGCTAGAGGATCATTTGAGAAGGTTGCATTCTGATAAAAGTAAAAATTTGATATACTTTAAAACACTGAAAGAAAAACTTCAGAAGAGAATCACACAAGACAGCATGTTTGCTTCAATGTCAAAAAGAGACAACGATGATTTGCTAGTGTCTTACAATATTTCATTACTCGTAACAAAATTAGGAAAGCCTCATACTATTGGAGAACAGCTGATTTTGCCAGTGGTTGAAGAGGTTTTAAAAACTGTTCTACATAAACCTACATATAATATACTCAAAAAATTCCTTTGAGGCACAACACAGTTCAAAAACATT
Source organism: Epiperipatus broadwayi (assembly GCA_028023455.1). Classification (NCBI taxonomy): domain Eukaryota; kingdom Metazoa; phylum Onychophora; class Udeonychophora; order Euonychophora; family Peripatidae; genus Epiperipatus; species Epiperipatus broadwayi. The sequence continues at coordinate 23,984,255 of JAQFVV010006200.1, read as the reverse complement.
GATGAAATGAGTCATGATATGGAAAGCTTCTTGTGTAAAATCTAAAAACAAACCGTTTTTCCCTTCAAGTTGATGAGTCAACTTTAACTGGTAATGAAGCACTATTAATGGCATATGTATGTTTTGTTATGGACCAAGAAATCCACCAAGAATCGCTTTTTGTGACAACTTTGACAATAGATACTAAAGGTCAATCAATATTTAATGTTTTAAAAGACTTTCATGGAAAAAGTGAACCCCTTTAACAAATATAATATTGGTTAGCAGCAGATGGAGTACCAGCCATGTTTGGTCACTATCACGATTTTATAAGCTATTTAAAACAAAAAGTACCTAATATATTTGCAATTCACCGTGTCCTTCACTGACAACATTTAATAGTTAATAATCTAAGTGCCAGATTGCATTAATCTCCAATTTGTCATAACAGCAGTAAACAAGATTCGTCATGTTAAATTCTAGATTGTTTGAGCAGTTGTGTGAAGAAAATAATGAGGACTTTCATCGATTACTTCTTCACACTAAAGTATGCTAGCTCTCAAAAGGCTTATGTTTGAAAGGATTTTTTTCACTTTTTGAAACCATTTTAGAGTTTTTGGATGATAAAGATCCCATTTTGAAAGAAAATTTAATAAAATGGAAACCAGATATTGCTTATTTAACAGATTTATTTGCAAAATTTAATGAGGTTAACTTGCAGTTACAAGGAGGCAGCCTGAATTTAATTTAAAATCCATAATTTCAGCTTTTCTTGCCAGAATTATGCTATTCAAACAAAACATTGGAAGATGTGAATTTTTACAGTTCCACAACTTATCATTGACAAGCATTCAGGATAAAGACATTTTGGCATATGTTCAACATTTAAATGCCATTCACTCGGATATTAAAATCAGATTTGATATTTTAACTATAGAAGTACCACACTCAGTTATTGATCCATATAGTGCAATTGAAAAATCAGATATGGCACTACAAGAAGAACTCATTGAAATAAGCACTAACAAAATTTAAAGTGCAGTTCAAAAAGGGGAATCATCAGTTCTGGCTTCAAAAAAATGTAGCTGTTACTTATCCTGCATTGCAGAGTGTTGCAAGAAAATTTTTGATAGCTTTTCCATTTTCATACCATTTGGAAAGAGGTTTTAGCACAGTAACTAATCTGCTGGTAAAAAAAATCATATGCAAATAACTATGAGGAGATTTAAGGCTATATCTCAGTCATTAGACTCCAAATATTAAGCAATTTCTATCAGGGCATCAAGTTCACTCCTCCCATTAATACCATTAATTATTGTATTTTTAATTTTGAATCTTAGCTTTATTTCATGGTTTTGTTACTAAATCCTGATTTTTATCCTAAAGCCAATTATTTACAGAGTTTTGTGCTAAATTTTAAAGAGAATTTTAATTCAGTCTTTTTTTTATTTTGAGCTATTAACGATTAATTTTGTTTTATTTCACATAAAAATAAGATTTTTATTTTGTTTCAATAAAGATCCACAAAGCCCTATCAAGGTGAATAGCAGTATGTCAGCTGTGAAAAACATTTGATGATATAAAGTTTAGGAAATTTAATATCAGGCAGGCAGGGGGTCTATGGCAAAAAAATAATTTGGAAAATGGTCCACAGGCCAAAAAAAGTTTGGGGACCTCTGCTTTATAGTAAAATATATGTCCACTTTTTAAATCAATTGCCTCTTCACTTTTTCTTCTAATTTCACAAAGTTTAATATCCCGTTTAATTTAGACAAACCTTTCCCCAATTCATCCAGTCTTTTTTGCATTTGAAAGTAATCCATAGTTACAGATATTTTAATACATCATCAAGGAAATTCTTAACAGCCTCCATGTTTGCCCATGAATTTCTATCTTGGCTGGCAACTTTACAGCCTCTTGGGCCATAGTTAGTTTTATTTGTCATGATTATAAAAGCTATTAAAAAAAGAAAGATCATATACTCATGTATTTATTCTATCTATAAAAATAAAGTAATATTTCACTTAAGAATTATCAGGCAACAAAAAAATCCATACTGCTTCTTGATTTTAAATTCTGAGGTAAAAAGCCAATGTTTGTTTATTACATGAATAATCATATAACAATGATGACTGCAATGACATGCAGACCTTTTTAATTATTATATACAGTCCTTCAATCTGCAGAAATACTTTTGGTTAATTCCTTAACCTTTTTCAATTGCCATTAAATTAAAAAAACCAACAAAATGGAAGCAAGCATCATCAATTCAAATCCCATGAATCCCAAATTTTAATGTTAGTAGCTTGTCTATAATTCTTGAATTATATAGTAATAAAGAACAAATACCTCCTATATCTATTACATCTTCCAAATTGCCCAGAATTTTAAATGAAGAAGTGAGACATGCAATTAAGTGTATGAAGAAAGGAAAGGCTCCAGGAAATGATGGAATTATAATTGATATATTAAAAGAAGCAGGTGAAGAAATAGAATTTTTTTTAGCAAAGTTATATACCAAATGTCTAAATGATAAAGATGTACCGGATGATTGGAAGAATGCAGTAATAATATTAATATTTAAAAAAGGTGATAAAGAAGATATTAGAAATTACAGACCTATCAGCCTTTTATCAGTTTTATATAAAATTTTTACCAAGATAATTACAACTCGTCTACAGAGAACATTGGATTTCCACCAACCAAGAGAACAAGACGGATTTAAAAGTGGTTTTAATACAGTAGATCATATCCAGGTATTGAGAGAAGTTATAGAAAGGACAAATGAATATGAGTTGCCATTATGCTTAGGATTTGTAGATTATGAAAAGGCATTTGATTTTATAAACATTTCTTCAGTGATTAAAGCATTAGATTATCAAGGTATAGATCCAGGATATTGTCATATTTTAAAGAATATTTATAAAAATGCAACAGCAACAATTAGATTACATAATGACACTGGGAAAGTCAACATTGAGAAAGGTGTAAGACAAGGTGACTCCATATCTCCAAAACCTTTTACAGCAGTACTGCATGAAGTATTTTGTGAATTAAAATGGGAAACTAAAGGAGTAAAGTAAATGGTGATTATTTAAGTCATTTAGATTTCACAGGTGATGTAGTTGTTTTTGCAAATAATGCTTCAGATCTGCAGGAAATGTTGCAGGAATTATCCGATGAAAGTAGGAAAGTAGGACTAAAGATAAATGTTAAAAAGGCTAAAGTAATGTTTAATCGATTTGCTCAAAATATGAAAATAAAGATTGATTATGATGAATTAGAAGAAGTTAACAGTTACAAATACCTTGGTCAGATTATTAATACAGATGGAAACATAATGGAGGAAATTAATCATAGAATTAAACTTGGTTGGAGTGCTTTTGGTAGAAATAACTTGATACTAAAAGGAAATATGCCTATGTGTTTGAAAAGGAAGGTTTTTAACAAATATGTTTTACCAGTTCTTACTTATGGATCTGAGACTTGGACACTTAATAGAAGAGCAATTCAGAGACTTCAGACCACTCAAAGAAGTATGGAGAGATGTATGTTGGGAGTAACAAGAAGTGATCGTAAATGCAATGTATGGGTAAGAGAACAAACAGGTGTTACTGACCTCATTGAAAAAATTAAAAGATTGAAGTGGAGTTGGGCTGGACATATTGTTAGAAGAGATGATAATAGATGGACAATTGAAATTTTAAACTGGATTCCAAGAGATTGTAAAAGACCCAGAAAGAGACCACATGTGAGATGGATGGATGAAATAAGAAAGTGTGCAGGGGTGATGTGGAGAAGAGAAGCTAAAGATCGGAGAAGATGGATTAAACTTGGAGAGACCTTCATCCTGCAGTGGATTGATAATGGTTGATCATGATGATGATGATGAGCTTGTCTATTAATTAGATTCATTTTATTTCTATTTATTAACATTGCTTCCTTAATTTTTCTTTTAAAGCCTTAAGTACTAATGTGTGTTATAAGATACATCCTTTCTGCACTATATATCCTCATATTTTTGCTTATATAAAGTTACATAAAGAAGGTAATCCTTTGCATATTTATGATTGATTTTAATGGTTCATTTGTGTATCAAGACTTCTAAATATATTAGTAAGCTATTACAAGAGTTTTTAGAATTTGGGGAAAATATTATTGCTTCATCTTTTGACTTTGTGGATAGAATTAAAAATATAGTGATTAATGAGAATGATGTTTGGTTCTATTGATAAAGTAGATTCCATAAAAATAATTGAACATGCTATTAAAAAGTAAAGATGTTTGCAAATATATGTTAAAATTTAATATTGATTCTTTAAAATTTTTTGATGATAACATTGTTGCTTCTTTTGAAGGTGGATATTATAAAATGTTTAAAGGTTGGCCTATGGGTCTGCCTTTTGTTGCACAAGTTTGCAAATTTTGTTTTATCTATGTATGAGAGCAGTATTTTAAATATGTGCTTTTTAAAGATATTAAAATTTACAAAAGATATGTGGATGATGTTTTTGTTTGTGGTAATAGCAATACGATAAATTTGCTTGCTTGTAGAGGAGTTAAATAATTTGAATGGCTTGAAATGGACTTGAAAAGGAATAGGACAAAAATATTAAGGATTTGGATTTAATTATTACAAGAGATAATAATATGTTAAATTATAAATTAATAAACAAACCATTGCAAAAAAGGGGATAAATAAATTGTAAATCAAAAATACTATTTATTACATAAGATGGCAAGTTTATATCTTTTTTGTTTGTGATAAATTAAAAAAACATTGAGATATTTGCCAAGGAAATGCTTGAAGTTATAACATGGAACAGATCAACAAGACTTTATGTCAATTTAGAAAGAGTTATAATGGTTTAAAGGAGTTGAAGATTGATAGTAAACAATGGATATCTATTCCATATATTTCAAATGCTCAAGTGAAATTTTTTAAGGATATATATAAGAAGGTGTTTAATGTTTCATTTTGTGTTACAAATAATGTTAATAAATTAGTGAATAATTCTAAAAATGTCATACCTGTCAAGCAGAAAAGTAATGTGTATCAATTTTTTTGTGGATGTAATCATATATAGGTGAATCGAGGTGCAGTATTGAAAAAATATTAAAGGATCATTAATTGTTATACAAACATGTAAAAAGTAAAAATAATAATGATTTAGTGACTGCTTCAGTTTTCTTGGATCATGAAAGGGCATGTAAATATAAATTTAAGTTTGATATTGAAAGTGTTAAGATTCTTCATGAAAAGAGAAACCATAAAAGAAAAATTAAGGAGGCAATGTTAATAAATAGAAATAAAATGAATCTAATTAATAGACAAGCTGCTAACATTAAAATTCGGGATTAATGGGATTTGAGTTGATGACATTTGCTTCTGTTTTGTTTTTTGAATTTAATGGCAATTCAGGCAAGTTAAGGAATTAACCAAAAGTACTTCTGCAATTACTGTTATATTTATTATTTTTATTACAATAGTTTTTTTTAATTAAGGTACAATTATTTGTATATATACACATATATGTTGAAGTGAAGGTTTTCATGATGTTTAATAGTTCATGTTTTTGGAAGCAACTGCATTTAATAAAATTAAAATAAAACACCAATGTTTCAATAAAATAGCAATTGCCCTCAACTGGATGGAAAAACAATAATAATCATGTGGTTGTAGCAGATACCATTGTTATGTAGATTGACTTAAATTTGTAATGTTTTTAAATTTTTATTCATTTGTGTGAGGAAACTCAATTTAAAAATACTACCAAATTAAGGCAATCTATGTGATACAATTATCTGTACTACAACCGATTGATTATTATTAAACATGGTTGCTGCCAAAAACATGATTTATAAAATATATATTGTACATATACATCCATAAGTGTACATTTGTAGCCAATCAAATCTTCCAGACTTGCCACACACTTTTCTACAACTTTTTAGAAATCATAAGTTGTCGTGTGAAAGAGATAATAGAAAATAAATTGTGCAAAATAGAAAATTAATGAGTTAAAAGATGAAATAGATGACAATAACACTATTATATTGTTATTGATAAAGAAATGCCATATCAGAAAAGCAGTTTTTAAAAACTTCAATTCGAGATTCATATCAAACTTAAAGAGTGATAATAATGTGAAAGGCTAAAGCTTTTGACAGAAGTGCCTTAAAAATGCTTATGCGACAGCCAATCAGACAATGACTGCACGTGGAACTCTCACTTCAAGAACACAAGCCAGAACTATGAGAAAAAGATGGAACCCCATCTTCTCCACTTAAATTTATATGTAAATAAGTCAGAATCAAGCATTCTGAACTAAGAGTGAGAAGCTTAAAACACCTTCACATTTAATTCACTAAATATTATATATAAATGAACAACGCAAAATCTTTTGATTTACAACGAAACAATTTTCAAGTCTAATGAAATGATAGTAACAAATGTAAATATATTAAATTTATTAAGTGCTAGCAGATGATTTAATAATAACATGAAAGACTAAGACCTTTGACAGATGTGCCTTAAAAATGCTTATGTGACAGCCAATCAGATGTAATAATGATTGCATGTGGAACTCTCAATTCAAGAACACAAGCCAGAACTACGAGAAAAAGATGGAACCCCACTTTCTTCTCCACTTAAATTTATATATAAATAAATCAGACTCAAGCATTCCAAACTAAGCAAATGTAAAAGAATTTACTGGTTATAAATATTTATCAAATGCTTTAGTCAATTTATTATAAATATGCATTTGTATATTTATTTTTATACAATACATTTTTTAAATGTATCCCTTTGTTTTTTAATTCATTGAAATTTATTTTAAAAACTGATCACATTTCATAGCAGCTAATTTAGAGATACATTTCTTGATCTTTAGCACATTTTCCATTATCCTAGATATTATAGCAAGTTATAGCATTTTGTTTTGACCAGGGTAAAAAAACAACAGCATATACTTATGTAAGTATGCTTGTTTAAAATGTATTTGTTAATTTATTTACTGTATTATGTTTATCTTTTTTTTATGTGCTTGCATTCAAAATTAGATGAAGGATCTTATTTAAGTAAATCCTATCTCAAGTTAAAAATAAACAAGTCTGGTAGTTATGAAAATTCAAAGGAACTCTGTATAATTTTGTCAAGATGGTAGAGTTCTTGAATTATAAGAAACTAAATTAACATTTTATCAGTATTTTAATTACTTGCATGATTTCAATGCTTTTTTTAATTTTATTTATAAAAACAAGAATTAAAATTTTAAATCACTAATATATTTTCATGCAGAAAATAAGTTAAATATGCATATGTGATGTGATGTACTGTGGCTTCTCCTTAAATGAAGTCAAGAATATCTCAGCAATTATGCCCAGATAAACCTGTTAGCCACTTAATTTTCTATTCCCCACTCTTAAGTTTTCACATATTCTGCTCCATCCCATTTCCACAATATAATATTTGTCAACTCTAAGGCCTTTATATCTAAATCCCTCTTATCTTTTCCTAAACCCAGCATAAAAACCAATAATTCACTTTCTGTATAATCACCTTTTTCATATTTATTCTTCCATAACTTCATTATATGTAACCTTTCAGTTTTCAAGCATTTACATTCAATTAACAGTGGTGCTACCTGTTGTCACTATCTTTATAAATAAATAGCTTTATGCATGTCATGTCTATAACAGCAATTGAAAACTATTTCATCCTTGTTGAGTTTTTATTTAACATAGTGAAAAGTTAATAATAAAAACTGTTTAAGAAATAACTTTTGAATTTCTTAATATATTTTCCCCACTATTTGTATTGATACAGCTGAACATATTTGATACTTTACTCATTTATTTATGCATTCTATACTTCTTTTTATATCCTGAGCAAAAATAAATTTGATGTCTAAGATTGTTTGTTATTTCTAAGCTGGATTAGAATTTTCATTTTACTTTTGATTTACTAGATACAAAGTTCATTAAAGTCATCTTTTAAAATGATTTATATAAAATAATATCTTTTCTCGCTTATATATCAAAGTATCAATCAGGAAATAATTGAACTAAAGGCATATAAATCAATCACAGAGGAGGGGGTAGTGGGAAAATATTTTAGAAAACCTCTACCTTGCAGTTTCACGGATAAATCTGATATGTAAAAAAGAAACATAAGGTAAAATATACTTCAATCATTATAATCAAGATTTAGATCATGCAGATGAAAATAATTCTATGATAAAAACAAAATTCAGAAAGTAGTCTGAGAAAAGGATTAAATTACATTGCCATGGGATAGTCATTAATAACTCAAACTTACAATAGATGGGACTTGAGTAGAGAAAGAAGAAAAGCTTTATACATGAGAAAATTTTAAAATTACTTTCAAGATGAATACCTGTAAAGGTTAGCCTTTCTATTATCAAATTAATCTTAGATCAGATATTGTGACATTTGAAATTGTGCCATCACACATGCAAACTTTAGTCACCCATAAGCTCGAAATATTTTTATTTGATTTTGAAAATATTACTTGTAGAATATTGTAAAATAAAAAAGTCATTTCATTTCTAGATTTTACAGTTAATCAGTTAATTTAATGGAAAATTCTTGTGGTATATAGAACATTCACATGCTATGCCTATAATTTTATGTTAAATCAGTATAAAGCTTAAGCATTTTTGAGGTAGTTATACAATTATTAAGAAAAGTATGATTATTTTCAGGTAACTAGTCAGTAGCAAACAAAGCAACTAGTCACCCAATATTGCCTGGTATATGGATATATGGCTACTCATAGCTGGAAGTGAAGGCCTCAAAATAATTTGAATTAGTCAGATAAGCATCAACTCATTGTTTGAAAACAACCAATGGTACTATGACAATTTTTTTCTTCTGTTAAAGAATATGAACAACATAAATGGGAGGCTATGGATTATCTTTAACTTTAGTTATCTTAATATTTTGTAACATTGGCATTTTTATTGTTGTACCACCATACAATCCACAAACACACGTACTGATAACTTTCCATATTGTAATTTAAACAATGTAATAAATGATCATTAGACTATCTGATAAGATATTTTTTAGTATTGCAACATATATAAGATGGTAATTGCTTTTGACTATTTAAAAAAAAAAATTCAACCCTACATTAAGAGAGGATATATATAACCACATACTTTTCAATATCGTTTTTGTTCAAAAGCAGTTATTACAAAATCACATGCATTGCTCAATTTTAATTTATTAAATATTCATAAAACAATACATATTCTTTTAATGCAATTTGATTTACAAGTATTAAATTTTCTGCACTCACAACTTTGACATCAACTATTTTTGATAAATATATTAATGATGATTAATAATCACTTATTAAACTAAAAATTATCTCTAGTCCAGATATGAACTAAACCACAGTTAAAGATTAATATATCTGTATTTTTAATTATATATAACATGGAGTAATTCAAATTTATATCTTTCCATATATAACACCTTTTTAAGGTATATTTAAAAACTCAACTCTACCACTCATTTTTGAAACTTGAATAAAAGCATTTGAAAAATAAAAATGATCTCCAAGATATGCATTTTATTGTAAACCACACTCATTAGTTGGCTTAGGGTTCAAACATCTTATATATATCTTTATTATTTGTTAAGTATTTATCAATATCAAATATTACAATATGATTTACAAATATCAATTTTCTGCATTCACAATTCTGTTAATAATGATTTTAAATGTTGGTAATGGGAAAATTGTTTCTGACACTTGGGAGCAGATAGAACTGAACCGCAAAGAAGATGATTCTCCGAAAATGCAGGCAAAACTCTAGATCAAAACAGGGATACCTCTTGTGGATGACATAGGTGAAATGAGCATAAGAGGAGGGCAAGTTGTAAGGTTGATATTCACCCATCCATAAAAAGTTGGATTTAGCTTACGCCTTTTCCTTGACATTGTGGCGTAGCTGCAAAAACTTGTTATATCCAATCAAAATATGTCAAGTCCAATATAAATGCTCAAGACTGCATATAGTTTGATGTCTTATAGAACTTTGGTTAAAGACGTAAGGTAGCAGCCGAACCTTGTGTACAACCAGTCCATATGTAACATGGTTTTATGTATACACTCTGTATTAATTTTCCTTAATAAAAAATAAATAAATAAATACATTAATGTTTATTATTAATCATTTATTAAACTAAAAATTATCTTTAACTCAGATATAAAGTTTAAACTTCATTTAAAAGTTTGATATGTCTATTGTTGTTTTTAAAAATTACATTTAAAAGCATGAAATAAACTTTTTTTTTCTCTTGTAATATCTTTTAAAGAAGTATTTAAACGTCCACGCTAGCACACAGTCTTGAAAATATGAATAACGACATTTGGAAAAGGCAAAAGACCTCCAATTATGTGCATTTCAAATGGATGTATTCATATCTATCCTTGGTGGAGAAAAGGTTTTAAACATATATTAAAAAGTTTATATATATGGGAAAATGAGTGATGAAATCGAATTATTCACCATATTTATATATAATTTTTTTTTTTTTTTTAAAAAAAGAACAACAAAATAAATATTTTAATCTTTAATTGAGATTTAAAGTTTATATCTAGACTATGATTCTTAATAACTATTAATATACTTATCTTAAGTGGTTGGTGTCAAAGTTGGGAGTTCAGAAAATCTGACACCGTAAATCACTTTGTAATAATTTGTTATAGCTAAATATTGAACAAATGACGAAAGCATATGTAAGGGATGAATATTGGTTCAACATAAATTATGCATCTTGGAGATCATGTGACTTTTTCAAATGTTTTTTTTCTTATGCTCCAATAGTGTATGATGGAGAGGAGGTTTTAAATATATGTTAAAAACTACATCATCATCTATCCACTGCAGGAAGAAGGTCTCTCCAAGTTCAATCCATAAACGTACATATATATAGTATGTAGTTTTAAATATTAATTCTTATTAAGCGCAATGTCAGCACGTAATACTTATATAAAGCTAAAGCTTTAGTACATGCGCCTTGAGTGCTTAATTTTAGCAAGAGACCTCTACAAATCATAACACGAGATTCGACTTTATAAAGATAAGAGGGACCCTCTTATCTCTAACCTATTTTTTTTAATTATATAGGCAAATCTAAAGCATTTTGATTTGGGAGCATGAAGCTAATAAATTCTTCACTGATTAAGTCCACTATTTCTATTAAACATTAACATTCGCGAAATCTTTCGATTTACAACGAGTCAATATTCAGATATTAAATTTAGAAATATTTTGAATCAATTTAAAGTTATACATATTAATTTATTAAGCGCAATGTCAGCACGTAATACTTATATAAAGCTAAAGCTTTAGTACATGCGCCTTTATTTATATACTTCCAAATAAATTATAAATTCCAATCACACACGCACATACCCAATTTTTCTCCGATATGCATATATTTGTGTGTTGTTAAGATTATTAAAACCCTGTATCAAGTTTTCCAGTTTTAATTAAAATCTTTGTTTCACGTACATGAATAAATATAAGCATTCCAAAGCTTTAGATTGTTTTTATTATAGGAGATTTCAACTACAACATAATTAGATGAAAATTAATTAATTCTACATTCTTTTTTCTTCCCTCACTGTCATTTGGTGATTAATAATGCTTGTTTGTCACCATGGTTTAACTGCAAAATGCGATAGAGGGCAAAAAATTCTAGTTTATTGTACTCTTGCTAGAAACTCTTAACGGTTTTTTGTTGAAAATGAGACTTTATTCATTAACGGTTTACAATATTAATTAATTACCTGTAAATTAGATCTTCAACATATTATTATAAAAATTAGCATGACAAATTTATATTATACGATGTTACAAATTTAACCAAAAAAAAAAACAAACAAACAATTTTTTATCTAAATAAATCTATTACAAATTTCCTCTTATTCGTTCAGTAATAACAATACTTATATTCAAAAGTTAATCTGTAGCTGAAAATATATATTTTATTACCAATACGTAGTTTTTCAAAATAATGATGCATTCATCAATTTTGCTATCGCGACTAATCAATTTTACTTATTGTGTATAAAAAATAGATAAACTGTTTTACTAGCCTACTATATTAAGTTCTCATGTATTGTTAACGTATTAATAGACTGAGCATATTTGTGTATATATTTTTTGATTTCCTATATAAACATTCGTTAATTTTCTAGACAAAAGTATTAAGGCAATTTTAGATCAGCGCAACGTGAACAAAAAGTTACTATATATTTTAATTGTTTATTTTAAGGTTAAAGAAGAGGGTCAAATTGACGGGTTGATATATAGATAGATTAAATAGCATCTAAATAGAGTGATTCATGGTGGCTGCTAATCAAATTTGCAAGAACCAGTCGTTTCCAACCTAATTATTTCTACATTGTTCATTCAATTTTAAATAAATGAAGGTTTATAAGAATAATTTTCCGGTAATTTTAGTAGAAAATTTCTAAAATTCAAAATTGTTTCATAAAATCATATAATATATAATCACTGCTTTAAAAACATAATTTTATGCTGTGCAAATAGTTTATTTCATAGGATTTATTTAATTAGTCAGAACGCCCCCCCCCTTTTTTTTTTCTTCTTGATTATAAATCATCAAGAAAGCTTTTTTCTTTCTGTATTTGTTACTTTTCCAATGGACTAACTTTACATTCATTATTAAGAAAGAGTTACAGTCATACATTTATATATTGAAAAATTAATTTATTTACCGTAAGTCAAATATATGTTACTATTTACGTCACTCAAGCAATGATGATACATTTGAGATCTAAAGCTAAAAATAACCATAGACAGAATGCCTGAAGAAATATGACATCTCCAAAACCACACCTATATTTTATCTTTGTGGAAGATATTCATTTATTATCTATATTAGATAGATAACTGAGTTTTTTTTTTTTTAAGTGTCATAGCATCGGCCGGGACGCAAACCCGCCCGGGCAACTGCCTGCAAGTGCAAGGCAGTCGCGCTGACCTCTCGACCACCAATGCAAGACTAGATAACTGAGTTGGATGTGGGTTAGTTGCCTACAAAAATCATAAGCCTGTTTATGATCTAAATTTTTTTTTAACATTTAACAAGTCTAAGTCACTGATGTTGCAGATAAATAAGCTAACTACTACACCATATCTTTCTATTGTTTAGAGTATTATCATTAAAGTTAAATTCTTAATATTTTCACTTAAAAACATAATTATAACACCATTGTTTAATAATATTAATCTGATTTTATTCTCTATAATTTATTGAATGCAAAATCAATATGTTCTATATTGTACAAAAGAAACAAGTATAAAATATAAGCTAATACATGTGTAAAAAAAATGGTAATCAAGCAAGATGAATATGTTATATACATTAATGAATTCATAAGGACATATAGATGAATACAAATAGAATAAGGGATAATATAAATGTGTGATAATAACTATGATATTGGTACCATTGTCTAATGTTCAAACTAAGCAGTCTGTCAATAACGGTGTGTGTTTACCCAATCTGCCTGACAAATGAGTCAGTTCAACAGACTGTGGCATTCATTGAATGTTCTTAATGAGATTCCATGTTTCATAAAATCTTGAGTTGGGAGTTAGCAGTTTGTCACCATTCTTCATTTTTTGTAATCTGATTTTATTACATCAACTAACTCATTTTTATACATTACTTATGTTTTGAATAGTATGGTTGCAAAAAATATTTAGAGATATGGAACATCTGCCCTGTATGATCAATAGCAGCAATTGAGTACATATTCAAAAGTTTAAGCTTCATAAATCACAGCTCAATTCTGGTATTTCTGAAACTCATATAAACATCAAAGCAACAAACTATTATATTATTTATAAAGTTTTTAATGGACTATTTGTGTATTTTTATTAGGTAAAAAATATCAAATCATTAATCATGGAAAAACCTCAAGTTTTCTGAGAAATGCTATATTGAAATTTGCCCCTTTGTCCAAAAATAATTCATAGACAATTAATAATATCTTAATCAGGTGAATATAAAAAGCTATAGAAAAGGTATAAAACTATTTGTATATTTCTCAGACTGTATATTTGAAAAATTGAAACATCATTTTGAAAAACAATATCTAAAAAACAATGTAATGTGATAAAACTGATTTTACAAAATGTTCAAATAGTTTCTGTGATGTATACATTGAGAGTAATGACAAACCATAAGAATACTACAATTGGACTACCCAAATCATACTGTTTATTGCCATAGTTGATAATAGAAAATAGGTAGTTTAGTTGTCAAGTTTATTTTATTATAACCAGACATAAACTCTTCCAGTGGTTGATAAAATTTGTAAACAAAAGTTTACTTAATTATGCATTATGCTTTCATATATCTATTATTCACTAAAATTGACAATTTCTTATTATAGCAATAATTTGGAAACTAGTATGACTTTAAAATGTTCTGCTTGTGAAATTCACAATAATTTGCTTTAATAGATGCTTGCTTAGTTGTAGCAGATATCTAAAGATATTTGTTCATGTTTTTAATCTGATACTTTATAATGTCCATCAGTTTCTTTCAATAAAGATTGATACAAGACTGATTTAGTTCTAACAGTTTTAATTTTGAAACATATTTAATAAAATATTCATCATTCCAGATAATGGGAAGATTTGAACATTAAACAATTCAGAAGTTTGGATAGTGAGACTTTCTCTTGACTTACATTCTGATATTTCTTCTTCCAAACTGATGAAATGGATGATAATGTTACTATTAATTATTTCTTAACATCTTATTAAATTACATCAAAAAATATGTGTTTTATTTGGGTATTATATGATTTCAAAATATACTGCAATATGTCAAAAGTTTATATTATTTTGATTAATCTCTGCATATGCCATAGTTTGGTGTAATACTAGAAGGCATAGTTTGAAGCTTAATATCCATGGATTATGGCCCAAATCTGTCACTTCTAGTGCTCAAAACTCTGAGCTGTAAACTATTGATTTTATTAATCCCCAGATTGGTTTCAAAATTAATACATATTTTCCAACTGTTCATTTCTTGCAGATGATAAAAGAAACAATAAACGTTGTCTTAATTTGCAAGCCTTTCTTTCAAAGTTTTAAATATGAAACAAATAACTGTTTGATTAGAAACTCTTTCATTATTATGGGAACGACTATATATTTCTTTAAATATTTCATTGATTAGAATGATAACGTATAAAAAATATGATCTATTATTTCATTATGTTAATTGTTCATTGTGTTAATTGCTGTTGGTTCATTTTTATTTTATTGATTTTTGAAAAATAGATAGAGTGTGTGGCTATTTCAAATTTTTTCTATGTTACTTCAAATATAAGAATTAAGATATTTGAAAAAGTAGCAAATAACTCTAAAAATTTATTTTTGGCTCAATTACCACCCTTCAGTTAGCCCAAGTCACACACACCTCATAATTTTTTTTATTATTGCTCAAATTTTTTCACCTAGCAAATAGCTACAATTTACGAATTGTACATTTCATTTGATGATAGCTTTAAATAAATATACTAGTCAAGCGTTGGTGGTCGAGAAGTCAGCACAGCTGCCTTACAAGCAGTTGTCCCGGGTTAGCGGGTTCGCTTCCCGGCCGATGCTATGACACATGAAAAAAATAAATAAATAAATATACTAACGATTATTGTTAATCATTTATTAAATTAGAAATTATATTATTTTTAGTCCGCTATATTATCTTTACATTTTAGTAAGATGAATGTATCTTTTCTTAAATATTAATTTTATAATATTATAATTTGATCCTAGCTACTTTTTTTTTTTACTCACATAGGCATTATATTTTGGATATACTGTACTTTAAAACTTGTTTTTTCACACTTCTTTAAATATATGAATAAAACAAGTTGTATGATGAAAATGCAGCAGTATATAATGTGTATGAGCTATATATATGGGAATTTGAATACCGACTTTCGAGCTCCCCTCAGCTATCCACTCTATTTTATACCATGGATACACACAACCACATGCATATGAAAAAGTTAAAGATCACCAATATATGTATTTTGTGCTGAATCAGCACGCATCAGTTGGTCCAGATGAGTGCTAGTTCAGTACAAACTACGAATATTGGTGATCACTTATCTTTTTCGCATGTGTGTGGTAGTGGGTATCAGTGGTATGAGATAGAATGGATAGTTGAAGGGAGCTTGAAAGTCTGAGTTCAAATCCCCTATAATTACAATTAAATTCCAGGTTTATGAAGTATGCCTGTATTTCATATATATATTAATAATTCAAACAAATATATTTAACACAGTATGTGTTAAATATATTTGTTTGAATTATTATTATATAATTTAAAAATACAGACATTTAATGGTTGTAGTTATTTATATATATTGTGCCCTTTTGTATGGGTCACCATTTAATTTTGTGCTAATCTATTAAAAATTTTAAATTTAAGATATATTTGAATATGTGATGTTGATTTTGCTTATGGTAATATTTCAAAAGATTTAATGAAAGCAATCTATGAGTATTTGATATGTAAAATTGTGCTGATATTGAGAGAGACATTTTAAAATGATGATGATTATAATATATAGTTGGAAAAATGGCTATAATCAATACTGCATGAATATATTTAATAAATAGGTATTTAAAGCTAAAAGTGTTTAAAAGACAAGTTAAAATTAAATGCATATGTTTATTGTTGATAAAATAATATTATAAGAGAATATAAATATTTTAATTATTGTAAGTACTTAAATAGAAGATTGATATTTGATTTTAATAATATCGAATAATTATTTTAAAATCTATTATAATATCTTATTTATTTAAAAATATTTATTTTAAAAAATGCAATTGTTAGTTTATTTTTAGACGATGATAAGCATTTCTTGTGTTATAAAGAACAGATGTTATACACACACATGCTTGGAAGTTATCTAATAAAGTTGCAAAACTATTTTAAAAAATCATGTTATAAATTTATAAATAATACGTGAGTTATCACGAGATAAAATAAAGATATTCAATGTAAAATATTAAATCTGATTTTAAAATATTGTTTTAAAAATATAACGTATAAAAAATACTTAGTTTATTTTAAATAATCTTATAAAAGTTAAAATTAAAATCAAGTAAATAAGAATATTTTAAAAAAATGTTTAATAGATTTAAATAAATGATAAAGATTATTTAGAAATTTGATAATGTAATAAATATTAAATATTAAATAAGTCATTATTTATTTTTAATTTTGTGTTGTTGGTAAATATGTAAATAAGCCAGCAAAGTTGATTGTTTAATCTACCAATCAAATGGGAAGTTTCTTCCGGTATAAAAGCTCAATTCAATTGTTAGGAGAGGACTCTGTGATTGATTTTTCAAGTTAATTGTGCTATTAAAAAAATAGCTAAGTAAATTTGATAGACGCTCTCAAAATCAATTTTAAAATTATAAGAGTGTCATTGTAAATAATTTATAAAAGTTTTAAATAATAGACATGCAGTGTTAATTTAAATTTTCCTATCAATCGTCTCTAAATTGAAGCTCAATTTACAAGCAAATGGTCATGGGAACATCATATATAGTGAAAATATATCGGAAACTTTACCTTAGAAATATGACAAACGCTGGATTAGTTCGGAAAATTATAAGATTGAGAAAAGTAGTATTTTGGACAGTATATAATTTTAAAAGCTAATTACTATTGCCTATTAGAAAATTAAATATTTTAAAGAATAAAATACTTCTTTATAAAGAAAGTATTTTGTAAGATATAAATTTAAATATATATCTTAAGGAAAGATATTAGAAATAAAAGTAGGTTTTATAAATACTTGCTTGTTAAGTTTTTATGTTTAAAAGACTGAATGTTGATAATTTTAAAGGCAAGTCAATTGAAATATAATTAGCTAAAAATCTTAATATAATAAAATTATTATATTGAAATAATTTAGGCGTTTATAGATAAAGAACGATTCTTACTGGATATTTTGTTAAGAAATGTGAAGTAATAGTGGGTCAAGTTAATTTAAAAATAGTTAAATATAAATTTTTATAAACTATAGACTAAATTAAAATAATAACTTTTGAATAATATTTTTAAAAGAACTAAACCAGGATCCTATAAACTATTTTAATTTTATTTTATTTTCTTGTGGGAACTTATTTTTAAAAAAGAATTTATTTTTTAATAAACTTTTAAAAAACATGGGGACCGGAAACAGGAAATGGTGTTCTAGTGAATATGTGCCTACGATTAAAGAACTGTATGGTGAAAAGGAAACATCGCTGGATTTATGTAATATGAATTTTGTTTTATTTATTTAATATAAAAGTAAATAGTATTAATCTATTAAAAATAAGATAGGTACATTTCTTAAAATAATAACTAAAGTAATATAATAATTAATTGATAAGTTTATCTTATAATTAATATAAAACATAATATGTTAAAGAATGATTGTGAGATAAATGTGATTTATTCTATGAAGCTGTAATTCCGAAGAATATTGGAAGATGGACTGTACATTAAATCATTATTGATGGTAAAATTATATAATAATAATTTTGATGTATTTAATATTTTTTTTTTTTAGATCAACCGAATGATATGTTATTGTTGAATGGATGTATGAATATTTTAAAATACACACACATTATATTGGCAGTAACAGTTTATTTAAATATGCATAATTTGAATTTATGATATAAATATGATACAACATTACATAAAAACTTAGAAATAATTATATATTCTTTCGTAAATAAATTTTGATTTTTATTTTTTATTATTATTATGTTGGAGTATTAAAATTATATTTATTATTCATATAAGTAATTATTTTATTTAAAAGTTAGGAAGAGATTTCAAAGTTTATATTTTATTATATTTTATTGGATAAATTAAGTTAAGTTTTATGTAGAAGTTTATGTTTGAATTAAAGGTTTACGGAATATGATGAGGTATAAATAGTTTTGATTTAATTAGTATTTATGTAAAGTAGATGATTGTTTTTCCGGAAAGTTTAAATAAGTTTTAAAGGATGTTTTGTAGATAGAAATTTATTAGGAAGGAGTAGTATAACACATGGATTAAAGTAATAATTTCACACAGAAAAGAATCATAAAATTTATCTAATATAGTGCTTTATGAATTTGAAATTGATGAATAATTTAAATATTATTATTTTAACAGTACATATATGTAATGCATATTTAATAAAAACATATAGCATGAATTGCATTAAGTGAAATATAAAATTATAATCAATTCTTTGTTATTACATTACAAGGGTACATTAGTTTCTATATTATGCTATTGAAGTAATGCTGATAGTAAAGTAAACACATACTAGTACATGATGAAATGAATAACACTAATACTTAAGTGATGTAGCAATTTAATTAATAAAGTTTAATTGTTACATATGCTACATAAATATTATTTACATAAATTTTTCTGTGTAATAATTGAAGTTCACTGATATTTATTTAAAGTCTAAGTTTTTAAAACATACTTCAATATTATTAGTATAGCATTTTAAAAGAATGTATAAATTATTTAATAGGAGTATGAGCTAATAACAGTGTAAACATTTTTGTATTATTATTTTCTTATTTTATTTTCTTTGTTTTCATAATTTTGAACTGTAAATATTGTAAATAAATTTTTAGTTGAAGTTAATGTAAATAAACTTGTTTAATTTGTTTTAAAAGTGTGTCGAGTTCATTATTTTGCACCACAGCATTTGATAGCAGATAATTTGAAGAACATAATATTTGCACAATATGAATTTATTATTATTATTTGAAAATAAACACAATATTTTCTTGATATCATTTTATAAGAATTGATTGACATTAACATATAATATTATTATGGTCATAAGGTTATTATAATGCACATTATAAGAGTACAATATTATTTATTGCCACAGATTATAGAATTATAAGATTTTGATTTATTTCAAAATTAAGATACTATATGAAAATAAAAGATATACATATGATTGTTTATTTATTTAATACTTAATAATATAACAGAAGTAGATAAGATTAAGTTATACCCTAAAATTAGTATTGATTATTATTATTATTAAAATAAGTTAGGTGTATTTAGGTTTGATATAAAATCCCATATCATACTTATTTACATGAATTATCATTACTTTAAGATAATTAGAAGAACCTGAGATTATTTAATTATATTTTAAAAATTAAAAGTTAGGATTTATTTATTTTATTATTATTGAAGATAATTTATTTTATTTAAAAGCCATAAGAATGCTGTAGAGGTAGTAGTAAGTTAATGGGTAGATGACAGTATTCTTATGCCATTGAGACAATGTCTTGGGGGATATTGACTCAATGTAAATCTACTTATTGTTTTGTAACTTTACTTCACAGTCTCATGATTTAATAAATATTTATTTAATTAGTACATATTATAAAATTATATTGATTTTGATAATTGATAATAAATTCAATTGGAATATGATAATATGAAAGTATATTAAAGATAACATGCAAATTTTAACTAAGCATTATAATTCAATTGAGCTAGTCGTATTTTCAAAACTATATTATACATCGAGAAGTAAGGGTACAATATATAACAATCAATAGTTGCTACATGAGAAATTGTATAAAGAATTTGTAATCTAGATGGTGCAGTTGGATAACTTTATATTAGATTGCTGTGACATTTTTATGATTTCAGTATAATATTATGCATGTTTGGATTATATGTATATATGTGTGTGTATCAAATTCAGGTAATTAGTAATTAAGAAAAATATTTGATCATGTTCATTACAGTTTGTATCAATTAAAGTTTTTTTTAAAATTTTTATTGCAAATTATTAAAATTTCGGGTTCAAATTTTATTAAAAAGTAATAAGCCTGGTATTCTTAAGATATATAATTCACTTCATAAGTAGCTATTTTTACTCCAGAAAAGAGGAAGAGCGAGAAAAAGAAAGAGAAGGGATAGATAGATAAATGGATAGAAAAACAGAAAAAGAAACAAGTTAAAATGAATTTTAATAGTAATTTAAATGATTAGACTTTTTAATATATCCAAATCTTTAGATTCACAAACGCTGAATTATTATTTTTTAAATTTAATTTATAATCTATATTTTAATTTTAAAAAATAAGTATATCATACAATTATAATAAAAAATAATTTCCTTTTTTTTCCACTTATGTATTACCATATTAAAATCGTGAGTTTTGCAATAACTATACAAAACTAGTCCTCATCCGCAAATTTTTCTGACATCTTTATTTAACTTCTTCTGAAGTATATATATATATTCAAATTAAAAATCATTAATGATCAGATATATTCTTTTATTATGCATGATCATTTTTTGAGTAATAGCCCAATGATGTTCATCATTTGAATATGAATGGTGCAAATATTTATCTAACGATTTTAAATATATATATATATTCTCATGTGTCATAGCATCAGCCAGGAAGCGAACCCGCCATCCTGGGACAACTGCTTGCAAAGCAGCTGTCGCTGATCTCTCGACCAGCAATGCTCGACTTTTAAATATATTATTTCATTAATGAAACAATGATAATGTATTTAAAAAGAAAAAAAAATAGAAAGCGTTATTGCGAATTATAGAATGGTCAACACAGAAACTCAAAGATCATCAAAATTCATGAAATAAAGATCCAAATCGAATTACTAATCGTTGCCCTTTTTTAAAAAATCTCATCTAGTACACCACATAATGATAAAAAGGTCCAGCTGAGATTTGAGGATTTTTTCTCAGTAGTAACATTTATTTGTTTAGAACAGAGGTGTGGACCAGTCCTGCCCTCAAAAGCTCTCAATCTATCCTCCAGACATTTTCACAAATGAATATAAAATGGATTTGTATAAAACTTTTGTTTAAACACCCATATAGTGCAGTACAAATATATAGGGAAATATTGAATTAAGAGTTAAGTAAAATAAAGCATTTATTTTCTCAACTACATCTTTTTCTCTCTCCAATCTTCTTTATAATAATTCTACTTCATTCTATTAGAGATACAATATTCCAACAAATTATCATATTGTGTGGTCTATCTGACTATGATTTAATCTATGATACTGAGAGCACTTTGTTTTGATAGTGATTTTCACAGGCAAACATATAATTAGCAAAAGTAAAACTAGAATTTTAATTCATTTTATTATTATTACTTTGCATTTAATTTTTATTGATATTATTAGAATGACTATACAGAGTAAGATAAGAAAAACTGACACAGAAAATTGCATGTTTATAAAGAAATGGATCAATGCATTTTTTTTTATAACAAGAAATAGTAAATTGGTGTACTTGATATGTCTGGAAAGTATTTCAGTTAATAAAGAACACATTATTAAGAGGCACTATTTATCAAAATATTAAACATCACATGATCACCATTTCTTATGCTTGCTCATAATTGTTATTAAAAACAGACAAAACTCTCCATACAGTAGTGCCACTCAATGCAAGCCAGATTAATCAATGGATGCCAGAAGGCTTGTGCATAAAATACCTATCTAGTGCCTACTCATCGGATGAATAGGTATTAGATAGGGATTTTATGTACAAGCCTTCTGGCATCCATTGATTACTCTGGCTTGCACTGAGTGGCACTACTGTATGGAGAGTTTTGCCTGTTTTAATTATCAAAATATTCTGACTACAACAAAATTATTGAGTAAGAAAGAAATATTAAAATAGAAAACTTGAAAAGAAGCTTAATCAAGCAACTGTCATGTTTTATAAGAAATACAAATAAGTCAGAAAATTCTGTGACAGTAAATTATTTTTAAAAAAAAATTCAAAACCATTTTCTTATAAAAGACTGCATCCTAGCTATTGTAGAATTAACCCTCCTTCAGAACATAAAATTTGAATATATATGCCATGGAGATAGCCTCAAGATGTATCGGAAAAAGTCATTTATAATAATTATGTACCTTTATTTTTAATCCAGAAAAAGTTATGGCCCTGTTTAAAAGGGGAAAGTTGAAATTGGCTCAAAAGTTGAAAAGATTGCCAATTTTTAATGATTAAAGGTAAATTAATTAATTTTTTGATTAAATATAGTAGCCTAATTTTTAAATTGATAATTCTGTGTGATGTTCAAATGAGATTATAAGTATCCAAATGGTTCTTGACAGAAAAAAGATTTCCCACCCCTAGTTTAGAACAATCGCGAATTAAAGAAACATTATGGTATAATATTTGTGTCGATTTTTCATTAGATGATTTTAATATTTCACAGCAGAACAATGACAGTTTCTGAAGTTAAACAAAACAGTTTTGTTTCAGCAATTAAACTGAATATGTGTAATATTTTGATGTAAAATATATAATACTATTACAGAGGAATAGGTATTTTAAATTAGTAATTTAAATGTGAATAGTTTAGATGCTAATATTAACCAACAAAATAATAATTTAATAATCAACAATGTTTTAGATATCTATAAAAACAATATTTTGGGTTTTGATATTAAATAAAATCATAAATTCATTTTTAATACACAACATATAGATGACTTATCAGTAATTAATATAGGGTGATTCCTGATGATCATCTATAAATGTACAAAATAAATAAGTCAAAAATAAACAGGATAAAAATATATAACCTATATCACATAATACAACATTTTTTAAATTTAGAAAATCAGTCAATAAATTGGTAAGATATAGATATCATATTAATAATTATATGTTCTTTATTGATAGTCATATTATTTCTAAGAGTCTAGAAATAAAAATTTATTCCAACATATATGAAATTTCATGGAAATCAATAGTTAAATTGAATAGTACATTAAAAACAAACACCCATCATACTAATGCATATTATTAAAGGTTTATCTTTTTGCTCAACAGTCCAATGATATTACCAAAGAAATGAATTTAAATATATTTTAATAGGCAACTCAGATTAAGGTAATTTTTTGGAAATAATAAATACAGCACCATTAATAAAATGTGATTTGATTGGACATCTGTACATCAGAGAAACATTTTACTTCATACTTTCATTGGTAATATTTATCAGGATAATATTAAAAAATTAGACTAAAACAGCATAATAAATAGAAAACAAATATAACATTAAATGAAAAATATGCATTATATAATTTAGAAAAAAAAAGACATTATTATGAAAACAACTGATAAAGGACAAACAATAATAATTATGAATACATTTGATTACATAAATAAATATTTGATTCTTCTAAATGACAAAAAATTCTATGAACTCATTATGCAAGCTGCTGTAAAACAAAATACCTGCTGGACAGGGATATATATTATAATTTTTTTATATTTCCAATCAGAAATCAAAATAGTAAATTTTACAGCCTACCCAAAGTATATAAACCAGGTTGTCTTGGAAAACCCATTATATTAAGCATTGGTTGTCCTATAAAAAATATTTTGGCATTTGTTGATGATATGTATATATTTATGCCATTATTTACACACAACTTTTAATTTACAAAAACATCATACTTCAATTACCAAAAGAATATATACTTTTTTTTAGTAACTTTAGGCCTTTACATCACTGTCTAATAATATACCTAATGATGGAATTGAAGCTATTAAATCTACTTTACAAAATATGAAATATAACCAGCACCATATTTTAAGAAAGAAATATTTTATTTTTAATCCTACATTATTTTTAAACAGAAGGTACTACAATGAGTACAAAAATGTCCCCAAATTATGCTAACATTTTCATGATTGATCTGAAGTTTTTTATACTTAGAAATGTCAAGTTGGTAAAACTTCATCCCTGGCTTAGATATGTAAATAATATCTTTATGATATGACCATATAATGAAGAGGAACTTCCATCTTCTGTGTATTTTTTATTTGGGAGTTAGAAAAATTAAATTGAAGAATTTAATAATATACAAAAATTTGATATGTATAAGATTAAATTTTTTTTTATTTTATTTATTTTATTTCTTTTGTTATTTTGATGTGTGTTGTTTTTTTATAAGTATCCCACCGTGCTGCATGTGTTAAAGCGGCCGTTTATGTAATTTTTGTTTTAAATGGCTTAAGATCCTACATGTGAGGGGGCAGAGCTTTGAACATGCCATCATCAGACTTTCAATGATATGGATGGCTGAAGAGGAGAATGGAGAGAATTGAAGCTTGTTCATTAAAGTTTGAAAATTTGCTGTTTTAATATAAACTGACCACTTTTTATGTATATGTGTGGGAGATGATGATCTAAGTCAACTGATGAGTGCTAGTTCAGCATGAAATACATATATTGGAGATCTTTTTTTTACATGTATGTGAAAATGTGCATTGATTGTATAAAATGGAGTGGATGACTAAAGGGGGTTTGAAAGTCTGGGTTCAAACCCCATGATTACACCTAACTTAAAGTATGTATATTATACTTTATTTAAGTATAAATAATTTTAGTAAAAATATACAGTAAATAATATTCATAAAATTAGTGTATATATATATAACAAATCATCTGACACCCATAACAACTACATTTTCATAAAACCACTGGAAGCATTTAAAAGTTAATATCTCCTATAGTCAATATTTAAGGATTAGAAAATTTTGTAGTGATAAAAAATTCTTACTTTTAATAATAATTTACCTAATATTAACTGCTTGCTCCAGAAACAATTTAACATATTAAACTCCACAGAATATTCCAAAATCGATTTTTCTCAAATCACATTAAATTATATATAGACCCAAAACCTTTAAGAATATATATATATATAAATTACAACAAAATTTTGTATCAGAAAAAGTTTGTTTTCCTGTGATTATAGTGGACCAAGATACTACCATTAATGATTTGAAATGGTATATTTCCAACTACATCAATTATAAAAGTGTAAATGCAATATATTTAACAGATTGCAACAAATACTCAAATCATGGCAAATCATAGATTTGATATTTACATAGAAATAAAGATAGACTAGCTAGTTTTCTAAACTTTTCGATTTTTTTTTTTCATATGTCATAGCATCGGCCGGGATGTGAACCCACAACCATCTGCAACCAACTACTTGCTTGCAAGGCAGCTGCGATGGTCTCTTGGCTAACAACACTTCGTTTTAACACCAAACATAACATAATCACCATTTCTTATGCTTTGCTCATAACTGTTATTAAAACAGCAAAGTGGCACTACTGTATGGAGAGTTTTGCCTGTTTTAATAGCATTTCCTTTTACCATAATACAGAATATTTTTTTCACGAGAGAGAGAAAATGAAAATTTTTTTATTTATAAATTTAAAACTATATCCTTGTGGTAAGAATATGAACATAAACACTATTTCATCTTTGAATTACCCTCGTTTTTTAATGCTCTATTTTTCATTCATTAATTGTTATTTATTATTTAATATAATAAATAATATTATATATATATATATATGTAGATAATAGATGGATAATTGAAATCTTAAACTGGATTCCAAGAGATTGTAAAAGACCCAGAAAGAAACCACATATGAGATGGATGGATGAAATAAAAAAGTGTGCAGGGGTGATGTGGAGAACAGAAGTTAAAGATCGGAGATAGATTGAACTTGGAGAGACTTTCATCCTGCAATTGAATGATAATCGTTGATGATGATGATTTGAGATTTAATATAAATACACAATAATTTTTTTCTATGTTATTTTTTGTTTACATAGTTTATTTATATGTATAATGTTTGCATACACATATGCACTTTACATGAATTAACTAACAATTAAAAAGTTTTTGTAATGTTTGATGGGAAAATAAAGTTGTTTTTTTTCTTTATAAAAAATAACTATGATATTTATCACAATAGTCTAGCAGTTGATTGGTTCAACTCTTCTTCAAAAAAGTTTATTAATCTATAAAAAAAAATTTTCTTTATCAGATATGTGAATGAAAATTATTTTTTATATTTAGTTTTTGAAAATAATCATTGTCATTATTTTCTGATGAAAATCAGTCTTTTGGCTGAAATATTAGAAGTAGCTGCATAGGTAAGTAATTGTGCTATTTTATATACATATATAAAATCCTTATCTAGTGCCTACTCATCCAATATCTCCAGACTAGTTTCTAGCTTGTAGCTGTATTGTGAGGAACTTTGGATCTGAGAGTATTCCACCTAGATCTAGGGATCTAATGCAACCCTTCATCAGTAACCTTTTACCTATTTAGTTAACTATAAAACTGGGAGCCCAAGATGAGAACATTAATGTTTTCAATCCAAGCTCATTTGCCTGTATAATTATATGGCTCTGATCCTAGTTCAGCATCTATACATTTTGGTGTCCTTGGTTTATTAAAAACCACAGTCATCATCATTCCATAGACAGAAATGGTATAAAAGCAACAAAACATCACCTGATGACTATTTCCTAGGCTTACCCAAGCTGTTATTAGCAGTAGAAAACTCTTCATACAATAGTGCCACCCAGGCAAGCCTCAGTAATCTTGAAATGGTGGTCATGTAATGTTTTGATGATTTTATATATTGCGTGTGCAAATAATTTATCACTAATTTAATTGTATCCCTCTATTCTATTTCATCCTCCAAATGAAAGTCATCAACACTGATATATTTTATTAGTCATCAAAACAATTTTATAAGATAAACAGGATATTCATCTTGTATGAAAATTATACTCGAGTTCATGAACAAACACTTTTTAGAAAGTCTTTTAATATGCTTTTTTGACAAGTTCAATGCCTTGTAGATATAATACTATCTCATTCTATAAGCTCAAAAATATAACTATTGAACTTATGATTTTGCTATCTGACATGGATCTTTCAGAACATCCTTAAATGAAAAATTTCTAATGCAATTGTTACAATCATATGCACTTCATGTTTTATTTCCATACAATAAATTGGTAGAATAACAGTCCTATGTGAAATTAATTCAGTTGAATGATTTATATTATGTTGACATATTCTATCTTTTAATTAGTTAAAAGTATACTGAAATTTGTGTTGTATTTTGATGCTGTCTATCATATTTAAATGTTCCATTATTTTTCAGCTAATCATTCCACTCAAAAGTGACTGAAGATTTATTTCTTTTTTGTAATTTGAAATAAAGGGAATGCATTTTTAAATGTTAATTACTATAAAAAAATTCTTTATAAGTTATATTGCTTTTGAAAGAAAATATGGGTGCTCTTTTATCACTTAGATATGTCAGATGACGTTTTTGGTCGTTTTTGAAATTCAAAATGGAGGAGATCGTGTACTAAAAGAGCATCATAATATGTATCTTCAAGTGATACAAAGCCGTATTTTCTATTTATTGAATATATTTATACGTGAAAAGGGAGTTCAAGCATTTATTCACATCAACCATCTTTCAATAAATAATAAAGGATTATCCTTCAATTTTTATTAAGTATTAAGTTAGAAATTATTACATTTATTTTTGCCTTAGAAATAGATTTCAAATTCTACAAAGTTCATATATATCTGTAATACTTTCATCTTATTACACACACTTCAAAAATATGAATAAAGACATATTTAATATCTTAGATATAGAATTGAATTAGTGTAGAATTAAATTAACAATATCAGGTAATATATTTAATGAAAATAGATATATTAATTTTTAAATAAGTTTAAAATTTATATCTAAGCTAAAAGTGATATAATAATTTTTAGACTAAGATAATCTTTAATGCATTTTGTTAAACACGTAGTTAAATGAATAAATTGAAGAAATTTAGCACTCGTAAAAGTGAATTCAATAATACTATTTATTTAAGTAGATAATAATCTTTATCTTTTAATATTTTCATTGTTTCTACAAATATACCATGATTTTATTTATAATTAACAGCTTTCACTTACACTTCAAATATAGGACTGTAGACACTAGGGGGAAAAACAGCATTCTAATGCTCCTAAAATATATCGCTATATAAAGAATATTATAAATATATTTGAATTTTATTAATATCTAAAATTAAATGAAAGGAAAAATTTTACTTTAATAAAAATGATTAATAATTATTTATATATTTATTGAAATGGGCTTATTATATATAAATGAAAAATATTGCCAAAAACATGAATTTATGTTTTTTTAAAACATGCAAATGTTCAGACATTTATAAAGAAAAGGTAGACGTTTTATTTTAAAAATTGACTTTATTTATGTTGAGCATGCTTTCAGTATAATGTGAACCATAATTATAGGTATGTTATTCATGCTAAGCATGCTTTCAGTACAATGCTTACTAGAATCATAGCTATGTTACATGGTGAAAGCAAGCTCAGCCTGAATAAAGCCAATTTTTAAAATATTTCTACCGTTTCTTTATAAATGTCAGAACATTTATATGTTTAAAATTACTAATGCAAAGAAAAGAGAAGATATTAAATGAATTAAGTAATAAATTTATAAGGTATATTTGTGACATGTATATGAATAAATAGAAAATAATGGTAAATGGCATTTAAAAAGCTATGTAGGATCTAATTTGACTGTAGATGATTGATTGACTGAAATGCATCTTAGAAGTCATTAGCATCCCCCACTGTTTATAGTCATATGCGACTGGGTGTTTAAATGTAAAAATTTATAATCATTGCAAATATATGCAGTGAAAGGTACTGACTACCATATTATTTTATTTATATAAGGGGTTTGAACTTAGACTTTTACATGACCCCCAACTATCCATGCTACCTCATACTGCTGACACACTTGATCACACACATGTAGAAAAGATAAATAATAATCAATATCCATATTTCATGCTAAACCAGCACTCGTCAGTTGGTCCAGATTATCATTTCCATACATATATACAATCAATGCTCAGCTTATATTAAGATAGCCAGTCTTCATACTTTAATGGTCATCATCAGATTTTTAATGAAATGGATGGCTGAAAAATTGTGGGGTGGAATAGATTGAAACCTGACCATTAAAGTATGAAGATTGGCAATCTTAATATAAGCTAAGCATTGATTGTATATATGTATGGAGATGATAATCTGGACCAACTGACAAGAAATATGTATATTGGTGATTATTTATCTTTTCGACATGTATGTGATCAGGTGCGTCAGCAGTATGAAATAGCGTGGATAGTTGAGGGCGTGTGAAAGTCTGAGTTCAACCCCCCTATATATTACATATTGGACTGCAGGTATGAAAAAGCTTGTATTGTAGAAAAAAAAAATCATATACTATTTTGGGTTGTTTAGTAATTGGAAACTTTTTCTAGTGTCTGAAGATTGAACATCCATCTCCAATCATTATATAAATATAATGATGAGCAATATGTACTGTTTTTTGATCAAGAGTAAAAAAAATAAAAAATAGATTCAAACACCCCTTATCAATATCAACAGTAATACAGGAAAATCATTTCTTTATAACGTATTTACAATATTTAGATTACTGTTAACTTTTGTTTAAAATATACATTCTTAATTTAAACATTATAATAATTTATCGGAGTACATCTTCATCCCCAGGATCATCTGCGTGAGTGTCCATTTTCTACACAAAATTCATATAGTTTCGAGTCAATGGTGAATGCCTTTCGCAGCATTTAAAAAGTATGATGATTATAAATTTATATATTTATTTGCGATTTGATGAGCTATTTTTATTACACATATAGGAGTATGTATTTAGAAGATAACAAGGAATAAATTAAACATTTGATTATTGAAGGTGCTAGTTTGACTTTCCTCTCGTCACATTAGACTCTCTTGGACATAATTTGTTCAATACATCATAATTCAGAGCGCTTAATGAACATGGTATTTCAAATAACGCTTAGATCATTTAGATGAACACACCCTGACAGTTCTTATATAATTAGTGAGCGTATATACGTATGCATATGCAAACCTATACTTAGACACGAATGTACGTTTTATATGTGTCTGTGTATTTATACATAAATTCGAAAATATTTTTTTGCATTAAGTATTCGTTCATAAATCTTCGAGTGAAATTAATGTTATTAGATTCTCTGTTACCTTACAAACTCGGGTTGATTCTCAACTCATTTAATGAGAAAAATCTTTCTACCAGATGAACCACGTGCGAAAATTTATCAGTAATTATCGAAAAAAGCCCGAAGCTTATCTTAGGGGCGTCAGAAAGAGATGTCACTATATCGAGAGTAATGGATCTTTTTCAAATTCAGATAATTGATCAATAATATGCTTATTTCTGTTTATTCCATTATACCTATTTGATGACATCAGTTTCTGTTTAAGTTGAATTTGCGGAATGTCCTAGAAAAAAAAAAGAGAATATTTTAAAACTTATTTATTATTATTTTAATGATAAACTGTAATAAATTACACATAAATATGGATACATACCTTACATAATGCTATTTATTCATATTGATTAATCAAATTACGGCGTATATATATATTGTGTTGTTCTAGAACAACTCTACCTATTGATAATATGATGGAATTATTAACATTGTGTATATATTGGGTCTAGTATCTCTGCTTGTTATGTCCTTGATCCGAGATCAAATTTGAATGCTTGTAAAATTTGAAAGTTTTTAAAAATATTTTTTTTAACGTGCTAATAACCACCATGATATTACGGGTTTCAAAATTTTTCATATTCTTTACTAGAACATCTTAGAAAACTGACCTGCTATTTGCTAAAGACAGTTACTAAAAGAATTGCAGGTATCAAACATGTGCAGAAAAGATGCTTGGGAATTTTATCACGTACTCACCGCTGACATGTAAAACTGAGGTTACATTTGAAATAGATTAGTATGAATGTAGCGATAGAGACAATGCAGAAGAGAAAGTTGAATTTTTTTTTAAAATAACCTGATGATGAAATGAGATATATAGTTTCAATGAAAAATATGTATAGTGTTTAAAACCAAAAGTATCATTTTGAAATAGTAAAAAACACAATTCTTTATTAGATCCATTTTTTTGATACAAATTCTATTTTTCATCCACTTTCTTTAAAACAAACTTTTCCATCTGTAATTTTGATCTTTTATTTGTAATTTTTTTTTTTTTTTTTTAAAAATCGCCTGTATAAGTTTTATTTCTATTAACATATACAGTTATTTGAAAAGTGGGTGCTAAACACAAAATACTAACAGGTTCACATTTTGACAGATAGTGCAATGTTATTTATATGTAGGAATAGCTGAATAAGCAATAAGCAATGCTGAATTAAGAGTATCTCTTGCTACCTATATGATATCATATTATCAGATTAGCAATCCTTACTTAGCTTCTTGTATAAGATAGTAAAATCAATAAGCTGTTTGAAACAGATTTGGGATAACAGTTTTATTTAGTACATGATAGTATATTTAAACAGTTGTTAAGAATTTTCTACTACCCACAAAAGTTAGAAAGCTCTAAAAGAAATTTGTAACAGTGGCTTCTGGGTAGATTTTTTATTTACATATAATGATTAGTAATAATCATTATTATATTTATCTAAAATGGATGGCGTCAAAGTTGTGAGTGGAGGAAGTTTGACAATGGTAAATGAAAATGTAGCAATTTGCTCTAAATAAATACTTTTCATATAATAAAGATATATATGAAAGATAATGACCTGGGCCAACTGATGAGTGCTGGTTCAGCATGAAATGCATCTTGGGGTCATTTGTCTTTTATTATATCTTTATTTAAGTGAATTTAAAAATAATGAGGAAGTATGGAAGCGTTTATTATATCTAGAAATATTTGTTATTCAATGATAACAGCATAGCAAGAGATAGAATAATAGTAAATTAATATTTCCTCTTTAATTATAGAGACATAAGTTATGTAAAGTCTCCAACTTCAAGATGTGAGCATTCACAATTAAAAAATTATTAAGTTTTAAGAATGACACTTGTAATATTAGTGAAATTTGTCTTATAAAAAAAGAAAATTTAATTCAATAGAAATATATGTTTTTTCGAGGATAGTTCATCAGATGAAAGGAGGTTGCATAGTGTTGACTTTGTTGTGAAGTCTAATCTCCTATTCTTAGAATTCTTAGATATATCAACAAAAGACTTATAATTAGTTTACACAAACGAATTTGTGCATATTTTATACTAGATTAATTAAGTGCACAGCAACTTTTTATTTCTTGTTGAATAGTTTTATTGTATCTATATCAATAAAATATATTTTTTTTATTTTGGGAGGCTTTAAAGAATATAAACTACTTCAGAGTATTAATGAAAATAATAATAATGGAGTTGTAAAACTTGACTAATCTATAGTTATTTAACTTCACTCTTGTAAAAAAAAACCCAATATATTATTATTATTATTTAATTTTTATACAACTTATTAACTGACAGTTATAAGTAGTTTGTTTAGACAGAATATATGGCAAATTTAATGTATTTATACTCAAAAATGGTATCTCACGGATTATAGTGAAAAGTCAGTAGGTACAAAATTCATTTTTTTTTTACAAATACTCATAGGTAGAGATAAGTTTCTTAGGTGATGTGTTGTTGCCATAAAAAAGTCTATTAAAATAAAACTCTGGATTAATTTTCTGACAACAATTGCATTATTAATGATTTGATTAAAAAGAAAACAGTGTTGCATTCTCTGCTTGAATAAATGATAAAATAAATATGAAGTTTTATAAGCAGTATTGAGATTTAAAGGCAGATGTTAATCTGACTGACAAAAAACAACAACTAAATTTAAAATAATGTTTGAAAATTACAATAAAGGTAGCTATTTCCTGATAACAACCAATATATTTGTTTCCATCATTGAAAATTATATACAGAACTGAAAAACAATACCATAATCTTATTAAATCAGGATAACACATTTTCATATATAATGATGATAATTTGGATAGATTGGAAATCTTTGATCATTTTTGAATAATGAAATATGAATTTAAATATATTTGGATAGATAATATGATTAAAATATCACTCTGTAATCATAAAAATTAAAAAAAGCCATGAGTCTTAGAGATTTTGGAAAAAGCTTTACAATGTAATGATGATAAGTTAGGTTTAGAACTATCAGATTATTTTAAAGAATGTATGGACAGCTGCACATCTTAATTTAAAAGATGCATTGATTAAGAAGAAAGAGAGTAATACATATATATATACACACACCTGGGTCTCATTTTACGTGATAGATAGGTTCCTCAGAAAACGCGCAAACGAAATTGCGCAAAAATAGATGTAACATACATTGAAAAAGGGGGGATGTGTTCTGTGATTTTTCAAAATTCACATAAAAGCAAACCACCAACATAAAATTACTTTAAAATTCGTGCGCAAAAAAATAAGGAAATAAAATATGACTAATAAAAAATTTCAAATTTGAAAAAAATTGATACAAGACAAACTTTTTTTAACTATAATATTTAATTTTATTCAAAATAATATATTTTTATGCATAATTTACAGTACAGTAATTTACATTTTTTTATACATGTTTTAATTATTATAGCTATTTGCCGAAAAACACGTTCGTTTGCAAACAACTAGCGCCAACTTCACACTCATGTTGGGTCAATGGTTTTCTGGTGACAACATAATTAGTAATTAATCTTTGAGACAATGATTTTATTAATTGTTTATGAAACTAACAACTAAAAATTAAATTTTTATTTTTGTCTTTAATTTTCAATTCCGTTTAAAAATCAAATTTTACATCACATTAATTTCAAGTCGCCGTAAATAATTTTTAAATTGTTAATTACAATTAAAAATCAGATTTTAATTTTTAATTGTCAAATTTAATTGTGTCCACTGCTATTACTGACCTTTTAAAAATAAACTTGTGGACACTAAATGATTAAAAACTGATTACGTTTTTTTTTAAAAAGCAAAAACAGAATGTGATTTAAAATGCAAAATTAACATGCACAATGTTTGAACAAATTTACATTATAATCTTGTAAAATTTAATGTGTGTATACATAAAATGTGGAAATCATGATTTTAATTTTATTATTGCATAAAGTCTTACTATTATAAAGCACTGAAAATATTGAAATTACTAAGATGAAAGTAGAATTCCAATAATGTGCTATTACTTTCAATATAACATAAGTGCGCAAAATTTATTATTTAAGGTAATAGCGCAATATCGGAGTTTGACTTCCAGTGAAACATGAATCACATAACTTCAAAATCATGTTAAATAAGCCCACATAAAAAGAGACCCAGGTGTATATATATGATCAGATGGTTTATTGCCATTAGAAACTTTAGGACATAAGAAGTTCATGTATAGGAAGTGATATAATTGGACCATGATTCATGCAGGTCTTAGAATCTGCACTTTCATATTGAACATAAATTTTTATAAATATCAAAAGTATTTCTAAAAATTTTATCATATATTGCTTCCAGTCAGATATGAATTATTACTAAAGATTCAACACAATTTTAGAGAATCCAAAGGCATTATATACAGGTTATTATTGTCTGCTAATTAAAACAAAATGTCAAGAGAAATATGAAATTTATATATTATGTTTATTTATTATTAAAGATAATAAACTCATTTAATCTAGAAGAATTGTGATGTTTGAAAACAGCTGGTTTTACACTGAAGTTTATATTTATTATATAATTGCTTCATGTTAGACAAGAAAGATAACTTTGTGTATAAAATGTTAGATGTTATTGATGACTTATGGCACATATTCTGCTACACTAAACAGTTAAAAAATAATGTAATTCATCATAATGGCATAATTACTTGACTTAAATTTAATATATTATTATGTAGAAATGAGAAATATCGGCCTGAGATATAAAGGCACTGATACAATTTCATCTAAAGATATTCTGTAATACTTTAAAATTACTGATGGCAAAATAAGCAAGACCAATCAGCATGGATTTCAACTTGCTATGTATACAATATAAAGTGGGATTAGATATTAAATGGACTAAGAATTATAGAATTCCTGAAAAAAAAAATTCATGGTAAACTGTGAGCATTTACCATAGAACAAATTTTTCAAAGGCAACCTAAAGGTGTAGAATATATATTGTTTTCACTAGGAAGAAGAGGTTGAAGCAGGAATTGATTGGGATGATGCAAGTAGAAAAGAGGAAGTTTTTAGAAAAAAAAACATTTACTTTCAAAGGAATTAAAAGACAGTATATCACTATCTTTATGAAGTGTAACTTTAATGTTTTGTTCTGATGACCATATTGACCCAAGAGTGACTTTTACTGGTATAACACTATTAATTTTCCTTCTATTCTTAAATTATATTTTTCACAAAACAAAAAATATTCTCAGGATTTCATTTTCAAAAGTTAAAGATTTTTTTTAATTTAACAATGGTATTTTATATGCACAACATCATTTAGCAACATGTTGATTTTAATATGCTGATATTTCAGTTTTGTAAAATATAATAAATATGCCGTTACATTAATTTAAAATGAAAACTAAGTTCGCAAATAAAAATAAATTTATTAAAAATCTAAAAGCTAAAAAAAAATTAAAGAGTTGTAAACATATATATATTCGCACAGATGCAAAACTTTAAAAATATATTTTTTTAATAAATAAAAGTATTTGAATGTACTTTGTTATAAAAAAGTACAAGATTTAAAGATAAGATATTTTTGTAAATGGAAATGATTGTTTTATAAATAAATTGAAAAGCAAGCTAGCCCTTGGGCCTATTGTATAATTAAAAAAATCTGATGAAAAATGGATAAAAAAATAAAGAGAATTTAGCTTGACCAATGGAAGCACCAAGCCTCTCGGACCTTAACGAAAATTTGGATTAGTGACGTCTTTGTTCATTCAATCTGGAGATTTACTATAAAAAGAAAAATATTGAGTTCCAGTCAGTTCCAACTTGATTTGGTGAGAAGAACAATAAGACGCACTTGTCATTCTCTCTCACTTATATTAAAAATGAAAAGACTGTGATACCATGAACCAGCTAATGCCACCTCCAGAACATTAGATCGATCTTCCAATGGAGACATCGTGGGAATTAAAACCAGGAACCTGGACTCTTCTACCATGAGCTATGAACTTTACAAATTAACAAAAAAAAAAGTAATTAAGAACTTTCATCATTGTTTTTTTTAAAAGATTCAGCTAATCTAAATTTTAAAATGAACTCTTATTTGATTTCCAAATTAATAATTGATGTTTAAATTTATATAGTTAAGTTTGCTAAAATCATTTCCATTTTATTATTTTTATTTGTATTAATATTTATTGTTTAAATTTTAAAATGCATTAAATTTAAGTTGGGTATGGACATTGCATGGATTCATTAGTGGTTAATTATGTTGTGGTTTTCATATTCGATTAGAATATATAAGTCATCAATGTCAATGCGGCATCTTATGATGAATGCCATTGGGTTTCTTGTATTCCCTCTGCAATTGACATTATCGATGACTTTGTATTTTGATCAGTTGTGTTTATTTTGAAATGTTTTTAACCATGGAATCTATGCAGCCAATCTATACTCAACATTATAAAACAAATTTTATAAAATTCATCTGTGCGAACGTATCTAAATGTTAAATTTAAGTCGGGCGTGAATGGCTATATAGTTTTGTAAAGTTATATTAAGGAAGGGTAATTTTAGGTTATTCGTTTCGTAGTTAAATTAGGTCAATGGATTGGATATATTGGTGTAGTTAGTAGATGTAGTATGAGATTCACTACATGCAGAATCCCTGTATACGCCGCACAAACCCTTTTGCCTATGGATGGGATTGTAAGTGGGCAAAAAGGACCATGGTCCCTTCCTATGGAGTTTTTATTTTATTGTTCTTCTTGCCATACAGATGTAACATTCCTGTATTGGACAAGAGTCAATGTCTTCTCTAACTATACTGTTCAGATGTCCATTCCTGACAGTATAGTATATTTTGTGCTGTTGTATTTTCATGCTACATTGAATACATTAATGTATCAGATGGATTGATGCCAGTTTGACTGCGAACTTTTGGCCTAAGGTTAAATAAGGGATAGAATATTTTCTTTTCAAATGCAGATCTATGTAGTCTATTCATACTCGACCCTCTAAATAAAATATTAAACTCATTAAAATCTATTTAAATGTAAAATTAAAAGTTAATATAAAAATCTAAAATGTTAAATTTATTCCTCAAAATTTAAAATGATTCAAAATTTATATGTGCATAAATAAATGTTTGTTTGTTATTTACTGGCAGTGGCTTTATTTTTTTATATATATTTAAGATGCAATTAAACAAGTTATTTATTATCTCTGCATCTCCATGAGCTAGTGACATTGGGCTAACGGTCTAAATATTTAAATAAAGTGGAATCTTAACATTGCGTATCTGCCTACTTTATAAATTTTTCTAGGTTCAAATGCCTAGATGGCGCCCTTGTAGTGCAGATTACGGTAAGATTCGATCTTCACTTTCGTTTGGATCATTATAATTGGTCTCCCAACATGGGGCCCGATCTTTAATAAACCACCAGTACCCTGAGAATTTTAAAAATAAATCATGCCAGTAACATTTTTTTTTGAAATAAGTACATTTGTTTTGTACTAATGTAAAGCTATAGCCAGATGTTTAATAAAACATGAGTACCTTTAAAAATAAATCATGCCCATAATATTTTTTCTGAAATGAGTATGTATATATTTGTTGTATTGATGGGAAGTTACAGTTTGAATTTTGTTTTAAAGGGTACTGCCAGTAAGAAAAATTGTGCATATGTAAAAATAAATGTGAGGAATAAAACGTAATAATTAATATAAATCATAATTTTTTTTAAAAAAAAAGTCTTGTTTAAAAATCTAATCGTTCTGACTTGCCTAAGTATAGTTAAAAGTAGAAGAAAAGAAACTTGGAAGGGAGGGGGCAGAAATTTAGCTGGTAGTAAGGAATCAACAGTCAACATTTTTTTTTATCATTATATTTGTGTGTAATTACTGTTTTGTCTTTTAAAAAAAAAGTTTTGTCCTTTTGAAATTTTCATATAATCAATTTGTGTAATGTAATTACTAACACTAAGTAAATTCTTTTTTTTTTTTAATGTTTTTGTTTTTTGAGGAAGTTTACTGATATGTAACGATATATAAATATGCCATTACATTAATTTAAAATGAAAACTAAGTTCGCAAATAAAAATAAATTTATTAAAAATCTAAAAGCTAAAAAAAAATTAAAGAGTTGTAAATGTATATATATTCGCACAGATGCAAAACTTTAAAAAAATATTTTTTTAATAAATAAAAGTATTTGAATGTACTTTGTTATAAAAAAGTACAAGATTTAAAGATAAGATATTTTTGTAAATGGAAATGATGGTTTATAAATTAATTGAAAAGCAAGCTAGCCCTTGGGCCTATTGTGTAATTAAAAAAATCTGATGAAAAATGGATAAGAGAATAAAGAGAATTTAGCTTGACCAATGGAAGCACCAAGCCTCTCGGACCTTAATGAAAATTTGGATTAGTGACGTCTTTGTTCGTTCAATCTGGAGATTTACTATAAAAAGAAAAATATTGAGTTTCCTGACAGTTCCAACTTGATTTGGTGAGAAGAACGATAAGACGCACTTGTCATTCTCTCTCTTATTTTAAAAATGAAAAGACTGTGATACCATGAACCAGCTAATGCCACCTCCAGAACATTAGATCGATCTTCCAATGGAGACGTCATGGGAATTAAAACCAGGAACCTGGACTCTTCTACCATGAGCTATGAACTTTACAAATTAACAAAAAAAAAGTAATTAAGAACTTTCGTCATTGTTTTTTTTAAAAGATTCAGCTAATCTAAATTTTAAAATGAACTCTTATTTGATTTCCAAATTAATAATTGATGTTTAAATTTATATAGTTAAGTTTGCTAAAATCATTTCCATTTTATTATTTTTATTTGTATTAATATTTATTGTTTACATTTTAAAATGCATTAAATTTAAGTTGGGTATGGACATTGCATGGATTCATTAGCAGTTAATTATGTTGTGGTTTTCATATTTGATTAGAATATATAAGTCATCGATGTCAATGCGGCATCTTATGATGAATGCCATTGGGTTTTTTGTATTCCCTCTGCAATTGATGTTATCGATGACTTTGTATTTTGATTGGTTGTGTTTATTTTGAAATGTTTTTAACCGTGGAATCTATGCAGCCGATCTATACTCAACATTATAAAACAAATTTTATAAAATTCATCTGTGGGAACGTATCTAAATGTTAAATTTAAGTCGGGCATGAATGGCTATATAGTTTTGTAAAGTTATATTAAGGGAGGGTAATCTTAGGTTATTTGTTTCGTAGTTAAATTAGGTCAATGGATTGGATATATTGGTGTAGTTAGTAGATGTAGTATGAGATTCACTATGTGCAGAATCCCTGTATATGCCACACAAACCCCTTTGCCTATGGATGGGATTGTAAGTGGGCAAAAAGGATTGCGGTCCCTTTCTATGGAGTTTTTATTTTATTGTTCTTCTTGCCATACAGATGTAACATTCCTGTATTGGACAAGAGTCAATGTCTTCTCTAACTATACTGTTCAGATGTCCATTCCTGACAGTATAGTATATTTTGTGCTGTTGTATTTTCATGCTACATTGAATACATTAATGTATCAGATGGATTGACGCCAGTTTGACTGCGAACTTTTGGCCTAAGGTTAAATAAGGGATAGAATATTTTCTTTTCAAATGCAGATCTATGTAGTCTATTCATACTCGACCCTCTAAATAAAATATTAAACTCATTAAAATCTATTTAAATGTAAAATTAAAAGTTAATATAAAAATCTAAAATGTTAAATTTATTCCTCAAAATTTAAAATGATTCAAAATTTATATGTGCTTAAATAAATGTTTGTTTGTTATTTACTGGCAGTGGCTTTATTTTTTTATATATATTTAAGATGCAATTAAACAAGTTATTTATTATCTCTGCGTCTCCATGAGCTAGTGATATTGGGCTAAAGGTCTAAATATTTAAATAAAGTGGAATCTTAACATCGCATATCTGCCTACTTTATAAATTTTTCTAGATTCAAATGCCTAGATGGTGCCCTTGTAGTGCAGATTAGGGTAAGATTCAATCTTCACTTTCTTTTGGATCGTTGTAATATGTGTGTATGTGCATTACGTATGTTTTCCACATGTATGCATTTATTTGAATATGTGTGCATTTAGGCATGTGTATATGTGAATAACTGCACCCATATATATATAAGCATACATCAACATGTGTGTACAGTTCACATATTTATGTTGTAGATATGTATCTTCATACACAGACATATGTTAAAGTCTCCACAAAACGACAGGCTAGGATTTCTGGACAATACTGAGAACACTTGCTTATCATTAGTAATACTTTGACACTATTTGCCAAGCTTTGGTACAATATTTTTTAGCATTTCAAATTTAGAGTTATAATCATAAAGTAAGACTTTTTTTTTTATTACAAAAGGTAAAAGGTTTTATATTAATAGTAAGATAAAAATTCCAATTTGGCAATTATTAAAGTGGCGAGAACTCTCTAAATTTTGATTTTAAATTTTTTTCTTAAATTTTTAAATGATTTAGATGACATTGAAAGTCATATATTATTTTCTATAATATTTTGTTGCTTTAATATCATCATCATCGATTATTATCCATTCACTGAGGATGAAGGTCTCTCCAAGTTCAATCCATATTCTCTGATCTTCTAGCTTCTCTTCTCCACATGAGCCCTGCACCCTTTCTTATTTTATCCATCCATCTCACATGTGGTATATATAATAATAATAATAATAATAATAATAATAATAATAATAATAATAATAATAATAATAATAATAATAATAATAATAATAATAATAATAATAATAATAATAATAATAATAATAATAATAATAATAATAATAATAATAATAATAATAATAATAATAATAATAATAATAATAATAATAATAATAATAATAATAATAATAATAATAATAATAATAATAATAATAATAATAATAATAAATACACCAGGACCGACAATAGTAAACAGGCTAGTATTGACAATTAACTCCCTCCTTGTATCATCACCATATCCATGTTTATTATTAGGAAACTTCAACATGTCTTATGGGCAATTTATTAAGAAATGGCTTCACAGACTCACAATTCCTCTGATGAGTGGAGAAGGATGTCTACCAAATAATACAGTATCATTTACCAATGGTAGACATTCTTCACTGATTGACTTGGTCTTCTATTCTCCTATGCTTCATCATATGATTAAAATATCTTTCAATAACTCAACACTATCAGACCACCTAGCATTATTTGTCACCATAAACATTGACTTATCATATAAAACACAATTATCAACTAATAAAACAATCTGAATTTTACTTCCAAATCGAACCACAGAATTTCTGTTTTCTGAAATCTACATAGCAATCTTCAAAATGATGAAGCTAGACTTGGATCCTCCACAAGCATGGATTGCTTTTGTGAATATAGTCTCTCACACAATTAACCATATTACACGGATTTCTTCCCCACTGACAAAATTGCTAGTACTTGCTGATGAGCTGCACAAGAGAATAATTTACTCTACACCGAAGGCTGATGAATACCCTAGAATTGCTGCTCTGAGAAAAGCTTATTTTTTAAACATGCAAAACACTTGGAGAATATCTGTCTATTAAAAAAAGAAAAATATATCTAAACAAACCTCATACATGGTCAAGACAATACATTCGCTGGGCATTGGGTCAATCCCCAAAAATTAGAGTCCCTAGTGCACTTAAAATTCAAAATGAGGTGGTATCTGGTAATAACATTCTTAATTCATTATATCTACATTTT
Source organism: Epiperipatus broadwayi (assembly GCA_028023455.1). Classification (NCBI taxonomy): domain Eukaryota; kingdom Metazoa; phylum Onychophora; class Udeonychophora; order Euonychophora; family Peripatidae; genus Epiperipatus; species Epiperipatus broadwayi. The sequence continues at coordinate 23,941,343 of JAQFVV010006200.1, read as the reverse complement.
AAAAATGCCTTTCAAGATAGTGAAAGATTTCATCCAAAGCCACATTATTTTGGAATACCAGAAGATGACATTTTATTTGTTCCAGAAGAATTCATCAAAAAAATGGCAGATATACCTGACTCTTGTCACCCAGGAATACATGGTATACCCAAATTTGTGTATGCTCATCTTGGATACTTTACTGCCAAATACTTGTCAAGATTGGAAATTTTTTTAGCAAAAGAACTATATTGCTTTGAAGGCCTATATCCCATACTACTAGTCCCGTTTCACAACAAACCAGAAAAAATCTCGACTGTCAAAAACATACAGCCAATATCTATGAGCCCCCTTGGAATCAAAATCCTTGAATCTGTAATAAAAGACAAAATTGAATCTCATATCCTACCAATGATCTCGAGATGGCAGTTTGCAAAAAAAGGATCATCTACCAGACAAGCTGACACCCTATTCAAAACAATTATTGATGACATAAGAAACAGGAAAAAACATAGTCCAATAGCTGTACAATTAGACATTAAAGCTGCCTTTGACACAGTTCCAATTGGAAAACTTATTGATGTATTAGTAGATACACCAATTCCTAGATCAATACTATACATCATTACCAACCTCTTGATTAATAGAGAAATAAACCTTACAATGAATGGAAAGTACACCTTCCTTCAACCCTTACTGCTCCATTGCACAAGGATCTCCATTAAGTGCCATCTTATTCACAACATATATAAACTCACTCTTGAACAAAATTGAAAAAAGCATACCTGGCATATACATTCCGAGAATAAATACCAACATACCATGCTTAGCCTTCATGGATGATATCACGGTGTTCCTGCCAAATAAAAAATATCTGCCAATGCTGTTGCAAATACTGAAAGAATATTCAAGGGAATATAAACTTGAATTCAATGCTGATAAATCATGTGCGTGGAAATTTTTTAATGGACAGCCTATCCAGCATCCTTTCTTTAAAAGAAAGCCTACCCCTTTTTTGGGTTTCCCATTCCATCTGAGTAATGCAGCAATGCGAGTAAAAATCCAGAACATACTCAAAATAAAAATTGAAAATATAACGAGCTTGCTCATGAAAACTTATCTCTCAGTTTACGCAAAAGTATCACTATTCAACATGCTAATCAATACAAGAATTATATATTATACTCCAGTAGTTATATACACAAAAGCTTTTCTCACGTATATATACTCAATGCTCAGAAAACTTTTATGGGGTCAATGTATCGTTTCCATCTCGATCAGAAAACTTCAGTGTTAACTAATTCATAATGGGATGGGACTCCATTCAGTTAACACATTTAGAATACAGAAAACACTAAACCTCATCTCATCTATTACTAAATTATTCCCTCAAATTGCTCCTACATTCAAAATTACACCCACTGATAGACTACCATCTTTAAAAGGCTATTGGAAAAACCTTATTGACCCTTTGCTCTCCATTGATAACCTCCATTTCCACCCTCCCCTGAATAAATATAGATATTGGGAAGTCCACTCACTCCTCCAACCACACTCAATTAATGATAAGTGTAAGTCAATTTTAAATCTCAATAACCGTCAAATAATTAGAAAATTTAGGTTTTGGAACTTAGAGCCAAAATTCTTTGACTTTTTAGTTAAACTAAATCTGGAATGCCTCCCTACTCTTTATTTTTATAAATATAAAAGACAGTGCTAGAGAGTAGATGCTCAATGCACACTTTGTCGCAGAGAAATGGAAACACAAGCTCATCTATTCTTTGACTGTCAATGCTTTGACAACATACGAATAGAAATCCCTAGACTACTTAATAACACGCATGTCAACATGCACTATTTATTTAAAACATTCAGTAAGGGTATATATGCACAAATTCAGGCAAGCACTTTTATTCTATATGCACTTTGGTGCACCAGATGTACATTTATGTACAATAATAACCCTAGAAGACACCCAAACACCTTTTCAATCAAATTGGAAAGTATTAGAGAAAGAGACAAAAAAATCACATCAGAAAAAGTCTTTCAAGACACTTGGTCTTTAATGAATAAAAACCTTAGATCTTAGCACAAAGTAACAATGTCCCATTTTTGTCACCCCAGTGAGATGATGAAAAAGAGACCTGAATAAACTTACATAATTTTTCTCCAGTTTGAGATATTTTTTTCTGTATAGATGTACTCTAATTTAAGAAGTAACTGACCGTCCATATTATTTCTCATGTATATATACATATATATATATTATTTATATATATATTTTTTTAGTAATTTTTTTTTTAACTGACTGTCCATTTAATCTCTCTTGTGTATATATATATAATTTTTGTTTTTAGTAATATTTTTAATGCTCATGCATAATTATTTTTATATACTCTAATTTAAGAAGTAACTAATTGTCCAATTAATTTCTCATGTATATATATCATTTGTTTTAGTAATTTTTTTTTAATGCTCATTTATATTTTTTGTATATCTCTTATGTACATGTCATTATACCACTGTTACTATACTAAATGTATCAAATTCATGTATCATAATAATAATAATAATAATAATAGTAGTAGTAGTAGTAGTAGTAGTAGTAGTAGTAGTAGTAGTAGTAGTAATAATAATAATAATCATCATCATCATCAGTCATATATATAACAGTGACATTGCTTTTAAAAGCTTGTATTTACAAATATGTAATTTTTATATATATATAAATTACATCTTTTATCAAAACAGATTACATTGTCAATAGACTGTGGCTATTCTATTGGAAGCTTCAATCATGGATATGCTATGGATTATATTTGAAAACCAGTTAGCTATTAGAAATTTATGCTTCAATATATATATCATCTGAATTCATCAGTATATAATTAACAATAGTTACTATTATATTAGATGATCAATGTTTTAGCCGAATAGTATCTGCTCCTAACTTTATAAAGAATGGTTTAACACACATACACATATATGTGTATATTAAGTATTGCTCTATATATTTATTTCATTTTACTAAGTTTATTAAATATGAAGAATCAGGTGGGAAAAACAAACAATCCAAAAAACTAGTCTAGTTAATTACTTTGCGCTTGCAGAAAAAATAATAAGTCCATTAATTTGCTTAATATACATATTTGTATTTTACAATATGCAAAAACTTATCACTTTAACATTAATAAAAATCTATAAAACTTGCAACCAGGTTAACATCATTGATTAAGACAACTGGCTAAGTCAAATATATACAGTCTCTATGCTGCTTTTTTAATATTAATTTTATATCGTGATGAATATATATTTTTTAAACTTTCATTTTACTTTTAAAAGTTAATATATTTATTATAGTTTTACAGTATTTTTCAAGCTATGCAACTTAATACAGTACGGAACATCAGTATAAAATATGCTATAATAAATTGACCAATAACGATAAACTATTAACAACGCCCATCGAGTGTTATCACGTGGTCATATAATCCTAACTTATCTTTAATTTAATAGCCTAAGCAAATATTAGGAAAACAAAATATGATTTATAAATGATTTCATTCATATATTTATATATTATTATATCCTTGGACTTTAGGAATTTATCATTTTTATTCTTAAAAATTTATAATTAAATTATGGATTAATTTATTTTATATGCGTAATTAAACTTGATAAAAATTCATTATTTATATAAATAACAATGCAGATATTACCGGCTTATGTTTATACCTGTCACTATTCAGTTTAAATGGAAAAAAAAAAATGTTTTGAAAGTATCAAAATTTAAATATTAATTTTGCTTTATTTAGTGATATTTCCATGAAATAAATAATTATAAGTATTTATAATTTATGGTAATAAAATATTTACATGTATGATTGCAATATTATTTATGGTTTCATTTGAATAATAATTTAAGGGAAGTTTTTGTGTAATATATATATAATAGATCTCAGTTATTACATATATGCCTTTATAGAATAACTTGTAAATCCAAATTTATATTCTATAATTAATAACGATTAACATTTTTTTATTGAATGCGTTTTTTATTTTGTGATCAACCTTCTGTAAGCAATAAGTTATGGTAAAGAGATATTGTCTCAAAAGATCTTATAGTTTTATAAATTAATAAGACTGGTAATAAGTTTTATCCAATTAATAGAAACCATTTATAAAAAAAAATAACTGAAAAAGAATAGTATAGATATTAAATAATTAAAGATAGAAAGGTTAATAAATAATTGAAACAAAAACCAAGGAAGAAAAATATGAAGAATATAAATTAGAATTAAAAAATATGACAAAATAAAGACAACAAGTTAATGAAAAAATATTTGTCTTAAAAATCATAAGGGAGAAAGAAATTAAACAAGGCAAAACTCTCCATACAGTGGTGCCACCCTATGCCAAACAGAGTAATCAATGGATGCCAGAAGGCTTGTGCATAAAATTCCTATCTAGTACCTACTCATCCAATATCCCCAGACTAGTTTCTGGCTTGTGGCCTTCGTCAGTGAGAAGCTTTCTGGCATCCATTGATTACACTGTTTGGCACAGGGTGGCACTACTGTATGGAGAGTTTTGCCTTGTTTAGTAACAATTATGTGCTAGTAAGAGATAGTGATCATGTGATGTTTTCAATCAGATTGTGTTTTAATAGAAATAAGTTTAGAAACACCATTAAAACACATCGTCCCTTCTAGAACATATTTAAAGTTTGATTAAATTTTAGCAGCAATGTTAAATGGTAATGTTTTTAGTTAAACATGCCTATAGTATCTTAAAACTAAGATTATTAAAATAGAATAGTTTACTGAGCAAGTGCCAATCGTTTACATAAATATACAAGTCAATTGATTTGAGTTTAAAATGTAAGAGGTTTGAATCTTAGATTATTAACTTGAATAATATAGAAAGTTAAATCTGATTGTTAGTTAAGTAATGCATTTCTGATCCTCACTGAAGATAGCAAATAACCAAACACTACTCAGGGAGAGATTTATATATGATATTATCATTTAGTGACTATTAATTATTCAAGCATAGAAAGATGACTCTGGAGTAAAATAAATATAATAATAAGCAGATGAAGTCTCAGTAATAGAATTGAGATTATACTTTATAATAATAAAAGCAATTATGAAAACATTTTTAAGTTTGTTGGATCAGAAAATAAATATCAAAGAACAGAAGTTAAATCATAAAGTAAATTTCAATAAAAAGTTAAGACTATTTAAAGGTAAATAAAATTAGTTTCTGAAAAAGAAAGAGGGGGAAGGGGAGAGGGAGATAAAAAGAGAAATAAAGAGCGTAGAAGGAGTAACAAAGGAGGCAAAAGAGAAAGAAAGAATTATATTAATAATAAAATGTTTAATAAAATAAAGAGAAAAAATATAAAATCAAACTATAAGTCATAAAAGGAATAAAAAAAAACTGCTGGATTAATAATGAAATTATTAATAAAATAATGCAAAGGAAAAAAAAATGAAGAGAATGAAGGGGGAAAAAAGAAATATAATTTATTATATAATGTAATAAAATAAAATTGTTTGAAAAAAAAAAATAGAAATTAAAACAAATAAAAAAGTAAAGTAAAAAAGATTTTTAAAATATTGATCAAGTATGAAATTCCTATTGAAATATAGTAAGCAAAAGTGAAACATAATGAAAGAAGTAGTTATAAAGGGTATGAATAATATTCAAAATATCAAAAACCAAGGAAGTGCCGTTTCTTGCTGAATTTTCTGAAATACAATTTTTTTTGGACTGCAGTGGAGAAAAAAAAAAGCAGTAACATATGAGGATTCTAAAATGATCGGATTAATTTCAGAAGGCAATAAGATCTGTTTAGAGTTAAGAGACGATTTTTGCACTGATATGTTTTAGAAAAAATAGTTCTATACTCTTTTTTTTAAAAAAAATTAAAAAGGTATTGATAAAGTGAAATATATTATTTTAAAAAATATTGTAAAAAGAAAATATATGAAAAAAATATGTAAAAAATTGTATATGTATTCAAAAGTATTTGTAAGAATTAATTAGTCTACACTCAATAACAGCAATCTACTTCACATCTTATTTGTGAGTCTCCATATAAACATGAAGAATCAACTTATATAACAAGATGCTAGTAATAAGTGATTATCAAACTAATTTTTGACCATTCACCACTCCGAATTAATAAAAGGCCTCCTCCTGCATTGTAACTACTTAGAACCATCTTTTTTTTTGTTTTTATAATATTCAAGCTATTTTTTTAAATTTTCAAATATTGTAACACTTTAATTGTGCTTTGTCCTGAGGAAGGTTAATATCCCCAAACTGTCAGTTTTGCATTACCATATAATATTTATTGATTGATTCAATAAAAGACAGATTAAATGTACTCATCAATAATAGTTTGTTTTGAGTAATTTAAATAGTCACAGAAGATATCTAGAGACAGGCAGCTTTTAATCTTCAGTTTTAGTTCATGTTTATACAAAAAAAGATTAAATAAGTTTTACACAACTCATTGCAAAGCAGAGATCTCTCCAATAATCATCCATAGAGGAAGAGTAAAAAGGACATTATTTGACAGATTTATCAATTATTGGTTATAAAAGTATGAGCAATTTTCCATCAAGCTAGTTACCCATTTATTGATTTAACATTAGATGGTTTTACTGATTTGACAGTGACTTGAGTACTTGAAAGTAATATCTGTCCACTACGCATAAAATTAATTTTTGTAGTTATACCCAGATTTAGGCATGGCAGCCTGATGCTTGATATCCTGAGATTTTCAATGTTTATTTAAATGAGATACTAAATAAGTGTTGATTGTTTTGATAATAAAATTATGATTGGAGCAAAAGGGTTTCATATTTGGAATGATGTGTGCGATACCTATTGTGGAGAGGATAAATACAATTAAATGGTAATCAGGGCTGATAATATCTGTAATAAAAATAAAAGAGTTTAAAAATGATTTAGGTAACATAATTAAAGTCATGAAGATAAATGAAAAAAAAATTGCTAGTAATGGTTAGTGAAAGCTCATATATCCGGTTTTTAAATATGTAGGATATTATCTTTTTGAAAATGGAAGTAAAAGGAAAGATTGAATAAAGAGACTATTAACATTCAAAAGGAATTATTTTGCTGTTTATTGATTTTAATAGTAAGAAAATATTTTTTTTAAAACAAAGCTTTATGAAATATAAACAATTCAAATAATAATGAATAAAATAAATTGGAAACTTAATTTATGAAAAATATCACAAATATAAAACATTTTGACAAGATAGGAAAGAAAAATATTAGAAAAATAAAATTAAAAAAATAAAACAATAGTGGGGTGTTTCTAGAGTTGAGAAGTTATGAAGAATATGTTTAAAAAGCTGTATGTATAGGAAAAGGAAAGCAGGGAAAAAAATATAGATTATTTAAAAGAAGGGGTTAAAATTCATCAGCCTTATCATCAATATCAAAAAAGTCCCACACATCACTCCAACCCTTTCTTAATATCTCTTTATATTTTGAAGTCTATTTTAAATTCTTATAATTATTTCTTTTCTTCACTCTCTTCTTTTGTATCCTACACTAGTCTTCCTAAAATATCTTTCATAATTTCATTACCTTTTAAAAAGTAAATATTTAATTAAATCTTTTTTTTTTATAAAAAAATTTAAAGTGTTGTTTTTTTAATTTTTTTTATAATGTCTAATTTTATATTTCTAAAAAATCATTTCATTCTTACCTAATTAAACATTTATGTGTTTGATAAATTCATGCTTTCAAATCGATAGAAACATGTTTGATAAGTGCTAACTTTTGAGTTGGTATTTTAGGTCTAGTTTCTGTCACCCAGCCCTTCACTGATGTGAGCCATTAAGCTCGAAATCAGCTGGTCTGGAGGTAGGGAGAATCAATAGAGATTTTGAAGTCTATCTCTCTCAGCACTTATGTAAACAAAGCTTCTTTAGAGCTATTGGTAAAGCTCCATCTATTGATCATAAACTGCAAGCTTAAAAGCAAGTTACAAAATTTATAACTTGTTTTAATTATTATATATATATACTATTTTTCTGTTAATAAGTTAATCCAAAAAAGAAACTGTAAATATTGTAATTAATTTTTCCATAATGACTTCTTTTTTTATAATAACAGGAATAAAAAATAAAAATGTAATTATTAAATACGATGTTCCAGCACTTTTTTTTTTGTAAACATTTTTTGACCACCCACAAACCTTATCATAAATATGGGCTGCCATCTTGGTTTATTTGAAAATTCACAAGTACCTTTATTTATTGTAGAGTTTTAGAAATGAATGAAATATCTCTACTGTATAAACTTAATATCAGTATTTTAAAAATCAATTTACATTAAAATATATAGACTTTGACTGTTATTGTTCTGGAAAACTCTAAATAAAATGATCTAAAATACAGTAAGAAGTAGCCCACATTCATTTTCTAACTGTAAAATGTTATCGAAGATGGCAGCTAGAGGGTAGTTCAATTTATCATTTAAAATAGACATAGATTATTATTTATTATATATATGGTTATAGGATTGTAAAAAAAAAGATGATCTTGGAAACAGATATCATTATAAAGTAGAGTTATATCCACATTTTAGCATATTAGCATTTAATTCTGTAAATGTTAAATCTTAATAAGGCTGTTGCAAGTTTATAATTGGTATTTAGAATGTTTTATTTTATGTTTGCATATGAATGCATTTCAAAGCAACATAGTTGTAAGAATAATATATTAGAGGAGTTTAATATTATAAGAAATTATATTAAATGTTATATGATGAAATAATAATATAGTGAATAAGAGTAGCTAGCTATTAAGGATAATATAAGGTATAATTAAAGACCGATGCATTTAGTTAATAGCTATTAAAGATTAATGAAAACATATTAAGTAATATAATTGTAATTAATTTTATTATAGCAAATTTTAGGCTTATTTTAAAACAATCTGCTTTAGTGATGTTAATATTGTGAAACAACATATGTATTTGAACCATAATGTTCATATAGGATATAAAGATACAAAAAAACTTCTAGATTTTGTTAGAAAACATCCCATTATTTATTTATCATTTTATTTAATTTATTCTTTATTATTAATTTAATGCAAATAAAGTGTAATTTTAATTTTATTAAAGTTAATTTGATCTTTGTATTTGTTTAATTAGATCATCATACCATTTAGTAATTTTTTCCCTTATCATCAGATCATATTACAAGTATATGTTTTTATATTCATTAAAAGGAATTCCTGAGACTTAGCATCTAATTTAATTAGAAGTATTATCATAGATTCTTTAGATTAATTATTTAATGAAGATATTTATTTACATAAGTTTAGTTAGTTATTTAGTATAGTTAACTAAATCGATACATTAATAATACAATACAATTCTCTTTGACATTTAACTATATGTTTAAAATTGGGTTTCTTTGTAGTTATATTATTAAACCCTGATAGTTACCTTTCGTTTTACTTTTCTATTATTTATTGATCATTATAAAGTTGGCAGCTAAATTCATTGGTTTATTAGACACAGGTAACCGACCATTTTATAATTATGTGATAGACTGACTATTACAATATGTTTACCAAATTTTTATTAATTGTTGCTTTGATAGAGTAGCCTAATTGGTTAAAGTTTCACTTTGAATTCAGTATTCATGAATCTAAATATCACAGGTTTGGTTCCCATCCTGGTCACTGTCATTGGCCAGATTAAAAATACCCGAAGAAGAGAGAAGAAGAATACCATTTGAAATAGTTCAACATATAATAAAGTTTGTATTTTTCTAAAGGTATTTAGCAATTAATTTTTGATGATGGAACTAATACAACATACAATTGCATAGTAAATTAGAGTTTCACTGACTTATATTGAACATAATTTAAACAGGAATTTCCATGTAATGATCTAAGTGAATACATATATACAAAAATGTATTCGAGATAAGCTTAAAGCTTGTGAAGTTAACAATTTTTGCTTAGTGCATTTTTGACTAAGTTATATAGGCCTACATAAAAACTAATAATTAGCCATTTATTTATGCTAATCACCCATTCACGTTTCTTTGATAAACTCTGCAATATTCTCCCCTCTGTTAGTTGCCATGACTATGACTAATATAACGTAGTCAAAAGTGCACTAGGCAAAAATTGTTAATTTCATAAACTTTGTTAATCTCAAATACACTTTTGAATATATTTATTCATATTACATTTCCTCAAGATCAAAATTTTCAACTTAATAATCTAATCTATATATTATGCTTGAAACACATGTACATGAAGCTATATTATGAATTAATAATTGCTTAGCACTTTTGGGAGCTTTGTGTTCCCATATTTATAGCATATACTAGTGATTGTTATAGTTAATGTTTTAATAAAGATGTATGCAAATAGTGTAGATGGCCCATTTTTTTTGAAATGGAGAAGCAGACATCTCTCTATTGACGGTATTGGGGTCATCTGCAATGAAACATGATACTGTAATCTTGTGCTTGGCATTATTGCACTCAGTGCACACCATTTCAGCCATAGAGGGTTCAAACACATTTCTGTGGTTTTCTGATGTTCAAAAAATATAGAGCTACCCTCAGATTAGATTCAAGTCCTGTTATATAAATATTGATGTTGTGATACCCTGGCAACCATTGCAGCACATGTTTCCCCATAATATTGCAGTTTTGGTGTAAACAAGATCACAGTACAGTAAAACTGGAAGAGCAAATTTAATATTCAGATTATTATAAGTATTACTAATCAGACATGAATATATGGGTGAGAATTTGAAATAAATGTATAGAGATATAAAATAATATTTTTCAAAATCATGAGGACTGTTAATATTTATTACGGCTGTGGTGCATTTTTTGCAAAGCTAGTTATACATAATTTTTTTTTGTAACATTTGAACTTCACTCATATCTTTTCCAATTTCTCTTCTATCCATATTTATTAATATTTCTTTAATCAGTTCTTATATAATATATTTTTTATATTCTAGAACCTGGCTTTCTACCTTCTTTACATGGACAAAAGATTAACTGGGGCTAAGGAAAAAAGTTTCTAATACAATTTTTAAGTGAGGGAGTACCATTAATACTGACATGGTATCAATGAATCTTATGTCAGCAGCACAGAATGAGTTAATATGATATATATCTCACATCCAATTTTTCCAGCAAACTTTACATCATTATAGTAGCAGCACTGTTATCACTAAACTAAGGCTGGCTACAGGCAGTAAAAATGTATTACAAAACAGATTGTTAGGGAAACGATACATGATGATGAGACATTGGAATCTTTAAAAAGTTACAGCTTTATATATTCCAATAAATGTAAACAATACTATAGCTAGTTGCTTAAACATCTTATGACATTTGAATATTTTTTCTGATGCAGTTTAGAATAGCAGAAGTGTAAAGATTATAGAAGTGATTATTTCTGAATTGAAGCTCAACAAGAAACCATTCGATTTAGTGATTAGTAGATCATTACAGTTCCATTTAATTGATAAATTGAATCTATTTTTTACTCATTTGATAATAAATCCAGGAGTATTTAACTCATGGATCTGCCATTCTGCCATTGAGTTAAACAAGTTTATTCAATAACATCACATGATCACCATTTCTTATGCTTGCGCAAGCTGTTTACACAGAGGTTAAACTCTCCATACTGTAATGCCACCATTGCAAGCCAGATTAAACAATAAAAGCCACAAGCTTGAAAACTAGACTGGGAATGCTGGATGAGTAGGCACTAGATAGAGATTTTATGCACAAACCTTCTTGCATCCATTGATTACTCTGGCTTGCACTGGTGGCGCTACTGTATAAAGAGTTTAGCTTCTGTGTTATTCAAAACTATATATACAATAAGATTATTTATTTTATGAATTGTATTTACTTATGCTGGCTTAAAATATGATAACTCTTATGAATAAAAACAATTGTAAAGTAGGAAATAAAAATAGTTTTTAATAGATTTTCAATTTAAATAAATTAACAGTTTTCAAATTAACGCTTTTCATAAGATTTATAATTATTAAGAGGTTACTTGTGAATTGCATAAAACTTTAGTTTATTGTTATTATTATAATATTTGTGCAAAGCAATAATTAAAATACATTTATGTCCTGCTATTTTAATTTGATAACAAGAAAATAATCATTAATATTTAAATATGCTAATTACTTTATCTATCCTTGTTGAATAAAGAAAAACTTCAATTGCGAAGTAATAATAACAAAAAAAGTTTATTGTTATCGCATTGAATATAAAATATACAAAGAGTTACAAGAACGTAGATTTAATTGAAGGAGACAAAAACGCATCATTAATATAATAATAATATAAATATTATTACTACTGTGTATTACTTTCAAATATGTTAAAAGATAATTAAGATGACACTATATGCATATTAACATTTGTTTTACTTGGAAAATTTGATATTTTTTTTCCATATGTCAAAGCATCTGCCGGGAAGCGAACCCGCGACAACTGTCTGCAAGCAACCTCTCGGCCACCAGCGCTTGATAATTTAAAATAGATTTCCTATAAAATGGCATACTATTCCTAACCACAATTTACTTTTTATAGCAGATCTTTTAATAGTGTAATCTTAATGTATGGAGTTCCATGCTTAAATATGGGTGATATTTTCTATATCTATTTATATTGCAATCATCTATAATTCTCACTCTTACTTTAATTAAAAATGGATCACCAATAATTTTGGCTACATATTATTATCATATTTACTGATATATGTAAGTTAAGTTCTCTGATTGTGGAAATTAGGCAATAGGGCACTACAAGTTATAACATTTGATCATTGTCATGGATAGTTTGTCATTATTTGTTACCCTTAATATAATTTACTACGGTATTTCAAATTGAAAAAAGCATTATGAAATAAACAAATGTCATATCAATTAATTTAATGATGAAGATTTATATGCAAAATGCTAGAACAAATTAGTATGACCAAAATGATTAAGATGCACTGCTTCATTCTAGTACTTTCCATATTTCCTAGTTATTGCAAACTGTCTAGTGTTAATTTTATGTAATTTATTGCATAAATAAATAACTGTACTAGTGAATATTAAAGTGTAGTCCGTTTATTAAATTCACCTACCTTCAATAGCATATATATTTTCATTAGCCTATACTTAAAGTGCTTTTTTACTATATATATATACGTCTTCTTGATTTGGTCAAATTATTTAATTGATTTGAGTAAAAAGGATTGTGACTATGTTTGAAATTAATTGGTTGCCTACTAAATTTAATTTATACTTGATAATTATTATTTATATAGTAAATTTTATGAATAATTTGTTTTATTTTGTTGTGTGTATATATAATATTTAAACAGAAGTAATTAAAATCCAATGTTCATACTTTAATAAACATAAAAAAATGTAGCAACTATTTATTGATCTCTGATGGGTTGAAGCTTTCATTTATTAACATTGTTAGATAGTAAAACAAAAAATATATATATTAGCATACCAATGATTTTTGTATACTTAAGTTAGGATGATATACAAATTTCCCACTTCATACTTTAATAATATCAATAAGTGAATGCTTAAAACTACCAGAGATTATGGAATAGATGATTATTATATTCTTTGGATTTATTGACATTTAATGGTTGCATATAAATAGCTTTCAGGAATATTAATCACCTAATTTAAACTTCATATACCTTAAACTATACATATACACATATATTGTAATGGAATGGAATAAGAAATAATATGAGGAGATGGCAATCACATCAACTTTACTAAATAGTTATCGATCATCTCATTAAGAAATATAAAAGGAGCATGAGAGAATCAGTATTTAATAAAAATATGTAGTTATAATAATAATAAATATACATCATCAGCATTAAACAAGAATAATCAGCAGTCACCCCTTATGACTAGATCTAAAAGATATTGAATATCAAGATTTAGGCTATTTATCTAGGCAATGCCAAACTTAGGACATAATATAAAAACAATCATCTATATGTACCTACTTAAATGTTAATGTATCTATCATAAAAATGCTGGGATTCTAAAACATACTGATTATCATCAATACTCAATAACATGTTGCCATGAAAGTATAGAACATATATAAACTAATTTCTAATCTGTATAAATAAAATGAAGTAAGTGAATTTGAAAGGTAATCTTGATATTTAAACCAACCAGAGAAGTATATGAATGTCAAAACACAATCACATATCCCACATATATACAAAGTAACTATTATTGCTCTAGATCTAGTTTGGAATCATAAGACATTAGATACTGTGACTGGAAACAAGAAAAAATATAAATGTATATTGTTAATCTATCTTTATTTAAATAGTTTTACTAAGAACATTTGCCAATCCCTTAAACACAATACTAAGATGAAATCAAGTCACATACACTACCAACTCATAAAACAGATATCTGAAGAAATAAAACTTTACAACAATATTATTTTTAGCAATTATTTAATAAAATTAACTAATAAATTAATCAATTTAGAAAAGACATGATAATGTACCAATTTCAAATCTAACACATTTAATATATATATATATAACTTTATATGCAGTGAATTGGTAATGGTTGACAATAATGATGATGATATAGCAAATAAAATTAACCAATTGATTTTTATTGATAAATTAATTAACATTTACTTGCTGGTTTATCCTCTCTTTGTAATAATTAAATCTGAAAACAATATTTCATAGTAAGAAATAAAAAAAATTAAGACTAACTAAAACATTTTTCCAACTTTTTTATGAAAATGGCAAGGTGCCATACCCTTTTATACTTTTGAAAAGAAAATGTTTAAAACAAAAGAACTAAAAATTCTCATTATATACAATTATTAGCAATATTATATAAAACATGTTTGAACAACAACAACATATCCTAAATTAAAATTATTCAATACTATCAATTATTATTGCTATTAAAAAAATATTTTCAAGTGTAGATATGCATATTAAAATATTCTTTTATCTTGGATTTCCTTCTTTTAGTACTTTATTTGTAATCATAATTTCAGTGTCTTTTCAGATCAGGTTTCTTCTTTCTTCAAATGTTAAATTTAAAATTGTATAATAATTTCCAGAGAATATAAACACAAGTTTAATTTATCCATTGTTTACATTAAAATTTTCCATTAACTTCTTTTTATAGTTTCATGTTTTCAGTTGATAATTATAATATTAATTTCCAAATTGGCACAGATTTCTAGGCTATATTTAATACAAGTTAAAATTATCCATTTTACAATATAATAATGTTAAGATCAGGTTAACACAAGTTGAATTTATCCATTATTTCCATTTTACAATATAATTTTTCTATTAACAGATTTTCAGATCAGGTTAGTAAAGATCGAGACAGTTATGCATTTGGATGAACATACAAGACACCAATTTTCCCAGAGATATTATTTTTCTACATTTTTTTTAGTGAATAGGCTACATATTGTTTGGTGATGCTCAGATTTTAGCTAAAGCTTAGCACATTGTTTTCTTCAAATCCATTTTAAAAATCTTTTTGTTCAAACTAGTAGAGAAGTTAGACTTACTTCAGACTATAAAATTAAGTTTTCACTATTGTCCTCTTAAGAGCTGAGCTGCTACTGTTCTCTCAACAGCAGGTTCAAGAGTAATTGTTACTAAGAAGATAATGATACCTAATGCACACAATTTTCCTCCTATTTATTTTTGGGAACAATCTTGTTATTCATCCTAATACATATTATCTCAGGAAGAGAGTATTAAACACTGAGGAATAGAATCTATCTTTACAAAAAGGTTATTTTCTTTCTTTTTTTAAATAATGAAAAATTACGATCATTAAAAAAATTCTCTGTGGTTGCTTTTTCTTTGTAACTACTATGAACAGTATAATCCATTAATCATATTTTAGTTTCAAAAATATTGCATTTTGTTTTAGAGAAAGAGAAAAGAAGAAAAACCAACTTTAATTAAGTAAAAACAGCATTCTTTAACAAAAATATTAAAACCTTATTTTTTTTATTTTCTTTTACAAACTGAAACATTACTTAAAATTTTACTTATTTATCTCTCTTATTATTTTTTCAAAGTTAAAACTATTCAATACAATTACTGAAGTGAGAGAAATTATTTACTTTATCCTTTTTTATATTGTTTTTTATTTTTCTCTTTTTTACAACTACCCATAACAAAAATAAATATTTATATTTTTGTTATTTAAAATGTTTGAAATTTGTCATTTTATCATTTAATTACTTTTACTCTTTTAATATATTAATAATTAATATTTTGAAAAAAAAAACATAAGAAATAGTCTCTCAATATATTAAACTTAATTTTACATGAAACTACATATATATTATAATGATATAATTATTCTAGCTCTAATGTAGTTGTATATTACAAGCCTCTTCAATCAAATAAAGTTAAATACAGAGGTAAAACAAATATTTTCATATAAACAGAAGGAAAAGTCATGTACAAAAAATCCTTTCAATTAATGTCTTTTACTCATCTGAATATAAACAATGAAGTCATGAATTATGACGTATTTACCTACACAATTTCAAGGTTCTCCATAGAAAAATGTAAACAAACAAACCAAAATCCAATTAAACAAACTAAAAAAATCCCTTAAATTTCTCAATATTTGTGATATTTAGCAGCCATTTTTCTTTCTCTGAGCACTGTATATATATATATGTTGAAGCACATACATATTATTCTTTCTTTACTATCTTTTCTGAATTTGATGGCTGCACTTTTCATAATAAAATATTTTATGATCATAATACTAAAAGTTTTACAAAATTTTCCAATATACTAAAAGTTGAAAGTGTTTTAGAAACATCAAAATAATTATATAATTCTTTGATAACAGATCACATTATGTTTTATAAGAGAAAAAAGTTATTGAAAAAAAGAATATTGCCCAAATTATATGTAAAATAATAGTGAGGAATGTCAGAAATTCCACTATTTATAATATTTAAAAAAACTAAAAATATGGCAGTTAGTTTTTATTGTTCTTATTGCCTCAATAAATGCATGGGCGAACACATACTCAGTAATATATATATATATGTAAATGTGTCTCTTCAGTTATATTAATAAGTTAAAATTTTGTTTATATTATAATCTTGATTTACATTACTATTATACATATAAAAAGTATCCATGTTATACATATATGCATGTTGAAAAATACAGTACACTTACAATTCAATGAACAATATGTATTTTATTCTAATCACTGTTTATCAAAAAAAACATGAGCTGTTATACACTATATACATTGAATGTGAGGGAGTTTAGAACAAAATATAGTGTAGTTTCTGGTTTCATTGTAATTTAAATTATAATTGGATAATTATATAATAGCAATTACATTTTTATTCATAAAAATATATTTGTAATATTTATAAAATGAAACCAATAAACATCACATGATCACCATTTTCTATGCTTGCTTATAACTGTTATTTAAACAGGCAAAACTCACTATATGTATTGCAGTGAGTGGCAATATATATAGTGAGTTTTTCCTGTTTTAATTTATAAAATTACTGTACATTTTATAGATAATAAGTATAGTTGGGG
The DNA here is from genome assembly GCA_028023455.1 of Epiperipatus broadwayi. Classification (NCBI taxonomy): domain Eukaryota; kingdom Metazoa; phylum Onychophora; class Udeonychophora; order Euonychophora; family Peripatidae; genus Epiperipatus; species Epiperipatus broadwayi. Next base: position 23,923,680 of record JAQFVV010006200.1, on the reverse strand, counting down.
AGAAGTCACTCATATTCTCTTTTCGTTTAATATTGGCCTCGGGAGAATTATAGCCAAATAATTTATAGTTTCCTATAAATTTATAAATGATGTATTCAATGATTAAGACATAATTTTGAATGAATATTCTTGTATAAAAAATAAAAAAAATATTTTGTAACTTTACTTAATAATTTAATCAAACAAAAACAAATTAATTAAATATAATTGTCAACCTTAATTAAGATAAAATTGAGTTAAAACAACATATAATTAAGAATAATTAAAGAATTAAGAAAAAAACTCAACAGATTAGTTATAAATTACTAGGAAAACAAAAAAAGAAGACTAAAAGATCAATAAAATAAATGGAGTCTTTTGTGAAGAATTGTTATTGGGACAGAGGCTGTAAAAAGGAAAAAGAGGCAAAAAACAATAACTTCTGTGGAGAGTCAAAGTACACATTACCAGCATTATATAGCTTGGAAAAACTCCTGTTCTATCTTTGGAAGTATTATATATCATTTTAGAAAACTGCAGTTATAATATTTTTCAGTACGGAATCAAAGATAACTAGAATGTCAAAATTTTGTTAATAAGAAAAATAAAAATGATTTACTATACCCACTTGATGGGTTCTAGCTAAAAAGAATCATTAACTTTTTTCAATCAAGATAAAGAAAACTTATTTGTAATTACTGTATATATTTTTTACCTATCCTGACTATAAAAAGGTTGAAAAAAAATTAGGAGAATTTCTTATAGTTTGATAGACTATGACAAGATGATGACTCGAAAAATATAACTAAAGGTCAGAATGTAAGTCAGTTGCTAATACTCATTTACTACAGTAGTGTTTGGATTCACATGGAAGCAAGGCCCAGCTTTTATGTGGTTTATTAGCTTGTATATATTATGTACTATCCAGTATGCCTAAATTCCATCAAATTCTAAACTAAATAGAGGTGATAGAATGTCAACAATTATCTGGATTATACCTTACCTGAAGATGACAATAAGCCAGTCTACTGTTTTAAAAGAAACTAGCTTACCAAGAATGTTCATCTGCTTGCTGAAGAATTAGTTTATACATATTCTATTTTATCTACATGCAGAAAAACACAGATAAAGGTACTGTGTCATACATATATAAAGTACTTCTGGTGAGTTATTTTAAATAATTTCTTTAATGAAAATGACAGTTGCAATTTTAAAATTACAAATATTTTTTTAAAATTAAACAACTTTATTCAATAAAAAATAATATGCATTTCCAGTATATTTTATATAAAAATGTAAACTTTAAAATGTTTCTAGATTGTAAAACAAAAGACTTTCTGGAGTATATTTTTAAAAGATGTTATAATTAATCAAGAGTAACCTGTTAAAAAAGAAACAGAAAACTTTTATGAAGGGCTATCAAAGAATTAATATTCCTTTTTTTTTTAAAAAAAAAGAAAAACTTTTTTTATTCTTAGAAATAATGAATGAATTAATAATTTTGAATCATACTATTTTTGTTATATATATACAAATACATATGAATTTTATGTATATTCTCAACATGGAATTAATTGTGGAAAATATAATATTTTTAATAATTTTATTATTTTGATAATTTAAAATATCATATACAAAAGTCAGTGTGTGAACACATTTCCATGTGCACACATATATGTTAAATCAGATATTAATTATGTATTAATAATAAATTTCAGTTATAGGTTTTTGACAATTCAAATATGTTCATAAATTATTATACTATATATCTGTGTGCTTCTATATGTAAAAGTGTATTTTATGTAAACCTATTGAAACCTATTTGTAAATTATAATGGAATAGTGAATTTCTTTTGGTATTAATCAAAACCAGAAAGCAAAATTTGTATGGATAGCCATATTCTACAGACCTAATTTAATTTAATTGTTATTAATAAATTTATATTTTGTTGTTTAAAGCTATTCCAGTGAATTTATGTAAATCTAAAATGTTATAAATTATTATATGTTGTATTATATCTCTTGATCATAGTAACAGTTATAGAGTTCTTGTTTCCTGAGCTAGATTCATGCATAATGGTTTGTCATATAAAAGTTTATATTTTGTGTTTATGGACAGCCAGTGGATGCTGATTCTGGATTGATGCCAAGGAGGTATTCTTTAAAATCCATGCGCTACAATTTATTTAGTTTACTATTTATTAGAAGTTGGGTTTATAATTAATCATACATTAATGGTATTAAATGACCAGAGCATTTGTGATGATCAGCATGTTTTAGTATCCCAGCATTATTATTTTTTTACTGTTACATTCTTATAAATTAGAACTTAAGTTTGTGCATCCAAATTATTGTATAAATAATCTGCCCCAGGCTGGCAAGGGTTGACTGATTGGCCATGATGATGAATGATTATTAATTTTGTGTGGTGCTGTGTGAATTTATAGCCATTTATAGATAATTCTGTATTGATTTCTCATGTTCATTTCTCATATTCATTTCCTTTTGTCTTTACATTTTATTTTGACATGATGATGATTACTATAATCCCAAGTTCATTCCCAATTTCTTCATACCATTACAATATATATATATAAATATATATTGTGACCTTCCAGGTTGGCACCAGGAAGAAATGTGGGAAGTTCACATTTGTGCTAACAATGGCTAAAGTTAATTATCTGAGAAAAATGAATTGAGATGTAATTTGCTAGTTAAAATTAGGATTTAAAAAAATTAAAACTTTAATTGGGTGTACTGATTGGTAGAGTTTTGGATTATATATGTTTGGTAGTAGAAAAGGAGGATGAACAACATCAGAGATGTTTGTATGTAGTAGAAAAATTTACATGTCATAATGAGCAGAAATATAGATATATTATTAATTAGAATTTTCTTTCCTATATTTTATTTATTATTTACTAATTATATATTGTTCATAATCTTATACTTAAAAATGACAAAGATTATTTGTATATTGGTGAATAACATTTATAAATTAATATTTGACATTTAATTTTTTTTAATTATTATTATGTTTATTCTATTTCAAATATTGTATTGTTAAAATTTTATAAGTAAAATTCTGGCACATTTCCAAAGTTGATTGTAATAAAAAAATCACAGAGGGCGTGAGTGGAGAAAGACATAGAGTTGAAAACTTGAAGGAAAGTAAAAAAAAAGTTCCAGGGAAGAAGATGTAAAAAAAAAAAAAAAACTTAAAAGAATCAATAACTCTCTAAAATATAAAAAAGACGTCGTAAGGATTATAATAATATACCTGTAGAGAATTTTTGTTATTATACTACTGGAATGATATAAAAATGATAATGTCAATAAATATATTTTTAAATATATAAAAATGAGGTGATAGACACTCCCCAGAGGGATACCAGCCTCCAAATTTCTGCCAAACAATGGTCCAAATTCACTACCTTCAAAATGGGTGGATGATATGTAAGCTAAATTATTATGATTTATTTAAAAGTATTACCAAAGCTGAATAATATTAAAATGAAAAAATTGTGTAAAATAAAGCTAGCTCAAATTTTCTTATTAGATGCTATAATTAAACACTTGACTTTCAATTTAAGGAATTTTTTATTAATATTCTACAAAATAAAATTTAAAATGAAAAAGTTTATCTATTTAATCTTATATCAAGAAGATAATTTTATACTGTATAACTTTGCTATTCGCGCATATATAACAAAATAATTCCAATGCATGCAAATGTCATTTATCACACCTATAACAGAATTCTAGGATAAAAAAAACTATTGTCATTCTTAATAAATTATGCTTTAACAATGGATAGACATTTTTTGTTATGTTATAATTTACTGTTGTCTTTGAAACTAACATGTATATTTCTTTCAACTTTCAATTTTGTTTAAAAAACTTAACGTGTAATGATGAGATATTGATAAGTATTTTTGTTATTACTTATAATAAATGTATAACCAATTTTTTTTTTTTTTTAAAAAAAAAACAAAAACAAAACAATGTAACTTCATATCATTATAAGATGATAATTTATTATTTTGTATGATCTAGAAATTATATTATATATGGATGTGTGCGTGATGCTATAAATTATTATTTAAAAAAAATTGTATTTATTATGCTTCAATTTGTTAATGAAGTTTATTTAAAAAAATAAAGAATTAAAACCTTGTCTGTTATAGTTGAAGGTAGAAATGGTCAAGGGATGATTAGATTATTTAGATTGAGTTTAGAGATATTATTTAACCCCCACGTATATAAGTATAAGTGTTTGGTTATTGTTTTTCCCTGCCTTTCTTTATTCTTGTAAAGTTAGTGTTAGATGATATACACTGATTATAACAGATAAGTGTTGTATAAAATTTTATAATATGTATAAAAGATGATTGATTTATGGCATCATCAAAGTTTTATAAATAAGCTAATAAAAAGTATGTTTTAAAAATACATCATATTTAAGATATTATAAAAGCACACATATTCGAAAATATATGATTCGTATATTAAATATTAATTGGTTTTGGTTTTGCTATAAGAGCAATGTAATTGGTTAGCAAAGTGCATAGAATAATATATATATATTTTGTTAATTCATTATTTATTTTGTCTTTTAATTTTTAATAAATGTTTTAATGAATTAATTCTTCAACCGCCTCTTACGAGGCATCTCGTCGACATCTGATGTCACTCTAACTCTGCTAGTTCTTATGCCAAAATATTCGTTTGACAGGTATTGATTAGGTTTTTAAAAGTTCTGTAAGATGGTGCCCTCTTCCGAATTATTTTACAAGTAAAAAATAAAAAAAACCGCATTTTAAACTAAACAAAGAAAGAACCTTGTCAGCCAGCTCTCAGCTGAAAAAGACATTCTGATTGGCTGGAAAGAACAAAGAAACCGCTTGATCAAAAAAAATAAAGAAAAACGCTGAGATTTTCATTTCAAATGCAATTTAAGTATTAAAAAAATATAATTTGAGAAATTAAACTAGTTTTTTAAAAAATATACCAAAAAAACAAAATTATTTTCGAAAAATATTGAAGATTTTAGTAAAAATATTTAAGATTTAGCAAAAAGAAATCTTTACTTTTTGATAATGTAAAATTGAAAAAAAGCGTTTGCGTCAGCACTTTTTTGTTTAGACATTCGCTTTATATTTGCCGAAATTGAATATATTTTATAATAAATAAATAGCAATTTATTTTTGAAAGAACTTTCATTCTCTTTCATAACCTGAAAAATTAGTAATATACTTTTTATAAACGTATCTGAGTTGAATTTAATATTATAGGCAAATATGTTTTAACAATAGGCTTTGTCTTCAGTTTGTGAGTTGGCCAATTAAAAGATTTGATTTTTACCTCATACAACCAATAATATAATTAGCGGTTTAAGGGTTAAAAGCCCAAATGAATTGCTTGATTATATACATTCGATTCTCCATTTCCACACACACATACACATATATGGTTAACATAGCATAGCCCTAAAATATATAGATTTGTCAGTAGAAGTTAATTTATTTAATCTGTTTGGAGATGATAAATCACCATATTACAGTGCTAATAATACATTCTACTTTGCTTAGAATAGGTGGTAATGTAGATAAAAAGATACCTGATCCTCATCATTATCTATCCTATATTAAATATGATAATTGATAATTTTGCAATAGTTTTATAATTAAATAAATGTGTGGCATATGATTAAATTAGTGTTACAGAATTGTTATTAATAAATGTTTTATTACTTTTATTTGCATCCTATATAAAGACCATATCCTATAACCTCAACTGAGCTAAGCCATAGAATAATTACAATATAAGAATCTTTTAAATAGGTTTAAAAGCAATTTACAAATATAAATTTTATTCTATCTTGTATAGAATTGGCACCTGGGCATTTATAAATATAATAAAGTGAACAAATGAAGAGAGCAGAGGTTACAATATATATATATATATAATATAACATTATAAATCGATGTCTGTATTTCTTCAAAATAATATACGCAAATTTATAAATAAATATTTAAAAATACAGTATTTAAAAGCTTATAAAAATATACGTATAACCGTCACTTAGGAGCGCTTTCAGCTAACTTGTAGCTTTGTCAGCTATCACATAAAATGTCAGCTTTCCCATAATTCTATGATGTCAACTTTCCCATAGTTCTGTGATCTTAATGTTTGCTGCTTGCCTATTAACCAAATGTTGCTTGTATTTACATATCAACATTGCCTCTTTAATTTCCCTTTTATTATTATTTCTTTCAGTTTCCAATATTTTTACATTGTTATAATTAAAATTGAAACCATATATACATGATTTATTATGATCATAAAAGACAGAAGCTGATAAATTATCATTATTTTTAAAATTTTGTTTTGTATTTTGAACCCTTTTAAATAACAATAAGTGTTCCTTTGCTCTTTTTTCCAATGTGCACCTCGATTCACCTATATATCCACGGCCACACCCACATGTCCATTTGTAAATGATACAATTTTTATTTGTAAATAAAGTTTTATCCTTTGAATTGTTTATTAATTTATTTAATGTAGGTGGTGCATAAAATGCAATATCACATATTCCTTTATAAATTTTCTTAATGAAACTTGCCTGTTGATTTGAAATATATGGTATTGATATCCACAATTTTTTATCAGAAGAATTAACACTATTATTATTTTTATATTTATAAGTAAAATTTTTAATAGTATAATAAACAGAATCATAATTGTATCCAACGTTTAACAATTCATTATAATAAATTTCAATATTTTTAGTTTTATCTGATGCATATTTACAAAGGTTATCATTTCTAAATAAAAAGGATTTCAAACCTGCCATCATCAACATATCAATTGTATAAAATAATATCTTTCTGATAATGATCCTTTTTTAAAATATTTTCTTCATATGTAGTTATAACAAAATTACATATCTGGACAACTATAGAAAGTTTCATGGGCCACCCATTATTCATTTTATAAAATTCGTGCTTAAAAATTGCATAAATGTTTCTATCAATAAAGTTTAATGTTTCAATAATAAATTTTATTATTTTAACGTTAACATTTTTTAATTTCAATGTATTCTTAATTATTTCAATAGAAGTCATTCTTTCAATTGATCCGTACATTTCACTGATATCAAAGGTACAATTTACATCATAATTATCAATAACAACGTTATTAATTTTCCCAACGAAATCAAATGATGAACGTATTGTATACATACCAAAAACAATAATTTTTTGTAACATTTTCTCAATTAATTTACATGTTTCATTATAAAACGCACCCCCAAAATGAATCATTAAACGTAATGGTTCTTTTTTTTTAATGCAATTTTATATTTGAAAATATTCTAGGACATACTGCAGCAGAGGGATAAATTCTATAATAAGTACTGTTATCAATTACATTATTTTTGGCTTTTTTTAAAAATGTTATTCACAAATTGAACACGTAAACTTTCAATATTTACCTTGTTAACCTTTATAAAATTAAGAATACTCATTTGAGTAATGACTTTATTTTCATAATCCAATTTTAGTAACAAGCACATCCGTAAGCCTTTATCCTCCTTTTATATAAACAAGATTATTTTCAGATGTAAATTTTCTAAATTTAGAAATTTGTTCATTCCAATTATTATTTATTGCAAATCCAAAATTCTTTTCTTTTACTTTTTTAACTAAGTCATTGCCAACTTTTGAATCACATTTAATCACTCCCAATGAACATTCAACAGCAGACTTCAATTCCAAATCATGATCTTTCCATTGGCCACCAACATATTTTGCACCTAGATTTAAAATATATTTTTCTTGAAAATCGAGATTCACGCCAGCTAAATTAACAAAGTTATTATCTTGAAGCTTATTTTTAAATTCTTTCTTTGTATGTTGTCTGTATAAAAGAGGATAAAAGCTTATGGATCTGCTTGTTACTAAAATTGGATTATGAAAATAAAGTCATTACTCAAATGAGTATTCTTAATTTTATAATGATTAACAAGGTAAATATCAAAAGTTTACATGTTCAATTTGTGAATAACATTTAAAAAAAAGCCAAAAATAATGTAATTGATAATAGTACTTATTATAGAATTTATCCCTCGGCTGCAGTATGTCCTAGAATATTTTCAAATATAAAATTGTATAAAAAAAAGAACCATTACGTTTAATGATTGATTTTGGGGGTGCGTTTTATTATGAAACATGTAAACTAATTGAGAAAATGTTACAAGAAATTCTTGGTTTTGGTATGTATACAATACGTTCATCATTGGATTTCGTTGGTAAAATTAATAATGTTGTTATTGATAATTATGATGTAATTTGTACCTTTGATATCAGTGAAATGTACGGATCAATTGAAAGAATGACTTCTATTGAAATAATTAAGATTACATTGAAATTAAAAAATGTTAATGTTAAAATAATAAAATTTATTATTGAAACATTAAACTTTATTGATAAAAACATTTATGCAATTTTTAAGCATGAATTTTATAAAATGCATAATGGGTGGCCCATGTGACTTCCTACAGTTGTCCAGATATGTAATTTTGTTATATCTACATATGAAAAAAATATTTTAAAAAAGGATCATTATCAGAAAGATATTATTTTATACAATTGATATGTTGATGATGTTTTTATTTGTGGAAAGCCAAATGCTATTAATGATTTGTTTAAGGAATTAAATAATATAAAGGGCTTAAAGTGAATTAAAACAGATAAAAATTTAATGAGTGTACAATTTTTAGATCTCAAGATAACCAGAAACAAGGATAAACTGGATTACTATATGACTTTTAAATCAATAGCAAAAAGAGGATATATTCCATATGAATCAAAAGTACCAATGTCACATAAAATAGCAGGTTTGAAATCCTTTTTATTTAGAAATGATAACCTTTGTAAATATGCATCAGATAAAACTAAAAATATTGAAATTTATTATAATGAATTGTTAAACGTTGGATACAATTATGATTCTGTTTATTATACTATTAAAATTTTTACTTATAAATATAAAAATAATAATAGTGTTAATTCTTCTGATAAAAAATTGTAGATATCAATACCATATATTTCAAATCAACAGGCAAGTTTCATTAAGAAAATTTATAAAGAAATATGTGATATTGTATTTTATGCACCACCTACATTAAATAAATTAATAAACAATTCAAAGGATAAAACTTTATTTACAAATAAAAATTGTATCATTTACAAATGGACATGTGGGTGTGGCTGTGGATATATAGGTAAATCGAGGTGCACATTGGAAAAACGAGTAAAGGAACACTTATTGTTATTTAAAAGGGTTCAAAATACAAAACAAAAATTTTAAAAATAATGATAATTTATCAGCTTCGGTCTTTTATGACCATAATAAATCATGTATATATGGTTTCGATTTTAATTATAACAACGTAAAAATATTGGAAACTGAAAGCAATAATAATAAAAGGAAAATTAAAGAGGCGATGTTGATATGTAAATACAAGCAACATTTGGTTAATAGGCAAGCAGCAAACATTAAGATCACAGAATTATGGGAAAGTTAACATCATAGAATTATGGGAAAGCTGACATTTTAAACGTGATACTTGACAAAGCTACAAGTTAGTTGAAAGCACTCCTAAGTGACGGTTGTACATATATTTTTTATAAGCTTTTAAATACTGTATTTTAAAATATTTATATATATATACTTCTCTCTATACTATCATTTTCAATGTTTACATGACAATATTTCATTGATCTTAAGCATTTATGTTCTGAGATAAATAAAGTGGAATTGTTGCCTTGAAAACTGCAATGATGCCATAAGAAAGTAATATATTGCAAAAAGGGTCTTTCTTAGAAGAAAGTACTGCCTTAAGTCAGTATTATTGGAGTTAAAACCCTGCACATTCAAACAAACATTTATAAATGAATATTAAATGAGATATTCTGTGATAGGATTTAAAATATGATGATCAGGAAATATAACAAAGTTACTTTAATAAGCAAATAAATAAGAGACAGATACATTTGATCATCATATCAGTATCCATTTTAATTAAGTTTGAATAATTGAAATTCAAATGCCAATTAATCTTTGATAATCTGATAAGATGTATATTGATTCAAGTAATTCGATTATATACCAGAAGTGTTATCTATGCATTAATGTATAGACATATATTGTAACCCTAAGTTATGCCTATAGAATTTTATGTTAAGTATTTTTGCTAATATATCTAAAAAATTTACATAGTTTATTTTCTATTAAATAAATTGTTGTTGCATAATAAAAATAGTGAATCATTTAATAAGCTATCTCAGTGATTTATAAATAATATTATAAAATATCATTATTTATTATATATTTAAATAAATAAATTTAAGTAATTTTAGCTTATTAGCCAGCCTTATTTTATAATTGTAGATGTTATAAAACCCTAAAGTAAATATTTTAATGTATAATTTATCTTTAAAGTTGTAATTATACTCTTAATAAAGTCATTACATGTATTTTTTAAGTCATTATATGAATCATTTTATTACAATTTATATTAAAATATGTAGCTGTAATTTTTAGCTTAATAATTGTCTAATCCTCTATAAGTAGTAATAATTAGCTGATAACTTTAAATTAAATTATTTTTAAATCACATTTTAAATATCTATAGTATGTGTGCGTGTGTGTAATCTGATTTGATTTAAAGTTAATATTTAAAAAATGATTTTATTTTAACTTTCTTATTTGGAAGATGGAAATATTTAAAATAATTTTATTGTAAACTTTTATTTATAAAAATATATATATATTTAAAATATTCTGAAAATATTAAAAAAAGAAAATATGTTTAAATAAATATATTATTTATTGCTATAATAATTTCATTTATTAAATAATTTATTAATGTACAATATAATAAAATGGTATAATTTATTGTTTTGTCTAAAATTTACAGTCAGTGTAATAATATATGGTAAATAAAATTTTCATTGTCAATCATTTATTTAGTCATCTATCACCTGAAATACAATATTTGGGCTCTGACTACATGTAATTTTAACACTTTATCATTTTTCTTTATTATTTTATCATGTATAATTTTTTATAATTACTTATTATTTTGATATTTTAAACCATGAACAGCTAACATTATTATCTGCTTGGGTCTCTAGCTTTGGCTCATCTGTCATTCTTCAGAATCTCAATTTATACACCATTTAGAAAGTTCCAACAATGCATAATTATGGAAGTTATATGCTGTTGCAGTACTTTGGGACAATAGGAAATTTTACAAAAGATATAATTATATTGTTAGAATTTTTATTAATAATTAATTGCTTGTTTAGTCATGCCAAAATTATATGGAATTAAGACATTTAAAAATGTTGAATGCCAAAACTATATATAATTTTAAATTTTTATTATATTTTATTGTACAATAAATTATTGACTACGTATTTTGAAAATGCTGAACTTATTATTATTTGTAAAAGGTAGCTTAATTTATTCAAATTAGAACTTTTGCTAACTTGCAGAATGTTGTAAATGACAACAGTTATGAAATAATAATTATGAAAGCTCAAATAAAGCAAATTATTCTATTATTATTATTATTATTATTATTATTATTATTATTATTATTATTATTATTATTATTATTATTATTATTATTATTATTATTATTATTATTATTATTATTATTATTATTATTATTATTATTATTATTATTATTATTATTATTATTATTATTATTATTATTATTATTATTATTATTGTTATTGTTGTTGTTGTTATTATTATTATTGTTATTGTTGTTGTTGTTATTATTATTATTATTGTTGTTGTTGTTATTATTATTATTATTATTTCTTCTTCACAATTTAAAATGACTTTTCATATAAATTGCAATAATGCTTGTTTTAAGATAAACAAAGGGGTTATTTCCATGTTTATACAATTACAGAATGGAAATATTGCATTTTTTAGGAATTATGTCATATTCTTAAAGATGTGATGCATTTTGCCTTTAAATGAAACATACATGATAAAATATTGCATTTTAAGGAAATATTTTGCCTTTTTCTGGAAATTTAGAATAAATACTTATGCTTTAATGTACCTTATTGTCTTTGAATATTTTATCACTGATAAAATATAACTATTGCATAAAATCTATTCTGTGAGTTTTACTATTTGCTTGTTGTTTTATAATGCATTGTCTTTTAAAGGATTGTTATGCTCATGATAAATTATTTATTAATGTACAAAACTTTGCATTGCTTTGATGGAAAATATATTATACTCTTTATCAATATCTTATTGCATGAAGCTATGAATTGTATTCAAAAGAAAATATTATTATTTTCATACGAACTGAAACAAATATTATGCTTTTTACTTTACATTGTTTTATGTCTGAATTGTTACCAAAGAAATTATATTTTCTTATTGTCATATTATTTCAATAAATACTTTGCCATTATTTTGAATGGCCTTTTAAAACTATGTCAGTATTTTACATACCTTAGATTTTAACTAATTATTTTGCTAATATTTAATATGTATATCAACTGGATAGTTTAATAAGTCTTCAACATATCCAAGGACTCAATATTGTAACTGTTGTGCTACAAAATGGTATGGAAATCAATAGTTAAAGACTTATGAACTATTAAATGTTAAAACAGGTATAAATATTTAGTTGTAAGTTTTATTCAAATATGTATTATATTTATGATATTATATATTTATTATTTACATATAATTTGTACCATATTTATTATGAGAGTTCTTGGAATATTACTGTTTTGAAATATAATCAAGAGGTTATATCTGTCCTGTATGGGAATATTTAGAATGAATGAAAAAATTAGTATAATAAATGTATAGTTTCTTATGAAATTACTAATCCACATTTATATGCCTAGTTATATTTTTCTATAATTATTATATTTTATCAGTTTTTCATATCATATATTTGTTACTGCCATATGAGTAGGATTTACACTATTTTCATTTATGATTTTTATTATCCTTATGATATGTAGTCTGTCTTAGATGCTAGGAAGTCGGTAATGCTATATTTTAGGCAATCTTTCATGATGGTTTATTCTTGGAATATTTGTTAAGACTGGAGACAAGGTCTCTAATTCTTTATGTGCACTTTTGAACATGAATTTATTTTGAGTCTATTCTATTCTAATGCCTTTCTTTTATATTCCTTAATGTTTATCTTGATGAAATGCATAATACCAATCATGTTTTTATTCTAGCCCTTAAATATTAAAGCAATGTAAGATGTTAACCATGCTTTTATTTTGCTCTTGATGCAGTCAGAATAGTTTAAAAATGTTAATATTATTAATGTACTTAGTCTGCATATCCGATATGTTTACAAAAAACCTTGATAAAAAGTTTTTGTGCTTAAATTTATAGTTATTTTATGTGGCTATAAAATTATATAACTTCTTAATAAATAATTTTTTTCTACAGTACAGACTTTTTCATACCTGCACTCCAATATGTTATATATAGGGTATTTGAATTCAGACTTTCACATGTCCTTCAACTATCCATGCTATCTCATACTGCTGGCACCCTTGATCACACACATGTTGAAAAAAAACTGAGCATTGATTGTATATATGGAGACGATAATCTGGACATGCTACGAGTGCTGGTTTAGCAAGAAGTATGGATATTGATGATTATTTATCTTTTCAAGAGGTGTGTGATCAAGGATGTCAGCAGTATGAGATAGCATGAATAGTTGAGGGTCATGTAAAAGTCTGAGTTCAAACCTCTATATATTATATAACTTTTTCCAAATCCAATGCTATTATAATAATGATAAGAAATATTTATCTGTTAATTTTATTAAATATATTGCATATTGTGACATATGGGAATGAAAGCTGGATTAAGTACTAAATGTGAGAGTTTTCTGTATTCATAATTAAATCACATTGTATTTTTTTTATTATTTTATTTTAAATTTTACTTAAACTTGGTGATAATTATACTTTTTGATGTCATTAAAATATTTGATGATTATCCTTGTCATATTTATCAGTGTTAATAAAATACTGATTTAATTATTACTTCTGAATTTGTATCTGTATCATTTGCTATCTCAAAAATCCAGAATTACCCATATATTTTAATACTGAAGTATAAGAGTATGAGAAGAATATAAAAATCATTTGGTTAAATTTATATCATTGACGTTATACAGCCACATTCTTGATTAACAACATATTATTTTATTTTGATAAAGATTATAAAAGAACCTTTTGTGTGATATATGGGTAATAACAAAACTCCTTTCCTACTCATAGTATCATGAATGTCATTCTAGATTCCTATATAGTTATTTTGATATTTGAGCCTCATGATTAATTTTAAATCATGGAGCTAATGGGTGTTGGAATAACAACGTTCTATTTCTAAATGTAATATCCTAACTAATAATAGTCAGACTAAATATCCAGCTATATTTTCTGATCATCATTTTATCAAACATATCTAAGAACAGAGAGGATCTATCGCTTGTTACTGTAGATACTATTTGTTTATTTAAATTATACTGTCATACTGCAGATTAGAATGCCATCTCTAAAATAAGAATAGTCTACAGGTTGTGTTTACCCATTACTAGTTTAAAAGAAAAACATGGAGAGAAAAGGAGAGAAATAGACAAAATATAAACTTAAATTAATATAAATATAATAAAAAAAGTTATTTTCAAAATTTATACGTCTTATGTGATTCTTAGGAATGAATCCAAGCCATAAAATATAAAGCATACATATGTATTTTAGGCAAGTACGTAATTGTATCAGAAAAAACTAATATAATTAGATTGAATTTAACATGTGAGCCCCAATATTCTCACATCTAGTATAAAATAACCATATGATTATTATTTAACTATAGTAATATACATGAAGATTGGCAAAATATATCAATTAATCAATAACAGATATATACAACTTACAATGTAACCATTAAAAATTGAATGAGAAATTAATTCTAAATTCTATTTGCTTTAGCATTTATATATATAAAAAATAAATTACTAGTTAAGAAGAAAAATAAATAAATTTTTATTTACAGCAAAAACAAAACGGTAAAATTATTTGAGAAAATTAATATTAATTTTAACATTTGCTATTTCGCTATAAATATTATTTTCTTTTATAAAAAATCTTCGTTTTAAATAAAAAAATTAACTTACCACAACTTCAGAATTCTGAGTTTACACTTTACTAAAAATATAGATTCAAACCCTTTTTAAAAATTGATTTATATGACAGTTTTGAAGATTTAAGACTTCATTTGCGTACTTTTTAAAATTCATAATTATCAATCATTATTTTCTTCTGAGAAAATTCATTGAACTTTACTTTAGTATTTTTAACATTTACTTTTAGTTTAAATTATTGCAGTATATCATCATCATCATCATCATCAGCCATTATCAATCCACTGCAGGATGAAGGTGTCTCCAAGTTCAATTCATCTTCTCCAATCTCTAGCATCTCTTCTCCACATCACCCCTGCACACTTTCTTATTTCATCATCCATCTCCCATGTGGTCTCTTTATACCTTGGTCAGATTATTAATACAGATGGAAACATAATGGATGAAATTAATCATAGAATTAAACTTAGTTGGAGTGCTTTTGGTAGAAATAACTTGATACTAAAAGGAAATATACCTATGTGTTTGAAAAGGAAGGTTTGTAATAAATGGTTTTACCAGTTCTTACCTTGGACACTTAATAGAAGAGCAATGCAGAGACTTCATACCAATCAAAGAATTATTGGAGAAATTGCAGTATATATAGATAAATAATTAACTGTGAGGAGAATATTTGAGAAAAATTTAAGATCTGGATTACTTGAAATATGATGACTCACTTAAAAAATATATTTATGATTGATATTTATGGTTCAATGTTTGAAGTGTAAGAAGTAAAATCTAATTTTTAAGTATGCAAATATAATAAAAATTTTAAGTTGTTACTAAAAGAAATAAATAAACCATTTTCATTTGAAAATCAAATCTATAAGAATATATATAATTTTTTCTTTTCGTTTGTATTTATAATAAATTAGCAAAACATTTTCAATGTCAGCAACCGAAAAGATTTTATTTTCTTCCTATGAATTAGTCCCTTTTTCTTAGAGCAGTGGAACCTTTTTTAGGTGAGTTATAATTCTGGTGTACCCCACAGAAATCACGCTTTGAAAAAGAAACTAATTTATACAAAGAAAATAATAAAACCTTTTCGGTTGTGGATATTAAAACGTTTTGCTAATTTATTAAGAATATTACGATAATTTAATATATCATGCATTTTTATAGATTTTTGTCATACAAAAATAGAAAGCATACATTATTTGGTGAAATATATATTGATAAACTTATTTGTGATAAATTTGTGTGAAGAATGTTGTTTGGCTTTCAAATCTACATTTTATGAATTTTTCCTGCCAAGAAAATTAAGAGTTATAATGTGACCACAAAGATTATTTATTTTGTGGGCGACTTTTTTTTTTTCATATGTCAAATGCATTGGAAAGCAACGCAGGCCAGCTGCTTGGAAGGCAGCTATGCTAACCACTAGGCTACCAACGCATAACTATTTGTGGGAGAATTGTGTTGAGACTCCTGTAAAAAATAATAATCAATAAAATACTGTTCTTAAATGTCTTTTCTAAATATAATATGTTAAGTTTTGATTTTAAATAGGAAGCTTATTGTTTTTTTTTTTTTACTGTTCCCTCAAATCTTTGATCCTTATTGAAAAATAAATCATTTTGATTTTTCCTCATAAAAGAAAGGACAGTGTCATTCAAAAAGAATGCAATCATTTGACTTATTAATAATTATTTTAGGAATAAGTTAATTTTTTTTTTTAACATTTAATAAACCTTTTTTAGGTTTAAAAGTAGTAAAAAAAAAGGCCTAACTAATATGTGAAAAAAAAAAGTCATATATTGTTTTTTAAATGTTTGAAAGAATCTTGACATTTTTGGAATATCCAAGAACAAGTTAATGTATTTTTAAAATTTTGTAATATATTTTATAATGGAAAGTGACTTTCTATATTATGTTAAAATAGATATTACTGCATTTGTCCCACATGACAACTTTGACAACATATGATATCAAATGATAGTTTGCCCATCAATATTCGATTTAATTAAATAGTATACATAAAAGAGCAGTATCCATCTTAGTATTCAAATCTAAAATAGAACAGTTTTGATAGTCCATTATAGGTAAAAAACTTTTTAGCTATAAAGTAAACATGAAAAGAATTGTTTAAGAAGTGGTGATGTATTTAGCAATATTTATTTTACAATCTTTTTTATTGAGAGGTGCATTGCGCATCTATAACTATTCTGCTCATAGTCCACTTTATGTTTAACTTGGGGTATTATTCCTGCAACCTAGGAAAGATAGGACGACTTTTTACAAACGCGATAAAGGCATAATGTTGCGAACATTAAATAAACGCTTGCGATTTGAGTTTTTTTCCTCGTCAAAAAACGTGTTTTTGAACGTGCATAAAACGTGCTTTGAAACGTGTCAACCGAAACTATTATAAGGTGCTTTTTTTGGACATTTTGGTATTTTTTTTCTGATTCAAAAGTTTGTTGTTTGTACGTTTTAAACTTACCATTTGTTATTATTGTGAATTTGGTTTAACATTTTTAATTTCAAATGCATTATTTACTTCTAAGTTTTTTTTTTCCAATTTCAACTTGGTTATTGACTGACTTCTGCGTTTTTGAATCTTTGAATTAAAAGTTTATTATTTAATGTAATTGAATGAAGACGTTGACTTTATTTGTTTATTCCAAAAATTAGATTGCCTAGCAGAAATTCCATTTAGAGCATGTACTGGGCAATCACTTGTTCCACAAATCTTTCGGAGAAGGACGATGGGAGGGGGGGAGGTTACTACTGACAATCACCATTTTGTATGCAAGAATCGTCTGCACAAGTGTATATTTCATAGAGTATTTTTTCTTATTTACTTTTATAAAAATATATTTATGTTGGCCTTTTTTTTACGGACCACTTATTCTTTTATTTAAATTGATTGAATTAAGTAAGCATCAAAAGTTAGTTTGTATCCGTGTATAATTTGTAAAACTACATGTATATCTCATATAATATATATATATTTGTAAAAGATAGGACTTATTTGTTTATTCGAAAAATTAGATTGCCTGGCAGTATTTCATTTAGAGCATGTGTTCGACAATTTTTTCCAGAAGGAGGAAGGACGGTGGGTGGGTGGGGGATTGCTACTGACCATCGCTATTTTGTATGCAAAAATCGTCTGCGTAAGTATATATTTCATAGAATATATTTGCTTTTATAAAAATATATATTTATGTTGGCTTTTTTACCCTCCTGCAACACGAACTACATATTTTTTTTTGCTGAAATTGATCAAATTAAGTAATTGTCAAAAGTTAGCTTGCGTCCGTGTAGAATTCATAAATACGTGTTTATCTCATGTAATATTTTTTTAATTTTTTTTTGTCTTTGTAAAACTGTATTGAGTATTATTTCTGCAACCAAGGGAAAATAGGATGACTTTTCACATTCGTATCAAAGCATTGCTAACTTTCTAATGTTTTTCTAATGTTTGATGTCAAAATAATAACATTAAAAAGTTAGCAGTGTATTGATACGAATGTGAAAAGTCCTCCTATCTTTCCTTGGTTGCAGAAATAATACCCAAGTACCAAAATTAGTTTTAGAAGGAATAAATATCGTAATTAGTTATTAAAAAAATAATTGTCACTTTGAAATAATATATCGAAAACAATTCATTTTTTACTTAGGTTTTTTTTTTTAGTAAACACAATTTTTTAAATTGAATTAACAAAATATAACACTTGTTTAATTTATCACGAATTTAAGTAATGAATTTAAAATAATTAAAAATAATAGATAAACCTATCAGGCAAAATATGAACCATAGAAATTTTTTAGAGAGATCACATGATGTCCAACTTGAATAAACAATGCAGTTAACTATTAATTCTCGAGTTATTTAATAATAAATACGGCATATATATAATTATTAACAATTTTAGCAAGATTTTTAGGTGTACTTTTAGATACAATCAGCTTTGGTGTAAATTAGGCAAAATATCAATTAAAAATTGGCACTGACGACTGAAATCACGGCATCTAATAATAGTATTTGTCTAATCTATTTTTAAACCAAAAATGGAATTACTTTTAGTTTATTGTCCTAAATTATATAAAAGTCATAAGTCAGACACTAATATTATATATAGTGATTAATGCTTTTTCTTGTCGTGTCCAGGACCTGGGATTTGAATCCAGGCAGAGTAAAGCGTAGATATATTTCTAGCTTCTAAGCAGATTTAGGATTTTTTGTCTTCTGTATTAATCCACCTAAATATTAACCAATTGTTGGCACATAGTGCTAAGATAAATCATGGGTTCAGTATCCATAGGAGTAAAATATGTGTTCTGACATTGGTGAAGGCATTGTTACATTGCAATTGTTATTAGAATCAGTACATTGACTCTAATTTGATCATCTAAATTAATTGAGACATATAAATACCCATTTATGAACCAATAACTGAATTTTTAACTAGATTGACTGTAAGATGTTTGCAAAAGGAAAAAATCTAAGTCAAATTGTGATCTAAAAAAAAATTCCAAAATTCATTTAGCCTGATCTTGAATTCCAGATCATAATGATACCACAGAATGACCTAAAGATTATATTATAAAGCTTTTTGTAAAGTACCCAAGCAGTCATGCCACAATCTCAGCACAATAGTTATAACTGAACTTTCATTCAGTTGTAAATCAGCCTAGTAACTGTGAGCTCTTAGATCTGCTCTTCTACTATGATACTAAACTACATAGAATGTTAAAAAAAAAATCAAATCTAAATATTATTTGAGGGAGGATAAAATATGGAAAAAAAAACCTAAAAATTTTAATCATTTTGTATTTAAACTAACCTGGTGAGTGCTGTCTTCTGCTGTTGAAATGTTGAAAACAATTTTACTATGCAGTACCTTTTATAAAAATTGTTTTATCTTTTCCTTTGTTCAATTGTGGGTAGTTAAATTTAACATAAAATACAATTATCACATGCAAACATTCATCAAAGGGGCTAATATTTGATATACCCATAATTTATAATTTAAACAATAGTAATTAGACTCAAAGCAATAACAAGGCTTGACATTTCTTAGAAATTATGGATTTCAAAAATTACGAAATGCCCAATTCTGACATTCTTATATGATAATGCCATATCATCAAAACATTACTGAGAATTTTTTTAGTAGTGTTTGCATGTCTATATTATTAGCAAAAAAACAGTCAAATTCTATTAGAATATTAAGTACTCTGGTTATAACATATAATAACAACATTCCACTCTTCTTACACTTTAAAGCAAAATATATTTATTATTCTTTAAAGTTTTGACAGTTCATAGCAGTCTTCATCAGATCTACAAAATTTAAACATTATATCAATACAATCATAAAGAAGGAAAGAGAAAGTATTGAAGATTATACTCTGGTTATAATTAATAAATTGCAGTCAAAAGCATTGTATTTAATTCATTTATTTCTAAGTTGGGTTTAAGTATTCATTTTAGTAAAATCAATGTGTTAAGAGGAATTTTTAATTGCTCAAATAAATTGCAAGATATTAAAAAACATTTATGCCAATTAAATATGCAATGGTTACAACCAATATATGAAACTGATTTCAGTTTTTAAATGCTTTAATTTCATATTATTTTTTTAAATTTAGCAGGTCTCCCTTTCAGTACTTTTCTAAGTATGTCTTTATTTTGTAAAAATCAAATTAGTTTGAATTTCTCATGTAATTTCAATTTTATATCTCCCTTCTTGTTTTATCAGTATCTAGCAGAATACTTGTAATTTAGGTGGCCATAAATTTAAATCTTCTTTGTTTTTTTTTGAGAAAATTTTATTATTAAAAGATATGAGATACAAGTAACCCATCTATGAGCAAGAACACTCTGTGTTAATGATTCAAAAAAGATCAGAATATATATGTTAACAGGACAAATTAAATATGAATCTCTGTTGGGCAAATTTAGCCCTGGGTCAACAATACAAAAACACTATTTTGATAGTATTAATATAGGGATGATTCCACATCAGGAAATTTTTTTTTACGTTAGATTATTCTGGTTCTTTCAATGTCTATCAATTCCCATGAGTTCCTGAACATTATTTGAGAAGCTATATGATTGTCTCTTTCTTTAATTGTCTTGATTTTACTGATTAATATTAATAGTGGATCCATGCAGCTAGAACCAAATAGGAGTTTACAACATATTGCTCCTTATTATTTAAACTGTTTCCTATTTACTATTTTGAATGGAATCTAGTGAGTCTTACATTAAATATTCCTCCAAATTTGAAAAATTTATTTTTACAGTTAAAACTTTTTATTGTATAATATATAGCTAATCTTAACATTATTAATTACAAATATAAGTTTTCAAGTGATACACATTTTAAAAGTTAATATTTGATATTTTAAAAAAAATAAAATTTTTTAAATCAAGTTCTTATCTATATCAACAGAACTTGGCTTCATTGGCTAAATTTACCTATTCAAAAAGTTACTAGAAGGAAATATTAGATAGTCATTGGACAAATTTTCCTATTCAAAATATTAGTAAAACAAAATATTAGATATTTTAATTTTATGTTATTAAAGCTAATTAAATTTAGGGTTAATTATCATTAAATAAAAAAAGATATTAGGACCAAAGATATTATTTATTGCTATTAAAATTTTAAAAAATAATTACCATTCGATAAATGTGATTCTACATTTGGTAAGTAGAAACTGCTTCTATTATGCCATAATAAACTTTTTAAGAGTTCTCTTTTTAAAAATAAATGTTTTCAAATAAAATCTTTTTGTGATGATGTCACTTTTTGGTTTAAAATAAGTCTTTTGCAAAAATATTGTGTAAATAATCTTTAATTTGTAAACAAATCATTGGTAATTACAATTTTGCCAGCATTTAGCCTTGAGATAAAACACAGCCAATCAGAAATTCTTATTTTTTATTGACATATAAGCTATCTCCATCATAGCATTATCATTCAAACAGACTATTGTCAAACATGCAAAAGGCTGTTGTCATTGCTTAAAAAGTTTGTATAATATTGACATCTTCATATTTTTTTCAACTGATACACTTAAACTGAAGCTGTGTAAACAAAGCAGACTGTGATGAAAGGTTATGAATGCACCATCATAATACTCAAAACATCAAAATTTAAATGAAATTGCCATGGTTTTTATTCAGGCCATTAAGACAAATATAATAAAACTTATTGTAACTAATGGCAACAATAATAATAAGTAAATTTATTTCATTATAATAGCTGATTATAAGAAAGCAATCAACTGATTATAATAAGGCTGTCAGTTGAATCTATTTAAACAAAAAAATAATTTTATTTCATTTTCTGCTATATTTCTTAAATTTTTTTTTTACATATATTTTACCATTTATTGTAAAAAATGCTCATAAAAATCAAATTTGAAATGATATATATATATAAAATGAATATATATTTTAGGAGAGGTATAAGATACCGATTGTATTTGGAGTGATACAAAACCACATTGTAGTTGTTGCAGATTAAGAACTGAAGATTCACGATTGAAAGCTCTACATATTTTTTTTGATATTAGAATATCTCATAAGTTTCTGAATGACTAACTAGTGATTATGTATATTACTTAAAAACAATTACTTTGGATCTAGAGTGATGTAAAAGGTTCTTTAAGGCAGCTCCAAATACTACAGTAAATGGGGTTAAAGAAATAGTAAGCAATAAAAAATTATGATCCTAAATATTATTATCTATAGCTGATTTTACTCTACTGCCAAGTTCCTCAACCTGCCTTCAAGGCAGAAAGCTTAATACATGTACATTCATAGAAGAAATGAATCTAAGATTTTATGAAATAATTTAGAATGAATTTGGCACTATTAAAGATATTTTATGCTCAATGTTATGAAAAAAGCTTTAATAATCTTATAGGTTTAAACTTATCATTATAAAACTTAAAAGATTTTGAATTCATAAATGAAAAACAATTTGCATTAATACAAATAACTATGGAAAAATATAGGTTGATATATAATAAAAGATAAATATGAATATATTGAACTTAAAGCTTTGCAAAAATGATAAAAAAAACCCTCATTTCTTGGTTTAGGACAGTAATAGAGTGGTAGATTCTGGAGCTCAAAGTCCATGGATCACGGCTCCAGCTTTATAACTTCCAGAAACCAAACATTTTAAGAACTCCAGAACAAGAAACCATTCGATTATTATATATATTAATTAAGAAATCTGAAGATATAATAAAAAAAGAAGATAATCATTAAACTAGGGGAATAATCCGTCAGATAATAATAATAAAGAAATATAAGAAACTATAACATTAAAAATAAATTTTTTGAATTAGTTTTCCAAAGACAAATGTAGAGAAACTTTATATTGATAGTGCATGGCTTATAACGCGCACACACATATTAATGCACGTTATTTAAATTTAAAAATTTAACTGTGTTTATTTTAATATGAGTGACAATTGATACAAGATCTTTAAATCTTTGAATATTTAATTAAAATATTTTTTTACCAAAAATTGTAGGATATGGCTGGATTATTCTAAAATGTTCTGTGTTAAAAGGGATTCTTTTAACACGTAATACAAGTCAAATTATATACACTCTTAAAACGCTGATAATCCATCTGGCCTTCAAATAATAAAATACAATTTAAGAGCGACATCTGTTGCCAGGCCCCTAATTCTATTACGCCATTCAACGCATCTTTTAAATTGATTCCAGCTCGCAGTCAGGCAATTTATTAACAAAATTAAACTGATTTTCGTACTTCATTCAAACAATTAAGAACAAAAGCAAGGCTTATGACGTAAAAAGGTGTTAATAATAACTTTTACTTTCGAAAAATTGCGAGATGTTTATTTATTTAATGTTCTATTTTCTAAAAATTGCTTTCCATCCATAAGTTTTGCTTTAATTGTTGGTACAAAGATGAGTTATTTAGGTTCTCCTGCGTTACATTTGTTTGACAAACCGAGCCATTATAACACTAGAACGTTTAAAATCGGTTAAAAGATTTTAATGACGTCATTGTCATGTAAATCAATTCATTGGTGAGAAAATTCGCAATTATTTCTGCATATGTTATGTTTGCTGTATTTGCCGCGCGCGGCTGCCTCTGTAATTTACAATTAGGATGCGATTAATTGATTTTCAAAGTAAGATAGAAAAAAAAAATCTATATGAGATATTGTAGATAATAGGTTTAGAGCTTCAGATAGCTTATGAATAAGTAGAAAAAAAAAAAGAAGTCTGCATTTCGATCATTTATTTTCACATTCCGTCAAGAAAAAATAAAATAATTGTTCATTTAAAAAAAAAAAAAGTCACTGTATATTTTTTCTTTCTCTCTTCTTTTGCTTTTTCTTGTTCTACAAACTAGAAATCACAATAATAAAGAAGTTAAATTAATTTGTGAATTCTATTAATAAATTATAATATTAACAAAACATTCCAACTGCGAATAAATTTGCATTTATAATATATTAAACGCTAAATAAAAAAAAAAAAAACTATTCGCCTACTTGTGTATAGAAACAAAGTTTCATTTTTTTTTTTTTTTAAAAAAATTTAGATTAAAAAAATAAATAAACTTAAAAGTCGAAGACTAAAAAAATATACTTTATGATGTATTATGACTTTAAAAAGAAGTATAACTTTTAATAAATAATTAACTTATAAATACAAACTAATGTTTATTAAACTTTTAGCGCTAAAAATCTTGTAGATTATTAATTGCAACCACAATATACTTCCATTCTTTTATATTATAAATATCGCAGCCGTATTGGGTTAGAGTTAGGGTTAAGGTTGAGTTTCATCGCAGCAAGTCTAATACTAAAGTACACTATTATATTATCCTCTAATAACTTTCATTTTCTCTTAACATATTATCTATTCATCTATTCTGTGGCCATCTTTTTGATATTGGTTCTTTAATGATGCATTAAAAATAATTAAAGTTTTGTAATTCAGTCATTCTTAATTGTATTTTCTTAACTCTTTATTTTCAAATACTTAAAAAAAAGAAGTTTTTTTTTCATATGTCATAGCATCGGCCGGGACGCGAACCCACACCCGTCTGCAACCAACTACTTGCTTGCAAGGCGGGTGCGATGACCTCTCGGCTAACAACGCTTTAGTTCATAAAAAGTTTAGTGCCGGAAGCAGCAAAATTTCGGATGAATCTGAGGACCTTACACTTCAGTTTCTGACACTATTATCACACACAAACCCTTAAAATTTACTAACTGTTATTTTAATAATAGATTTTTTAAAAATCACGTGACAGTGTAAAGCTGAGTTTTATCGAACGATTCAAACTTAGAATTTTTTTTTGCAAAAAGACAAAAAAAAATTAAGGTTGTAGCAATTATTAAGATCTTAGCTTAATTAAAAAAATAGGCGTTTAAAATATGCTTTTTTGGCAATACTGCTTCACTTTCTCAGAATTAAATTAATTATTTGGTTCACGGGTTAATGTTGCAATATTTAAACATTAACTGAAACATACAGGCTTATTATATACCTATGTCTATATATGTAATATATAGGGTATATAATAAGCCTGTGTGTTTCAGTTATTACATAGTAGAGATGTCTGCCCATCCCTTGTATATATATTAAATGGATTATGTCCTATACATGAGGGGTCAGATTGACCTTAGGTCAACATGGGTGTGACAAGAATCTTGGCCTTAGGGGGGCCTTTGAGCATTCCATCATCAGATTTTCAATTGGATGGACGGTTGAAGAGTTGGAGTATGGAGTAGATTGAAGCCTGTCCATTAAGGTATGAGGATTGGCTATCTTAACATATATCTGAGCAATTATAGCATATATGTGTAGAGATGGTAATCTGGACCAACTGATGATTGCTGGTTTAGCATGAAATACGTATATTGGTGATTATTTATCTTTTCAACATCTATATGTTGTGTGGAGAGTGGTGGGTTATTTGAAAGTCTGGGCTTATATACCCTATATATTAAATATTAAAACATTAGAAAAGACAAACAATATCGCATAAAATTTAAAATCAATACATATTAATATTTAATTAATATTCTTTAAAAATATGTAAAATGGATTGAAATGTGACCTGATTTTATTACCAATTTGTTTTCTATAATATCTCAAATTTTACCGTAAGTGTTAAATTTTAAATATTTTCTATGTTGTATACAACTTTAGTAATTTAATAGAATAAAAATTTAAACATTTAACAACACAAATATTAATTTTAGAAACATGATATAATCATCGTTATCAAAAGCCAGATCTTGGTACAAAACGAGATCATTTTTCAATTTCAACAATCTCTTTTTTTTTTAATTCTTCATATCATGGTGTAGACATTGATGAGAGTAGTTGGTCCAACAAGTCAAAGTTCCGGATTGGTCTCAGCTGAATGAAAGTAAAGAAATTCTCTCAGGATAGATCAAATGAAAGGAATTTCTTAAGATTTCTATAACTATGCGATTATTCGTTTATTTATACTTCATTATATAGTAATATTCCTTTTTCTTTAAAAAACGAAGTAATTGCTACAGTTATAACATCTTAGATGGAAAGATTTTAAATGAAGAGCTGAGTCATAAAATTAAATCTATGAAAACAAGGGGAAAGTTACAAGAAATGATAAAATTACTATTGATATTTAAAAAAAAGTAGATGAAATAGAAAAATTATTGTCAAAGTTATACCATAAATGTCTATAAATGATAAAGGTATACTTGATGATTAAAAGAATGTGCTGTTTGAAATAAAGTAAAAATAATGATCTAATTGAGTTTAAATAATGCAATCCAGTTTACATAATGTTAAAGTCAAGTTATGTATTTTTATTAGTTTAAATATTACCTATAAGTTTGTTTCTTGATATTTTCGTTGATCGAAAATATTTGATTACAATAGATAGGTAGAAGAACTAGAATTTTTATAAGATCTAGTTAAGTTGATTATAATAAAATAATTGTTCCTGTTCCAGAAATAGAAACTAGCATTAAATAATAATTAATTAGATTAGTAAACAGACTCTAAAATTTCCTTGCTATGCAAAACTAATTAAAGAATTATAGCATTGGTACTGGCAATCTGAGAGGGAAAAGAGATACATGCCCATCTACTTGCATCAGTGAATTTGCTACAGATATGAAGCAAGAATGAACTGCAAGATCAAGTTTCAGGTATGTAGGAAGGTGGAGTATTCTGTAACTTTCCACCATTGAAGGTGACGAAGTAGACCAAGAAATTTTCACAACCCACATCGATCTTATTATTTTGTAAGCCTTATGGCTGCATGTATGTAAGCACTAGCTTTTGATATTTTATACATTGTTATTTTGCTGGGTTAATAAACATCAGATTATACCTATTTGTGTAATATTTGATTTCTGCATGTCTATTCAGCTTTATCATGACTGCAATACTTTAGTGTCAATACAGAACAGAATGCAATAATACTATTGATATTTAAGAAAGAGGATGAATAATAAATTAAAAATTATAGATCTAATAGTCGTCTATCAGTTTTATACAAAACTTTTACCAAGATAATTATAATTAGCCTAAAGCATTCAAAATGGATCCAAGACTTGGACACTTAATAGAAGAGCAATACAGAGACTTCAGACCAGAGATAAAAAATGCAATATATGGGTAAGAGAACAAACAGGTGTTACTGATCTCATTGAAAAAAATTAACAGACAAGTGAAGTTGGGCTGGATAAATTTCTAGAAGAGGTGATAATAGATGGACAATTGAAATCTTAAACTGGATTCCAAGAGATTGTAAAAGACCCAGAATGAAACCACATATGAGATGGATGGATGAAATAAGAAAGTGTGTAGGGGCGATGTGGAGAAGAGAAGCTAAAGATTGGAGAAACCTTCCTCCTGCAGTGGATTTAAAATGGTTGATGATGATAATTAAGAGAAGTTATAGAAAAGATCAATGAATATGAGCTGCTATTACACTTTGAATTAGCTGATTATGAAAAGGCATTTGTTTCTATAAATATTTCCACATTGTCAATTAAAGCTTTGGATCATTATGATATAGATACTGAATATTTTCATATTCTGAAAATTATGTATTAAAATGTAACAGCAGTTAATTACCTCATATGGTGTCCTTAAGATTAATATTAATAAGGGTATATGACATAGTGATTTCACATTTCCAAAATTTTTTACAGCAGTTTATAAAATGAGAAGGGAAGAAAATAAAAATAAATGGACATTATTTAAATCATGTAGATTCTGTAGATGTGCTTGTTTTTGTAAATAATGATTCAGAGCTTTGCAGAATATTGCAAGAATTATCAGATGAAAGTAAAAAATTAGGTCGAAAACAGTAAAATAATGTTCAATAGATTTTCTCAAAAGAAGAAAATAAAAATTGATAATCGTGAATTAAAAGAAATTAACAACTGCAAACACATTGTCTCATTATTAATACATATAGAAATTAATTATAGAATTAAACTTGAATAAAATGCTTTTGGTAGAAGTAACGTAAATATTGAAAGAAAATATATCCCTATGTTTGAAACTAAGACTTTCTAATAAATATATTTTACAAGTTCTTATTTACGATCTGGAATTTGGACTCTAAATAGAAAAACAATATAGAAGCTTCAGATTACTTAGCAATATAAGGAGCAAGGTATGTTAGGTGTAACAGGAAGAGATCAAACATAAACTGCTTGGATGAGAGAACAAATAGGTATTCCTAACATCATTGAAAAAATTAAGAGATTGAAATAGGGCTGGTATATACATATTCTACAAGAGAAAATAATAAATAGACAGGTAAAAGTCTTAAATTGAATCATAAGAGACTCTAAGAGATCTAGAAAGAGTACTCGTGAGATCAATGTTGGAAATAAGGAAGTTTGTTAGTGAAGAAAAACTTAATTTCTGCAATGGATGTAATTGTTGAAAATGATGCCAACAGTGATCTTTCATAATTTCTTTCAGCACATTTTTCTTATCTTTTTTATTCCTCAATTCATTTCTTTCACTCTCCAAATCTACATCGCTAAAGCTTTCAATCTTTTTTCCACTAATTTTTTTGTAACTGATCATATCTCTGTTACTAATAAACTCACATTTGAAACAAAACATTAAACATTTTTCTTAAATTTAATAAACACCTATTCTTATTATTAAAAGTACACTTCAATATTTTGTGGATACTTCTTTCATTAGTTATCTAAATATTTGGAAGGATTTATTTATTTAACTTTTTTATTATGTTTCATATCATTTAGTTTCTTTTTTTACGTATTTATTTTCATTTTAAATATTTCCGCAAATATCTTTCATATTTTATGATACGTCAAGTTCCGTTTATTACCCAGCTTATAGTAATTAATTATGAGTTACAATAAACACCTATATTTTCAATTCTAACCTTAGCATTACTGAAATAACATCCATTTAATAAGTGATCTAACTATAAGTTCAGAAAATTCAGAGGTATACAGAAATTTGTACTTTATATCCTTCCTATATCTATTTCTTTTGTAAGAAAACCTTTTATAAATATCTTGACACACACATACATATATATATCTTGATTAATTCTTTTTTCCAGTCTGTATCTATCTTTTTTAATATATATAACCAATATCTCTACAAATTATAAACTAACAAATTTAAACCTATTATTATAAAATCTTGAAATTGTTAGATCGAACTTCGATAATGAGCTATTACTTTAAATATTATTATTACTGTACAATTCAAAATACACCAACTTTCATTGACTATGCTGGGTCGGGGCTTGAGTCTCTTGTGTGTCCGATGTTATAATCAAATTTTGAATTGTACAATAATAATAATATTTAAAGTAATGGCGCATTCGATCTAATAATTTCAAAACTAACAAATTATGATACTCTTATTCTCAGAGTTCAAAAAATATATATCTTTATATGTATATGCATATCAATATTTGTAATTTAACCTTGCTGATAAGTATAATATAATCTTATTTACATAAAATAAAGAGAATATTAATTCAAATTAATATATTAAATAAATCAATTTATTTACAACTATAAAAAATAATCCATAATTGCTGTGTAATCTGGATATTTCCAATTATACCAGCAGAACAAAGATCAATTTTTAATAAATAACAACTAAGGTAAACTTTTAAAAAAAACTTAACAATTTTATTTCAGTATGTAACAAAATGAAATAAGAGTTGTCAAGCATTGGTGGTCGAGAGGTCAGCGACAGCTTCCCGGCTGATGCTATGACACATGAGAAAAAAAAGAAAAAAAAGAAATAAGAATAAGAATAGTGGAAATCACTTTACTTTTGGAAAGTCTTTAATAACAATTTGACATGTGGGATAAATTATCATCACACTGCAAATACATAATATAGTCGTTTAACTTGAGTTTCCATTACTCATATTATCTTAACACCACTTTTAATCAGTCTTCTATTTAGGCTGACCAATTCACTTTTTCTGTACATATTAAATATATACAAAAGCGCCGACTTAAACATGCTTTTTTTCTCCTTTTCAAGAAACTTCATTATCTCTCAACTCGTCCTTTTAACGGATATTAATCCACTTTTGAAAAGATACACTTATTAGCATATGTTAACCTCATTTATTATTATTTTTATTATATTGCACGCTAATTTTATACGGTGTATGCTTTAGCAGAGTTAATAATAATAACAATGTACTGTATTCATGAATAAATTTTATTTACAACAATAATATGTATATGTGCACAGACAGTCTATGCCTCCCCTCACATTAGAAAATAATCCTTAATTATCTCAGGCTTTCTATGATTTCTCTCAGATCTAGGAAGTGGCACATATTGGCAGTTATGTCTATGTGATTTGACTGTCTTGATGATAAAGCATCATCTGTCAGTTTCACAGTATTATTGCCTGGTAATATAACTTCATTAGCCAGACTATCACTGAGTAATTCTCCATTTTATTCTGCTGAGGTAGAACCTTCACACTCTTAATTTTCATTAGATTCAGATTTGATATTGGCTGATATAAGTGTTATTAATTCCATTTGACCTATCCCTCTGATGAAAATATAGATGGTTTACATGGTCCTGCCTTCTGAAATGTAATCCATTTTCCAGCTTGATTATTCTTATGACTTCAGAAACAACCTCAATGATGACACCAGAAATGTAAATTTTTTCCTAGTTTACTTTGGAAATTTCCTCTTCTGAAATATTCTTTCTAGTTACATTTTTTGCTAGTAATGGCATTGACAAATGTATAAGACCCTTTCATCATAACAACAATTCTGCCATCATTTTCAAAATAGGTACACTTAGGGTGCAATTTTGGTAAAACAGCTTCTACGAACATTTTCTTAATATCTCTAGGTGATATATGGATATATGATATTCATATATATATTTATATGTGAAATGATGGTTATGTATTTGTATTTATATTATTCGAATATTGTTAATAAATATAAAAGTTGTAAGTTTAAAATAGAATTATAAATTTTATAAAATTGATAACAGAAGGAATTGTTTTAAAGGAATAACAAGATAGGAAATTTTGAAAAAAAAAACCCCCGTCATTTTAATTAAAGCAGAAAAGAAGCATAGAGGTAGTAGTATTAAAGAAAAATATAAATTAGTGATATAAAGATAAAAGTTTTTAAAAATTAAAATGAGAGATATTAAAGTAAAAAAGATATTATATATTAGATAATTAAACAAAATTATAAAATAATATTAATAAAAAAAATAATATTTAAAAAGATTTTTTAATAAAAAATTAAAAAAAGTAAAAATAAAATAGGTTTTTAAAACGTAAATTTTTTAAAAAAAAAACGGTGTATTGGATATATTTTGTATATTTTTTATATATGTGTAATTTATATGTAAGTTGAGTATATATATATGGATGTGTATTTGTAAATGTATATGTGGATTTGTATATATATGGGTGTATGTGTATCTGTGCATATATATATATATATATGAATGTTTAAAAGATGTATGTGTATATATTTGGATATGCATATGTATATATAGATGTAGGTATGGAATTTATATATATGTCTAAGGGTGATGTAGATCTATATATGTATATGTATGAAGGGAATATATGTGTATATTTTGATATATATATATATATGCATTTTTTATATATATGTGAAATGATGGTTATGTATTTTTTATATATGTGTGAAATAATGGTTATGTATTTATATCATTCAAATATTGTAGCTCTGATGAAGACTGCTGGATAGTAAAAACTGTAAGGAAAATAAAGAAATTTTTAAGAAAATTTGTTTGCATTAAAGTGTATATGAAAGAACTGTTATAAGCAATATATATATGTGTGATATTTTCTTGAGGGTAGACTTTAAATATTGTACAGGCTTTCCACACAAATCATTTATTTCTGGGTGATAGAATTAAATTAAAATATGGCATATTCCTTTGTCTGCCAAATACCTTTTAAACTTTGCAGAGGTAAATCCAGTTCTGTTGTCTGATATGTAAGTTTCTGGATAACTGTGGATAGCAGAAACTTCTTGCAGGGCTTTTATTGTATACTCAGTCCAATGGGAATAAGATTTAATACACTTAAAATAGGTACCCATTCATAGTGCCAGCATGACTGTGGATCCTTTGCCGAAGGTTTTTTGACTCTCCCCGTAATTTAAATGTTTTCCTAGGTAAATCCACTGTAGACTGGCATTAAGTATAGTTTTCTATACCCGATTTGATCACTTTATTTAAATTATGCCACTAAACAAATGATCATGCCAAAGCTTTTTTTCTTTCAATGTCTGAAGCACCTGCCTGTGACTCTCAGTTGATAGAATTCAACTATTGCATAGATAAGCTCTGGTCAGTGTTTTATAGAACATGGCAGCAAAATTTGGATGGCTGTAGGCCATTCCAATGGAATCCAATTTTTTAATTTCTTATATCTGTAGTCCTGATTAGTCCACTCAGCAACTCTATATCTATAAAGTTTATTTATAAACTTCTGCATTTCACCGGAAACAGGTAAATGCAATGAAGTGTCTACTTATCCAATCTCTTTTCCAGTCTTATAGATTAAATAACAGTCATATGTAGCCAATATTTTTTATCAATCTCATCAATTGATCAAAAATCCTAAGTAATGGATGTAATGAAAATTTTCACCCATAAACAAATTAATGGAATTTCTTCATTGCAAAGATCATAGCCAAAGTTTCTTTATCCAAATGACTACTGTTTTCTTTAGCAAATATTACATTTCTTGAAACCTATACATTTGGCCATAAACCCCATAACAGTGGTAGGATATGACAGCTCCAATTCTGAATTCCAAAACATTGGTGGTTATAATCGCTTCCAAATTGCAGCAGTGATGTACAAGAATTTGGTTAGATGTTAATAAATTCTTTGCTTTTTGAAAGACTGCATTATGTTCTTCTGTCCACTCCCAGCTTTGGCCTTTCCCTAACAGTTCACATAAGGGTGTTAACATGTGATTTTTCTTTAAAACAATTTATAAAAATTTAGCAATCCACCTTGTAAGTTCTTAATGTTTCTAGATTTTGTCAGATATTTTATAGGTCTAACCTTTTCTGGGTTAGGATATTTTTGCCATTTAGTTATAACATGATCAGAAACTTGATCTTTGAAGTAGCCCATATATACTTATCAGTATTTAGTTTAGCACCAACTTTGTCTAATTTTGAGCAAACTTCCATAATGTACATTTCACTCAGGCTGGATAGTAATATAACTTTGTTTATGCCTCAGAACAAAGCATTCATCTTAGCTTTGAAAATATTTGGAAAAAACCATAGTTTCATATCACAGCTTATTATATTTAAAAAATACAATGTGTGATAGTGGTTAATAACTCCACTGTTCTTATTGTGACAGGTATCTGATGGAAAGCAAATGTTAAAATGATCTTCATGAAAACTGACACTTTCTGTAATGATGCTAAATTTTTTTATAAATTTGGTACAGGAAGTGTTATGTGGTAATACATGCAAAGATGAATAGTCCCATCAGCCTTCATAATCTCAATCACCAGAATAGCCACAAAACCTTCTACTAATCAATATAGCCTCCTTTAATTTCTATCCCTCCTATCTCTAGTATAATTTATCATTCGAATACTTCCCTTCTCAAACTTATGCCCTGTCTCCAATGAATGTAAATAAACAGGTGATCTTTTATTATATATATGCTGAGTCAACCTTGTATAAATTGAATTCTTTGTTTCACCCACATAACTATTTCTAACATTTTTTTCTTTACAAGATTTACACTCTATTCTATACACTCCATTTATACAATTTTCTATATTTCCTATATATTTATTATCAAAAATATTAAGCATAGTTTTCCTTCTCTTATTTACTACTTTAAATTTTATTACATTATTAAAATTTCTATTACTTCTCCAAATTATTTTATTTATGTTCTTCTCCAAATTATTTTATTTATGTTCTTCACAATATTATTATATGTTTTAATACCCCCATATTTATCTTTATTATGCTTTATTCTTCTTATTGAATTTCAAATATAGATAAGAAATATAAAGTGAATAGTATTACTTCAAGAATGTATAGAGCTATAAATTATTGCTCAAATAAAGAGGATTATAATAAGAAAATAGAGTTGATAGTTAAGGAATTTAATCTTCTGAATTGCTAAGAATTTTAAATGAAAAAGTGAGACATGCAATTAAATGTATGAAGAAAGAAAAGGCTCCAGGTAGTGATGGAATTATAATTGATGTATTAAAAAAGCAGGTGAAGAAATATAATTTTTTTTAGCAAAGTTATATACCAAATGTCTAAATGATAAAGATGTACCAGATGATTGGAAGAATGCAGTAATAATATTAATATTTAAAAAAGATGATAAAGAAGATATTAGAAATTACAGACCTATCAGCCTTTTATCAGTTTTATATAAAATTTTTACCAAGATAATTACAACTCATCTACAGAGAACATTGGATTTCTACCAACCAAGAGAACAAGCTGGATTTAAAAGTGGTTTTAGTACAGTAGATCATATCCAGGTATTGAGTAAAGTTATGGAAAGGACAAATGAATATGAGTTGTCATTAAGTTTTGGATTTGTAGATTATGAAAAGGCATTTGATTCTATACACATTTCTTCAGTGATTAAAGCATTGGATCATCAAGGTATAGATCCAGGACATTATCATATTTTAAAGAATATTTATATAAATGCAACAGCAACAATTAGATTACATAATGATACTGGGAAAGTCAACATTGAGAAAGGTGTAAGGCAAGGTGACCCTATATCTCCAAAACTTTTTACAGCAGTGCTACAAGAAGTATTTTGTGGATTAAAATGGGAAACTAAAGGAGTGAAAGTAAATGGAGATTATTTAAGTCATTTAGATTTTACAGATGATGTAGTTGTTTTTGCAAATAATGCTTCAGAGCTGCAGGAAATGTTGCAGAAGTTATCAGATGAAAGTAGGACTAAAGATAAATGTTAA
This sequence comes from Epiperipatus broadwayi, assembly GCA_028023455.1. NCBI lineage: Eukaryota > Metazoa > Onychophora > Udeonychophora > Euonychophora > Peripatidae > Epiperipatus > Epiperipatus broadwayi. The sequence continues at coordinate 23,887,918 of JAQFVV010006200.1, read as the reverse complement.
AAAGACTAAAGTAATGTTTAATCGATTTGCTCAAAATATGAAAATAAAGATTTATTATGATGAATTAGAAGAAGTTATCAGTTACAAATACCTTGGTCAGATTATTAATACAGATGGAAACATAATGAAATAAATTAATCATAGAATTAAACTTGGTTGGAGTGCTTTTGGTAGAAATAACTTGATACTAAAAGGAAATATGCCTATGTGTTTGAAAAGGAAGGTTTTTAACTAATGTGTTTTACCAGTTCTTATTTATGGATCTGAGACTTGAACACTTAATAGAAGAGCAATACAGAGACTTCAGACCACTCAAAGAAGTATGGAGAGATGTATGTTGGGAGTAACAAGAAGAGATCGAAAACACAATGTATGGGTAAGAGAGCAAATAGGTGTTACTGACCTCATTGAAAAAATTAAAAGATTGAAGTGGATTAGGATGGACATATTGCTAGAAGAGATGATAATAGATGAACAATTGAAATTTTAAACAGGATTCCAAGAGATTGTAAAAGACCCAGAAAAAGACCACATGTGAGATGGATGGATGAAATAAGAAAGTGTGCAGGGGTGATGTGGAGAAGAGAAGCTAAAGATCAGAGAAGATGGATTAAACTTGGAGAGACTTTCATCCTGCAGTGGATTGATAATAATTGTTGTTGATGATGATGATGATGACCCAGTAAAGATTATTGAGGATAATATAAGAATGTCAGAAGAGAGATTTATTGTTAATAATAATGAGGAGCAGAATAGGAAGAAGAATAAAGATAAATATAGATATAAACCTAAAGGCAGAATATTTTTGGAACATCAAGGAGTTTATGAAATTTCATGTTTTCAGTGCTCAAGAGGCTATGTGGGTCAGTCTAATAGATGAATAAATGTCAGAATTAAGGAACATAAAAATGCTTTTAATCAAAAAATTAGCACATCAGTTTTTACTTCCCATTTTTTAGAAATTGATCACAAACCTGATTTTGACAATACAAAAATACTTGCTAATTTGGAAAGATATGATTTAAAAATCATGAGAGTCAATTGAAATATTAAAGAGACCTACTGGTTTAAATAGGACAATGTATTCCAGCTATGTGAAAACCTCTCATTTTATCTAATATTAACTTAAAATTAATAGGTGAAAAAACTGAGGGAAATAAACATTTTAATAAACCTCATATTATGAATGCTGAACTACTTTAAGTTGAATCTCATTTCTCATCTCACACACAGTCATGTTATTATTTGAGATCTAACAAATTTTTTTTCAAAAGTTAACCTTGATCATGGCGGATGCTAGTCTGTAGAAATATCAGTGTTTAATGGAAAATAATACATGGTACAGCCCAAAAGATTATAATATATATAGATATATATATGAATTCTGCACATCGATTGATCAGTATTTTCATGTGGTATGGCAAAAAAAAAGCAAAATGTTTCAAGAATTGTGAATAAATTTATATAATTTCAAAAATGGATAGACTGTGTCAGAAAACAAAAATATCAAGCTGTCAACACAGACATGGAGATTCAGATATTTGATATCTCCAGCTTACACAATGAGAAATGTATGCATAATAAAAATGATCTGAGTTTTTGTACTGATTTTTGATTGTGATATAATGAAGTTGAGATAAGGAATACCCTGACAATATCAATCTATATAATTTTGTTACTATATATCTTTCAAAAACCAAATTTATTGTACATTTAGACCATAGAAATACAGATCAAAAAGTAAAAAAAAACCAAGTACATGATTATGAAATAGCATGCAAATAAAAAAAGGATATATTTGAGTTAATGTTTGCACAGGAAACTTTTGTGACTTGTTTGTTATTCCAAAAATAGACCATAGAAACCCAATTTGTCTAAAGTTCATAGCAGGGAAGATTAAAATGAGATGCTGTTAGTAGGTAGTATTAATATCCATGTGAGTTTTATGAAATGATGAAAAGCAACAGCCACCCAATAAACAGCAAAGTTGCGGGGAGCTCTATCCAATTGCAATAGAGTCCCAGGTTTGTGCAGCTGTGAAGGGGTCAGCAGTGCGCATATCTCTATCCCTTTCCTTGTTTAGTATTTGGCAAAATGCTGTGAATATATTATTCAAGGTCTCAGCCTGGAACACCAGCTTACAGCGCAATGCCCAGATGGAAAAGTTAATTATGGCCAAAAGCCGGATCTCAGAGAATATGCCCTTTTCAATTGCTGTCTTGAGGTTCATTTCAATTTGATTTCTTGTCATGTTTTGTTGAAAATGAGTTCTTAAATTGTTCAAAGTTGTGCATTCGAAAAGGAAGTGATCGGTAGTCTCTTCTTGTCTTTGACACAATGTGCAATTAGGGTCAATATCTTGCCCCCTTTTATAGTGGAGGAAGGCATTTGTTGGGAGGGCATGCAGGTTCGATTTCAATAGGAAGTCCACAATTTTTGGTGGCAACTTCCAGAGCTTGGTCATCCTTATCATTCGAGGGATGTTGATTGAAAGGCAGCTGGGGATCCTCTGTTTTTGATGGTCAAGAAGATCAAACACTTCCCAATACACAAGTTTTCTTTGAAATAGGGTTGATGTCGATTTGATGTTATCAAAGATAAAGTTGATCTGCTGTTGAAGGAGCAAGGCACGTCCTCTGGGGGGTGGCCGATCAGTAGGTTGAATGTTCTTTTCCAGAAGTGGGCATTGAGCACGTTCATTTTCCTTGAAGATGTTGTAGAGTACATTATGGATGCGTTGTAAGTTGAATATAGTTAGCGAGTGTAGTGAGAGACCATTTAAAGTTTTGGGCTTTTGGAGGGTTCTCAAGCTAATTACGGGTGATCGGCCCGCCCAACACAGTTTTCTACAGGCGGTTTCTACTTTGTTGATGAATACCTTGGTGGGGATGAACCCTGCCAAATAGTATATTATTTTTGGAAGAATGAGAGCATTTAAAAGGGCTATTTTCCCAAATAGGGAAAGGTATATTTTTGACAAAGATGCGATTGTGGTTTCAATTTTCTCTAATAATGCATCATCGTGGGTGTTTTTGATAGGTGAAATCCTAGAAATTTCCGTGGCACTGCTTCAAATCCACCAGAGATCTTCTGGCCAGTAAGAATTGACCAAATAGCTGATTTTTTTGGGTTGACAAGAAAACCAGATAATTTGGCATGGTGATCAAGAAGTTGTTTTAGCTTACCCAGTTCATCATGGGATGAAAGAAACACAACTACATCATCCATATAGGAGATGTGATTGATGTTCTCATTAAGTAGTGGAACAGTGATACCAGAAAATGTGGTCTCGATGTTCAGCAGCATTGGATTGATATAGGCAGCAAAGAGAAGTGCACTCAGGGGAGAACCTTGGGGTATGGAGATGTAGGGCATAAAATCCGGGGCAATGTGACCATCTAGGGACAAGAACACTTCCCGATTGTAAAGAAGGTTCTCAATCATTTGAATGTATACGGGTGGTACATTTAGCTGTTCCAGAACACTGAGAAGAACATCAATTCTCACGGAGTCGAATGCCCCAGCTATATCAAGTTGGACTGCAATGGGCCGGGACTTCCTTTGTCTCCGCACATGATCGACCAGAAGTCTGAAGCAGCTGACAGCATCAGATGTTGAAGTGCCTTTTTTTGCAAATTGATAGCGTGAAAGTTGTTTAATTATGTTATATTGAATCTTGTCTTTATTGATGCTCTCGATGATCTTTGTCAATAGAGGAATCATCGAGATAGGATGCAGGTTATTGAGATCTGGTTGTGCATCTCGCTTCTTTAAAAAGGATACCATGGAGATGGGACATAGGTTTATTAGGTGATGACTTCCAGTGGCGATGAGGTCTATCATTCCGTGGATTACTGGGATAGTAAAAGCTCTTAGGTGTAAAAGTAGAAATCTGGGAATTCCATGCATGCCAGGATGGACACTTTCTGGGAGTGATTGCAGTTTGTCAAGAATATCACCATCTGTGATGTTATGTTCCATAGGGTTGTTAGTAACAAAAACTCTACGGATGTTAGTGACACCAATAGGTTGTAATTTTCTTTTGTAAAAGTCTCTTATTTTGGAAAGCATGGAGAGGCCGATATATTGTTTACTGTGTATCTTGATCGATGAGGGGGCCTTGTTTTGTTGGTTGGATCCTAGGGCCCATCTGATGTAACCTCGAGTCCAGCAGTGTTGATATGCTAAGTAACTGCACGCTCGTTTAATTGATAGGTATTCAGCCAGGGATTGTTGGGTAGCTTTGTATTGTAGTTTAAGGCGAGAAATCTCTTGGATATTTTGCCTTTGTATGGGCAAATGTTTAAGTGTGTCGGCTATCTTGTCCAATTGACTTAGTAATTTGAGGGGACCTTTATTATGTTGAGTGCATTTATGAATATGTGATTGTAGAATATTTATGAAGTTATTCCATTTATCACATGGTGAAAGTGTGTTTATATTAGCAGAGTTGAATGATATGTAAATCTCAGAGATGAGTTGTATAGTGGCAGATTCCTTTGTGAGGATCCTCATTGTTCGTGGAATGTTGCCATATGAATGTGTGTTATCCACAATTCTGATAAGGACCTCTAGTGCCATGTGGTCCGTAAAGACAACAGGCCACAGGTTAGCTTCAATGAAGGGAGCAAGTGAAGGAGAGAAGTATAAAAGATCAATGAGGGACTTAAACTGTGATGAATAGAATGAGAAGGCAGACACATCAAAAAGCTGTCTTCCACTTCTAAAGGTGTTGCTCAGTGATTTTAAGTGACTCCTTGCAAAAGAATCGTATGTATGATTAAAGTCAACCAACATCAATGCAGGAAAAGGGTTAGTTCTTAAGACCACATTGATAGTGTGGATGATTCTATAGATTATATCTGATGCTTTGGTCATGTAAACATTTATTATGTTAAGTGTCCATCCATTTACCTGTATAATGGCTATGAGGCAGTCAGAGTCTATATGAATTATTTTGAAAAAGGTTATTTTAGATTTTTTATTAAAAAGAATTGCTACTCCACCAGATGCAGAGGAGGAGAAGGAATAATGGAAGTATCCAAATTTTTGTATTCTCTGTATGATGTTTTGGTCAGATAGTGTGTGAAGTTTTGTTTCATTGAGGCAAAGAACATCAGGTGTATTATGCTTAAGCCAGAATGATAATGCTTGGATTCTGCCAAGGGAGTTCATGCCTCTGACGTTAATCCTATGTTATGTTGAAAGTCATCATTGATAGTGAAACCACTCTCTCATGTGGGAGAGTTTGCCTGATTGGAATGTGATCCAGTTTCTAAGACCATAATATTCTATTCCAGCATCAAATTGGTGGGGTGATGATAAGGTTCAGATTGTATTAGGTTCTTAGATAAGTTGAGGTCTGGTGGAATAGGTTCAGGAATAGGCCACAATGATGAAGATAAGTCTATCAGTAAGCGTTCATTATCATTTTCATGTTGACATGAGGCCACTTTATTTTGAGACAAAGGGTCAATCAGTTGTATGTTGTTATCTTGGTCTATTGTTTTTGTTTCATTTGTGAGGTTATATGAACTTGTGACTTTTGGAGAACGGTCTCTTCGTTTTTTTTCACAAGGTCTATTTGGGGGGGGGAATATTAGTCTTTGTTGCATCTCGAAGATTGTCACATTCATTGCTATTGCTACTTTCTTGTGATTGTTCAGAGCTATTGTTTTTTTTTTATGTTTTCTTTTACGTGGAATTCTGTTGCTGGCCATTGTAGTGTCACTTTGTTCAGCATTGGTGTCCATGTCTGTTTGGCTGATTGTTGCTGTATCTGATGATGATACGCAATTATCATTGGTATGCAGCTGTTCAGGAGTGAGTTGAAATTGTTCTGTTTCCAAGGAAGTTTTATCATTAGGAATTTTTGATGATGATGTAGTGTGATCTGTGGTATTGCTAGTGATATATTGTTGCTTGAGACTTGGGTATGTATTTGTTAGATGTTGATTTTCTTGATCACTATCACATTTGTGGAATTTGTACCGAATCTCTCCACAAATTATGCATTTTCTCTCTTGACAATCTTTTTTTAGATGGCCTCTCTGCCTGCAATGGAAGCATTGGGGTGGAAGGCCATGAAAGATGATGTTGAGTGGAGATTTGCCATGTTGAATTAGAGATGGGACTGATTGAGATGGAATTCCTTTTTTAAGAACTAGCTGAAATTGTGCAGTGTTAATGTATACTGTGGGATCATCGTTGTCTGTCACTAGGCATTGAAATTTGGTAATGGTGCCATAGTCTTTGAAGTGGCACTGAAGGTCTGCCTTTTCAAAGTCCATGGTACATTTTTGAATTCGCCCTGTTAAAACAACTGGGCGGTTGAGGTCAATGTAGACAAGAAATTTGTTGTTTAGGAGTTTATGACTATTTCTAAAGGCAGCTTTAACTTGTTGGTTTGTGAACTGGATGATAAGATATCTTTCATTTGGATGAAAGAGGATCTTATGGATCGATTTCCACCAGCCATGTGCTTTACATAGTTCATATAGTGATGATGTAGGGAATGTGTATAGATTTAAACAGTTATCTGTAGTAGAAAGTATGAGAGAACACTCATTATAATAGTTGAGTAGAGATTTGTGGAGTGGCAATGGGATTGTTTGGTTAAACTGTTCATTTATTATTTCATGGTTCTGAATATTACAAGTAGGATTATCTGTAGATGTTGTTTGAGGATTAGAGTAGTTTGATGTAGACTGTTCTGTTTCTATTTCTTGTAAAAGTCGAATTGCTTCCATGTATTTATCAGGTTGTGATGTTTGATGATGTGTATTTATCATTATGTTAGCTCTGACCTTGTTTGCATATGTCATTTTATTCATCATTGGGCTTGTGGTTTTATTAGGCTCAGAGTTGTGAGGTAGTTGGTTTGAATCCCTGTATTCAGGGCCTGTGATATTGAATTTGTCAAACTCTGGGTGACTTGGTGAAGATTGTTTTGGAATGGGAGAGTGCATATCATTATGGTTTATGGTCGATTTCTGATTTGGTTTAATTATTGTAGTTTTGGAATTTTTATTTTCCTTTAAATGTTTTGGAGATTTTATGAGATTTAGATTTGTGTTATTATATAAATTATTGTTGTTAATCTGTTTTCCCAGTTCTGGATTATTTAGTGGAGATAGATTAGTTTTTGATGGTGTTTGTAAAGTTTTGGTATTCTCTAAGTGATTCATTTTTTTGTTTGAGGCTGTAATTGGGGAATCATCATTTTTCCCCTGTTGCAAAGTTTTCCCGTTGTTTCACGAGTTTATGAGAGGAATTATACTTTTTTTAACGGTATGATCATTTCGAACATTTTCACCGCTATTTTTAGGTTCATTAGGGGTTGCAATCTTTGCATTTACAATTTGGAAATCACTAGATAATTTCGAATTATTTTCCCCTTTCACGTGACAGTGTTTCGATTTTAGCATAGATTTTATTATTGGGTTGTTAGTAGTCGAAGAAGAAAGAAATTGATTTTGATTATTTGAAATGCTTTCTACCATTGTAGATTTATTCTTAGGTTCTTTGGAGGGTTTATTGTTGTAATCCAAACTTTGGGACTCATCAGAGGTTTTAAGATTAGTATATATATTTTTCCTCCCATTAGAGCATTTAGGCCTTAGTATAGGCTTTATTACAGAGTCCATTTTAGCGGTTAATCGTAATTAATAAACGTTATTTAATTTAATGTTTCAAAACTACTTTGAAGTAGTAAATCATGCTAAATAGTTGCATAGAATAATAAAGATTGTACTCACAGATATAGTTTTGTAATTTTCTCTCGAATTTTTCCCTTTTTAGTGCAAATATATTCACATCAGATGAGAGATGTTGCCGAAGATCTGCATTCAGAGGCCGCCATTAAACCGGAAGTAATTTTGTTACTATATATAGTATTAAAATATAAAACAATTACAATTAATATAAGTGCTAGGAATGCCAATTAATAAAAACTTAAGAATAAAAGTTTATTATAGTATGCTATGCAGCTTTTGATATGATAGTCTTATGGTCTGATTCTAGCTTGCATAAGTTTAGATTTCTATGTAGAAATGGGTAATGGTGGAGAATTTTAAAATTTAATAAAATAAAATTATTAGTTTAATATTTTATTAGTCATTTATAAATGAACAATTGTTTATTTATTTTTTGGTTAATATGTATAATATTGTTGTGATATTATTTTATATAGTGCTATGTTTTATATGTAATAGTAATATTAGCGATTAAGCCAATGCACATGTGCTTTAAAGATAAATTATAAATGAATACTTAATTTTTCCAGACACGAGATATAGTATTTTAGAAAGAATGGAATGAATCCACCCATTCTTTCAACCCAAACATTTATGTATGGGCAAATCTTAAGTGTGTGGCAATAAGAGCGTGAAGGTGTTACACGATCACTTTAAATTACATTTGTTATGTTTGAACAAATGTCACTTGTGAAATCTTTACATAAAAAACATAGTGCTATATAAAATAATATCTCATTATATATGTTTATTTTCAACTAAAGAATGACAGTTCGTAAATTGTAAAGATTTCACAAATGCCATTCGTTCAAACATAACAAATGTAATTTAAAGTTATCGTGTAACACCTTCACGTTCTTATTTCCACACACTTAAGATTTGCCCATACATAAACATTTGGGTCGAAAAAATGAGTGGATTCATTCCATTCTTTCTAAAATACTATATCTCATGTCTGGAAAAATTGAGTATTCATTTATAATTTATCTTTAAAGTGCATGTGCATTGGCTTAATCACTAATATTACTATTAATCATTATTTAAAAATATTTCTGCCTCAAGATTGGCACTCCTATGGTCCCTAAGCCACATTTTTAATTTTAAAAAATTACAACAAATATAATTTATAACATATCTTCTGTTTAAATACGGTAAATATAAAAATATATAGGATTGTTAGAAAGAGCAAATATGAAAGAAAGTAATAAAACTGATAAAATAGTCATTACCTAAAAAAAAAAATCAAGAAAAAAGATAATTTTAATATTTTTAAACATGTTTATTTTTACATTGGTTCACAAATTCTAAATTTTGAAAGTTAAATGTTAAAATGAAAATTTCATAGATAGCTTCATCACATTTGTCATAAAATGCTGACAAAATTGATATGTAACTTGTCTTATATGAGATAATTTTTTATAGTAAAAATTATAAAAACTATGGTGATTGGTGACTTTCATTTTTACTAGCGGAGTCAGATCATGTCCTTCCATGCAGGGTGTTTTCTAATCCTTCCATGCAGAAGATATGTTAGAAATGTTTGATTTTAGTGAGGGCAAAAAATAAATAACAGTAAGAACAGTGCATGAGATATTATGCAAAGAGAACATTAGTAAATTGTAATTTATGAAAAAATATAATAAACAACAAATAATTTTTTTTATTATGAGCACTGATTATGAGTATGAGAGTGGATGACTGAGGGTACTTGAAAGTCTGTGTTCAAGAGATGATTACAAAATTGTAACAAATTAATACAACACTACTCTAATCATGCAATAATTGAATGAGCATATAAACAATCATGTAAATAAAATCATAATATGTCTTGCCTATCGCATTAAATATAGGTATATGAGTGAGTCTGGATGTGTATGTTTTTATAGCATTGCAATGTAAATTGCCTAAAATTCTATAGCATATTTATTGTTTTCTACATATATTTAATTATATAAAAAAATAAGTTCCTGTCTAAACATTATCATTTGCTTCAAATTTGAATCCAGTTATGATGTGGTTACCATGGTTGTCTTTGCAGATAAAAATGACTGCAACCATTTTTTTTGTCATTGCAGCTTCCAAATCTCAATTGTCACAAAAATGAGTGTCTAGAAAAAAAGGTTTATAAACATATGCATTGCCAATTTCATATCCATATCAAGTGGTAAGAGAATGCAATTCTGCCATAAAAAATCATTACGATTAGTAAATCTAAAAAAAAATGAGAAAAAAAATTATTAAAGATTGTATTTTAGGAAAAAAATAGTAAAAATTCAAATTTCATAGTAGAAAAAAAATACATAATTTTCTAATCATAACAAAATGGTGCAATGAATCATCTAAGACCCATATGTGTACAATTTACTGATTCCATGCAAACTCAGTTGAAAATCTAAACTTCTGAACAGGGGCTCCTAGCGGTGTTGTGAACTAATTAAACTAGCCTGCTTTATATCATCTTCATAGCAACCAAAGCTGAATTCTTTCATACAAATCTAAAAAGTGAAGTATTGTGATTAATATTCTACAATAACATGGGTCACATAGTAGCAACTTATAAATACAACCACCTGCAAAAAATTTGGAAAGTTTTTTCTAAATCACTGTGTATTGCAGAGCCACATAAATTTTAAACTTGGAATCATCTATTTTATTAGCCTTCAACAGCATGACTGAGTAGAGAAAATCAGCTGGGCATTTTATTTAACTGGCAAATGTTTTCTCTCTTTGTTCTAAATGGAGAAATTAAGGAATATTAGCGATGAAAGTAATTTAAGACTACTTATAAAGAATGAAATTTTAAGATTTTTATTCATCAATAAAATTTGTGAAATTGCTTATGGAATACTATTACTTGAAATTGCACTGCTATAATAATTTGTCTCTTCTCTAAAATTAAAGTAGCTTCATGAATGTGATTTTGGCTACAACTCCTGAAGAATTACATGGAGTATGATAAATTCATAGAAAACTTATGGATTAAAATATTAATTTTGCATTGGTGGAAAAAAAAACTACCCAAACCTGCAAACTGATATTGTTAAATAAATTCAAGTTGTTGGATTAATTATTGCACTTGGTCTTAGATGATATATGAATACTACCAACTCACTTGAACCTATGGAGTATTAAATTTCTACATCTTATATTTGTGAAAGTGATGTAAATCTTTGGATGGGATGTTAATGCTGCTTTAACCCATGAATTAGTTTGTATATAAATACTACCATAAAATTTAAGCCTTAAGGATAAAGGATTGACATTCATTAATACTATACCTTCATAAATATGTCAACCTTGTTATAAATTAAGGGATTTGGATGTTCCATCATATTTTTAATGGTATGGATAGTTGAAGAGTTGGAAGATGTTGTGAAGATTTGCTATCCTAATATCAACACACACACACACACATATATATATATGCGTGTGTGTGTGTGTGGAAGATGATCATTTGGATCAACTGATGAATGCTGGTTCTGGTATTTGTTTTTTAATTGGCAGAAAGATTATATTATCAATGGGTGTGGTAAGGTGTACCAGTTGTATGAGATAGAGTAGATGGTTGAAAGGAGCTTGAAACTCTGTGTTCAGATCCCCTATATTTCAGGTAGACTCTGGGAATATAAAATATACTTGTACTTAAAATATTAAAAGTTATTTGTATAAATGTATTGAATATTACAACAAGATATGGTGGAATACTAATAAAAAATTGTGATTTGTTAAAAGTTTTTGAAAAAAATTCTATTAGTGGATTTCAACTTCCAAAATTGATAATATTCTCATATGGATTAAGTATTAAATAGCCTATTATGAAATTTATCATTATTAAAATTCCAAACAACCTTTGATACAATTTGGAATATTTAAATGCACCTAGATAATTTTTTGTGGATGTCATTTTAAGTCTGTGGACTATCAGTCATGAATGTTATATAATTTTAATATTTGTTTGTTTTAGTATTAAAATTATTATTAGTGGTATGATTTTGAAAAAAGTACAAGTAATACCTTATGATTTTCAGTAAAATTGATATAAATGTATGTTATTTACATTGAAGATCCATTGTATTAAGCTTTAAGTTAAGATATGATCTGCTTCAGCCCAATTTAATAATTAACTTATATGTTTTATCAATCTTTTAAAATGAATCTTAGGTTTCTGTGATAAAAGTACCTTAAATAGATAGTGGGTAACTTTTAAATAGTTATTTTTTTTTATTTGCCCAAGTAATATTAATCTGCTTAAGCGAATATTAGGCAAGACATCAATGATCATAAACATTCCCTGTTAGCTGAGGCAGAATCTTAACACTATTTTGAAGTTAAATTTAATGTAATCTAGGAAAAAACAGGCAAAACTCACTATATATATTGCCACACGCAGCAAGCTAGAGTAATCAATGGATGCCCGAAGGCTTGTACATAAACTACTCATCTAGTGCCTACTCATCCAATACCCCCAGACTAGTTTCTGGCTTATGGCCTTTGTCAGGAGGAGCCTTGGATATAATCAGTGTTCAGTTTATATTAAGATAGCAAATCTTTATACTTTAATGGACAGGCTTCCATTTACTCAGACCTACAACTCTTCAGCCATCCATACCATTGAAAATCTGATGATGTGTGGGAGATGATAATCTGGATCAACTGATGAGTGCTGGTTCAGCACGAAATATTTATATTGGTGATTATTTATCTTTTCTGCATGTGTGTTGTTATGTGTATCAGTAGTATGAGATAGTGTGAATAGTTGAAAGTTGCTTGAAAGTCTGAGTTCAAATCCCCTATTAATACATAAATATAAATTACGGACATAAAATTAATGAAAATATAAGAAATAATAAACATATCTAATGCAGTATTTAGACAAATATAAATATAAAATTATGCAGCATTAAATAGTAAACAAATGTCTAGAATTACGGTAGGAGAATATATCTAATTTCTTCTTTCACTATCATTTAATTTAAGCGACTGAAATAAATTGAGCTGTCTATATAAAATATGCAATGCAAACGTTTTTTCTTTTAACATTTATAATGAGTTGAGTGCTTTTTTAAGAATAGAAATTACATTATCTGTATTCTAAATAAAATATTCATTATAGAAGAGTGAATATATATATATGTTTATTTAGAAAAACAGCTCGTTCTTTTTAACATATATAAGAACACCTTACGCGATTTAGTGCAGTCTCTGAATGATGGACTTCAAAAGCTAAAAGATCTTAGATTGGAAGCTCATCTCTGTTATTTACTTTACGTGAACACTACATGATGTCCTGAGCGACAAACTATTCAGTTATTAAATTAGAATATTTAAGCCGAGAATATAATTTGTAAAACTAATTAAATTTTTATATGACGTATCTAGCTTTTTAAGTATTTATTATGTGTATATATTTTAAAAAAAACAACAACAACAACGAAATAAGCAATTTTAATAACTAAACATTTTTTAATTCTTGGAAATATATATATTTCATGCCTCTGAATTTGTTTACATTTATATAAATAGATTATCTACTTTATTTCCTCATATTTCATTATGGGACATTATTATTTGTATGCTTGAATTTTTCATGTGTACACTATCTAGCCGAAGATAGTGTTATGGTTTGTCTCCCAAAACAGTTTAATTTAAAGTTGCTTAACAATCTCGCTTCTGCATCAATAAAAGGTATAAACTTGAGTAGTTAGGAAGTTTGAATATTATGATCGTAGTTGTTCTTATTTCATACTCATTCAAATTGCTATTTAAAATTATATTAATAGACGGAAACACTCGATGTTATTTATTTTAGCCTAAGCAAAGTCTTCGACCTGGTAATCATTCTTACTTTCCAAATTAAATTGCACAGTTTTATCTCATCAGTTTCTGCAGTGGCTTGACTTTTATCTTTAATTGATCTAATTCTATACTTCATGGACTTTTTTATATATTACAAATCATCACCATCATTATCAACCATTATCAATCCACTGCAGAATGAAGGTCTCTCCAAGTTCAATCCATCAATCTCACATATGGTCTCTTTCTGGGTCTCTTACAATCTCAATTTACCTGGAATAATCAAAAAAGTATTCCGGCTGATTTTTTAACTTGTTGGAGGTAGAGTAGTGTGCTATTCGATCTGAGTGATCCCTACACTTTAGAACAGACATATGGTTAAAAAAAAATTCTCCTGGTAAAAACTAATAAGTCTATGGTAATTTGTAAGAGATTATTATTTAATATATAAAATATACAAACATTTATACTATCATTAATTTTACAAATTCATATGTATTCAAACTATATAAAAACTTAAATTATATACAAACAAGAAAGCATACAAAAATCATAAACGAAGGTTGGTGCAGACTGTTAAAGTTCCTAGACTTGTTTTGGTACATTTGAAGGCAAGTCTCTGTGTCGTAGAAACAATCTAGGACAACAATAGTGATATCCAGAATCATAGTGTTGCAAGTCTATGTTCACACATATAACTTCCATGAACAAGTATTTTTTGTTTGAACAACTCTTGACTATGTACCCTATTGACAAATTATTAAACCTTATTTGTATCTAATTGATTGATCAATTCAGATCCTATTGACATTATACAATATTTTTTTGTCTGTAGATGCATCCAGCATAAGTAAAATTTTTATGTTTAATTATTATTAATTAATTAATTAGTTTTAATTAGATTCAATTAGAAGGAATTTGAACTCAGATTTTCAAGTTCCCTACAACTGTATACTCTATCTTCTATAACTGATACAAATGACCACACCCAAGTGCAAAAGATAAATGATCTCCAATATATGTATTTCAGATTTTTAATGATATGGGTGGTTGAATAGTTGGAGGGTGGAGAAGATTAAAACTTGTTCATTAAAGTTTAAACATAAACTAAGCAGTGAGGGATCAGCATGAAATACATATATTGGAGATCATTTATCTTTTCCACATGTATGTGGTTATGGGTATCAGTTGTATAAGATAGAGTGGATAGTTGTAGGGAGCTTGAAAATCTGAGTTCAAGTACCTTCTAATTACATTTTATAACATCATATATGATAATACTATTTAAGAATAGGTCATAACTTATAATTACATAATATCAATAATAATTTCAAATATATAAAATGTATATGCTATATTTTTGTTTTACCAATTTTAAGATTTAAGGATTAAGTTCTTTTATCTTACAATGAAATTAATTTCCTTTTTTAAATTGAGTTCTTTTGTTGTTTTCTTCAAAAAAATATACACAACATAGTCTTTCATTAAACAAGGCAAAACGCTCGCCATACAGTAGTGCCACTCTGTGCCAATCAGAGTAATCAATGGATGCCAAAAAGCTTATACATAAAATCCCTATCTAGTGTCTAAGTGCTCTCAGATCCAAGGCTCCTCACTGATGATGCCACAAATCAGAAACTAGTCTGGGGATATTGGATGAGTAGGCACTAGATAGGGATTTTTTGCACAAGCCTTCTGGCATCCATTGATTACTCTGATTGGCACAGGGTGGCACTACTGTATGGAGAGAGTTTGCTCTTGTTTAATAATAATTGTGCTAGTATGAGATAGTGATCATGTGATAGACTTTCATTGTTGTGAAGAAAATAAATAATGCACACAATAGTCTAGAATAAGAATTCTTTATAATAATTTTGCAATTGAAATACAAGCTTGAGAAGAAAATGAGCTGAGAGCAGATATAACAAGCAACAAAAGATTCCTTTATAAAGTTCACATATTCCTTGATAATACTGAAGCATAGTGTAAATTTAAATTCATTTCTTCTTTACCAAATCAATGAAAATAGGCATTAAATAAATAAATAGATAATTTTTAGAGAATAATTATAATGGCAATACAATATTTTTCTAATTGCATTGGCAATAAAACAACTGTACAATGCTTTTTCCAAACTATTAATAAATTGTAGAAAATAATCTATGATTATTTTTAAGACATGCCATAATTTTGAAATCTTTTCTATTAAACCAAAATAGATTTTAAATGATATCTGCCTTTCATTAATTAAATTGACTGAGAAATACTTTAAAGTCAGAACTTAATTGAAATGTAATAAGTAACACTGGTAATAATTAGAACAAGTGTCAAAAACAAATTTGAAATTTATACAGTAAAGTATTAATAGTAATAATTAATAGTTTAAAAGTTTGAATTAACTAAAGTCTATAATAGGATAAAAATATACATACACATATCTTAATGGTTACTCAGTTTCCAGTAATTTTTCCATGCAAAACACTTTATAATTTTCTTTAGAAAATTAATATAATTTCTTGCATTTTCCAGTGATTATTATTATTTAAAAAATAGTTGATCACATACCATAAAGTAGCACTGCAAGGATAACTTTAGCTTCTTACTTGGACATTTAAAACTGATAAAATTACACAATATAAAAAAATCAACTAAAAAAACTTTTAAACTGATTAAATAATGAAGATAATCTGAAGATAATGAAGTAGTACATTAGAAGCAAATTAGTGGTTTTTATTTCCCAGTTTTTCCTTTTTATAAACACTTTTGCATGTGTGTTTTACTGCAGTATGTATCATATGGCATAGTTCAACAATATATAATTGAAATATTGGAGTGGGATCTTTGAAATATTAGCATATTTTTTTAACCTTTTTAATTGATTTAACCTTCAACTTTTCTTAACCAAGACTATCTAAACACATGATGTTTAGACTAATAACTAATGAACTTTAATAATTTTATATAATTATTAAACAAGTCACTTATTTAATTCTAATAAAATTTACTTACTTTTAAACTAAACATTTTTAAAATTTAAAATACACTTTTATTTTAAGAGTTTTTAAAATTGTCATTATTTAAAGTACCCTTTTTGCAAAATATCATTATTTTTAATAATCCCTTTTAAAACTTTCAATTTTTTTCTCACATGTATACACAAATATTTATACAGTCACACATGTATACTAAATATAATCAATATTTTAAAAGCAATGAAGCTAAATTAATTACAAACATTTATTTAAGCTAAAACTTATTCTAAACTAGTTATCATTAAGATTAATGTCTCAAATTCTAATCTCAAACAGATATTATACTAACTAATATTTCATGAATTACTTATTTAAAGGTATTTATTTTAAAAACTAACAAACAAAAATTTTAACACAAATAAAATAAAGATATTCTATAAATAATAAGAACAACTTTATTTACTGTATACATCTAAATACAGCATGCTTCAAACTAAATCTTATCCAGATTTAAAATATTAATTTTTTTAAACAAATATTAAATAAACTAAGCAATTAATATTTAAACATGTTGAATAAATTGTTCTACTCAATAAATTAAAACATCTAATTAAGATTTTATATAGTTTAATAATAAGGAAATTTATTTATTACAATTTAAGTTTATTTATGCTAAAAATTTTTTTTAAACATTACAGATTATATTTAATCCACAGAGCTAAATATAAGATTACAATATATATATAATTTTAATAAAATAAAACCACATTATCAGCTATATTAGAGTTTAAATATCTGACTAATTTAATATATCAGTGATCTAATTTTATATAAATATCATAGTATGATAAATTTTGTTTCAAAGCAATAAAGATATAATTATGCATTTAAAATCGAATCATGTTTTAAATGTTTATAATTCCTTTTATATTTTCTACCTGTGTGTGTATGTGGGTGTTAAAATAGAAATTTTGATAGACTTGAAATATATATAATTAGAAATTTTTTTAAATAGACAAAGAGAAAGAAAGGAGTGGGGAAGAGAAAAGACAAAACAAAAGCTTTTATTTATAGAAATTTTTCCAATATGTCACTAACCCAGGACATATATTTAAAATTTATTAAACACACAACTTATTATTTATCAACATATAGTTAATGACATCAGAAATATGGCATTATATATCTCAATGCTGATGCAATTATTCATAATATGTAGTTTTTATTGAATACATAAATGTTTATGAAGCTAAAATTTACATGGATGTTATATGAAAGCAAAGAATGCTACTTCTTGACATTTCTGTTCTGTAAAGATACTTTTAAAAACGTTTGAAACAATAAAAAAACATAAAAATCATTATATTATCATCAATTGACATGCTTTGCATGCTTTCTGTTTTCTTAAACTTTACAAGACTACTGAAACTCTGTATTATAAACTAGAATTCTAGATACAAAGTATTAATTTTGCAATGATTTTGATTTCGTATGATTAGATTTATTTAGATACATTTTTACTTGCAATACATCATGTTCTGTATAAATATAAATTCACAAAGAAATCAAGTCATATGTCACATGAGCTAATTTAACAAGCTTGTATTACAAATGTTATATATAGAGCTTACAAATAAGCTCTTAACAAGCTTTGCAAAATTCACCAACCCCAGATCAGTTTCCGTTACTGGCTTCCTCAGTCCCATATGGCTATTTAAGTTAAATAGCTGGATTGGAAGATATATGAATGTCTGAAAATTTCAGATTTTCTACTTAATAGGTATCCATTAGATAAAGTGCTGGGATTGTCCTGGTATTTTTAATCTAATGCTTGAATATCCTAGCACCTCACTGAGAAAGCCAGTAGCAGAAATCAATCTGGCGTTGTTAAGAGCTTATTTGCGAGCTCTATATATAAAATATAAATTTATACAAATTAATCATATAACACCAGACAAATTGGACTCATTCTAAGAGTATTTTTTTATTATTAAAAAATCAAGAATGTTTTAATGATTCTTTAAATTCAAATAAAAACCTTTTAGGGATAACTTAATATAGACTTTATTCCAATTGACAGTTAGATTAACAATAATTCAAACTGGATAGAGTCAAATGACATTATTTTCTAACACTTTTAGATCTGACAATTTAGTTCATAAATATTTACATAGACTAGAGTTTATAATAGTCATAGATATATCACTGAAAAAATGTAATTGTTAAAAATTCATATCAAAATCTATTCTTATGCAAAATAAAAATATATGATTCATATTAATTTTCAACTGTATACATTCATATGAAAAAAAACGTATAGTTTTATGATAAAGTTCTTTTTTAAAACAAAACATCCAAAAAATTTACGTGATCATTTCTAATGTGAAGTCACTATTTCAAAAATATTTAGTTAGGAAGTATAATATCTATAATAAACCCTTTCATAAAGTTTGATTTACCTGTATTTATTTACAATTTTATATGATATCCAAAATCAAAATATTTGTAATCCTAAATTACAAGTTCATTAAAAAAACAAACAAACTGATAAATAATGAAGGCAGTTATGGTTGCAACAGTTATTTGACATAACATTATGATAAATCACTGTTATCTAAATAATACATTTTATATGAAGTGTTTAATTCATTCATAAGTTGTATAAATATGTAGTTATTCGCAATTCTGTAGGACTGCCAAAATCAAAACATTTCCATATTTCAATGTTAAAAAGAATGAAATAAGGAAAATGACAATAGTTTTAATAGCACCATAAAGTTTCATAATTTTGTTTTAATGCAGAAATGTCTTTAGAATACAGTTTTTTAAAAACAATTGAATTATTAAAAGTCATAACAGTTTATTTATTATTTATTCTCATCTCTATCCAAAATATAAAAACAAAAAGTGTACAATTCTAATGCTAAATGTTTATCTTGATACAAAATATAATACCAAAAAATATGCAGTTTTAATGTTAAAATGTTTCTGTTTAAAATTTGTAACAAAAAAGAATTCTGAATGCAACGATTTTTATGAAGTATAAAGATAATGTTTTTACCACTTAATAGTGTAAAATTTCAAGTGAATGTAAGTAGATAATGAATTTAAATGTTTTTTTTTTTTTTAAAGCAATATAAATGATATTCATTATTAAATTAAACAAGTTTTTAAACATCTATCATTTTTACAATAAAAACAATGGCACGACTTTAATAACACATAGTAATTTATTCAAATTTATTCTACTTACTGACGCAAAATTTCTTTACAGACCAGTTAATGTAATTAATGAATTGAAATTTATTTATGTTATTTTTTTTATATTCACTATTAAGTTATATTTAAGTTATGATAATAAATGTTATTTGATTTTCAAACATTTGCCATTTTATTGACGTAAATATAGGTTTATATTTGAGTGATTTTGGGCACTTTTGAATATTTTTTGAATCTCAAATAAATTTTAGACCCAGATTGTTGGTTTAATGTTCATTTATATTTATTTTAAAAATAAAAAAAATGCTTTTATTTAAAAGCATATATTTTTTGTCTAATATTATCTATAACACTGTATATATACATATGTAAATTTTATTAGTATATTAATAAAATGGCAATATATTCATTTACTACTTTATCAATATATTTTATATACATTGTTATCTTTTTATATGGTGACTATTAATATATAGATTCAGCAATTTATATCTACTACTTTAAAAACAAGCAGATATGGATCTTTAAAAAATATTCAAGATGGTGATATCATAAAACCAATAATCTTTCCTCTTATAATAAAATGTCAAAAATAATGCCTAAAAGCAAATTTTATTTATTATAGAATTTTAAACAACTATAATCAAAAGTTAATAAAAAGCACAAAACATAAATTAAAAACATTAGCTAAAATGTAATTTTCTGACTCATCTAAATGTCTTTCATTATAAAACATAAACAATCTTGTTAAAAAATTAGTTTTAATCATTAAGTAATTAAAAAACTTTGATTATGTGCAGAAATAAGGCATATTAATATAGTGAAAAATGTATTCATTAATTAAGAATCACATAAGTTTTATATAATTCTGAAAGATTTCGATAGATTGCAGCATGCTACTATTAATCTATTTCTATAAAAGAAAAAAAACGTAATCTGAGAACATTTATCTTCTCGATCGTCTGCTATTTATATTTTTAGCGGGAGAGGGGGTAACCTTTCTATCAAGAAATGTTGCAAGAGTTATCAGATGAATGTAAGAAAGTAGGGCTGATCAATGCTAAATGGATTAAAAGAAAGGTTCGATGGATATTCTCAGAAGAAGAAAATAAAAATTGATAATCATGAATTAGAAGTAAGTTAACAATTAAATGGTAACATAATGGATAAAATTAATCATAGAATTAAACTTGGATCAAGTGTTTTTGGTCACATTAACTTAATATATAAAAGGAAATATATCTATATGCTTGACAAAAAAGGTTTGTAGTAGACATAAGGGACCTTGGACACTTAACAAAAGAGACTTCAAACTACTCAATGAAGTTTGAAGAGATGTATCTTAGAGTAATAAAAAGAGATCAAAAATTAAATATATAGGTGAGAGAACAAAAGGCTGCAGAAAGGAGTTGTGCTATTAACTGAAAGGAGACCCTTTGATTCCTCGTGGAGGCCTTAAAGGAACTGAGCAGGGCAAATTCCTAATGTCCACTCCATACGTTCTTGTCGTTGCAGCTGTTATTACTATGTGATTATTCATATAGTATATGATCATGGATGGGCTGCTCACCAACACGCATTAGCCAGCGTGGTGAGTTTATTGGCTTTTTACCTCTGAGTTTAAGATCAAGAAACACCATGGTCTTTCTTCTCAGTGCCTGATAAGGCAGAATGAATGTTTGTGTAAATGATAAATATTTTCCCAATACATATATACAATTATGACAGACAAAAATAAAGCATGGCCCTTATTCCCAGGAGGCTGTAAAGTCACCAACCAAGGCAGCGGTTGGTGGCCAAAGGCGGAGGGTGCTAAGAATCCCCTGATTGCGGACCCAGGCTGCCATTTGATGATGACTTTTTATTTAGGTACTTACAACTGCAGATCACTTTCAAATGAAGGAAGATTGCAAGAATTAGAAGAAGAACTCTCTTATATTAAATGGGACATTATTGGACTTTGTGAAGTTAGAAGAAAAGGTGAAGAGACAATTGATTTAAAAAGTGGACATATACTCTATTATAAAGGCACAAATATTGCAAATACAAGTGGAGTAGGATTCATTATAAATAAAAAGTGGAAGAACAATATTGTGGAGATTGATGGTGTGTCAGACAGAGTGGCAAGATTAGTTATACAACTTAATAGCAGATACCAAATGCAGATAATTCAGGTTTATGCCCCAACAAGTTCTCATAGTGATGAAGTAGTAGAAGATTTTTATATGGATGTACCAAAGGCTTTTGATCAGAGTAAACAACATTTTAAAATCGTTACGGGAGACTTTAATGCTAGAATTGGTAAAAAAATGAAAGATGAAAGAGCTGTGGGTAATTTTGGTTATGGTAATAGAAATGAGAGAGGACATAGACTTGTGGAGTTTGCAGAAAAAGAAAAATCCTTATATTATGAATTCTTTTTTTGAAAAAAATGTTAAAAGGAAATGGACATGGAAGCATCCAAATGAAGGTACAGCAGAATTGGATTATATTTTGACTAACAGGAAATACATATTTCATGATTGTAATGTTCTTAATAAATTTAACACAGGAAGTGATCATCGATTAGTAAGGTGTAAGATACGTGTTAATGTAAAACTAGAGAGACAAAAATTATTAAGAAAAACAATATTTACAGTTGATATTCCTAATCTTCAGAAACATTCTAATGAATTTAAATTAGAACTTACAAATCGGTTTCAAGTATTAGTAGATTTTGAACATGATTCATATTTGAATGAAATTAATATGAAAATAACTGATACACTTTTGAAAACTGCAACAAAGATAGCTGGTAGAAAGAAACAGCAATTGACCAATAAAATTTCTACTGAGACTAGAGAATTTATGAAGAAAAGAAGGAATATGAAGATATACAAAAATGATGCATTAAAAAGAATTGAATATCTCAAATTTTGTAAAATGGTGCGGAAAAGAGTTGAAAATGGTATAAGAAAGTATAACTGTGAACTAGCAAGGAAAGCTGTAGAAGAAAATAAAAGTCTTAAGAATGTAAAACAACATTTTGGTATTGGTAGGAAATTTATATCTGCAATAAGAAAAAAAGATGGAATTATTACTAAAAGGAGAGATGACATCATGAAATTGGTAGAAGATTTTTATCAAGAATTATATAGTAATAAAGAACAAGTACCTCCTATATCTATTACATCTTCCAAATTGCCCAGAATTTTAAATGAAGAAGTGAGACATGCAATTAAATGTATGAAGAAAGGAAAGGCTCCAGGTAATGATGGAATTATAATTGATATATTAAAAGAAGCTGGTGAAGAAATAGAAATTTTTTTAGCAAAGTTATATACTAAATGTCTAAATGATAAAGATGTACCGGATGATTGAAAGAATGCAGTAATAATATTAATATTTAAAAAAGGTGATAAAGAAGATATTAGAAATTACAGACCTATCAGCCTTTTATCAGTTTTATATAAAATTTTTACCAAGATAATTACTACTCGTCTACAGAGAACATTGGATTTCCACCAACCAAGAGAACAAGCCGGATTTAAAAGTGGTTTTAGTACAGTAGATCATATCCAGGTATTGAGAGAAGTTATAGAAAGGACAAATGAATATGAGTTGCCATTATGCTTAGGATTTGTAGATTATGAAAAGGCATTTGATTCTATAAACATTTCTTCAGTGATTAAAGCATTAGATCATCAAGGTATAGATCCAGGATATTGTCATATTTTAAAGAATATTTATAAAAATGCAACAGCAACAATTAGATTACATAATGACACTGGGAAAGTCAACATTGAGAAAGGTGTAAGACAAGGTGACTCCATATCTCCAAAACTTTTTACAGCAGTGCTGCATGAAGTATTTTGTGGATTAAAATGGGAAACTAAAGGAGTGGAAGTAAATGGTGATTATTTAAATCATTTAGATTTCACAGATGATGTAGTTGTTTTTGCAAATGATGCTTCAGATCTGCAGGAAATGTTGCAGGAATTATCAGATGAAAGTATAAAAGTAGGACTAAAGATAAATGTTAAAAAGACTAAAGTAATGTTTAATCGATTTGCTCAAAATATGAAAATAAAGGTTGATTATGATGAATTAGAAGAAGTTAACAGTTACAAATACCTTGGTCAGATTATTAATACAGATGGAAACTTAATGGAGGAAATTAATCATAGAATTAAACTTGGTTGGAGTGCTTTTGGTAGAAATAACTTGATACTAAAAGGAAATATGCCTATGTGTTTGAAAAGGAAGGTTTTTAACAAATGTGTTTTACCAGTTCTTACTTATGGATCTGAGACTTGGACACTTAATAGAAGAGCAATTCAGAGACTTCAGACCATTCAAAGAAGTATGGAGAGATGCATGTTGGGAGTAACAAGAAGAGATCGTAAACACAATGTACGGGTAAGAGAACAAACAGGTGTTACTGACCTCATTGAAAAAATTAAAAGATTGAAGTGGAGTTGGGCTGGACATATTGTTAGAAGAGATGATAATAGATGGACAATTGAAATTTTAAACTGGATTCCAGGAGATTGTAAAAGACCCAGAAAGAGACCACATGTGAGATGGATGGATGAAATAAGAAAGTGTGCAGGGATGATGTGGAGAAGAGAAGCTAAAGATCGGAGAAGATGGATTAAACTTGGAGAGACCTTCATCCTGCAGTGGATTAATAATGGTTGATAATGATGATGATGATGAACATCATTGAAAGAATTAAGAGAGAAGTGAAGCTGAACTGGACATGTTGATAGAAAATATGATATTTGGATATTGAAGTTACAAACTGAATCCCAAAAGATTAAAATTTAAATTGTGTTTTCTTTAGAATCATGGTTTTTTTGGCTGAAGTCAGTGCACCATCATTTATATTATTCTAAGATCTGAATAACACAGATTTGACGGGGAAAATACTACTAATATTAGATATTATACTTATACTTAAAAATAAACGAAGGATACATCTTGAAAAAGTTCAAGAACAGATTATGGTTAAATACAACAAGATTATTACAATAGAATAAAAATGTTAAAAAAATTTTCTCAGCTAGAATAGAACAAAATCCACTCGATTTGAAAAGTACCTGACTTACCAATTAAAAAAGTAAAAATGTGAATCTCTCTAATCAAGTGAATGATATAATCTATCTGCTACTTTGTGGTGAATGTATATCTTTCTAGCATTTATGGTTTTATATTAAATCCACACACATGTTGACTATCTATCTAGATAGCGCAAATTTATATTTTCACTTTATAAATTACTCATGTTTATGTATACAATACTCTGCAGTAGAAAAAGCTTATAACATAGTACGTAATACATCTGCCTGAAATGCTAATGATCTGGGTCTGAATTTAGGTTAGAATAAAATTTGGAGTTTTTTCTGGTTCTAAACAAGATATATATATATATATTGGAATGGCCAATACACAATGGAGGTAAATTTATATATAACTATTCTATGTTAGCTAAAGCTAAGACAATGATCAAAATATATACATTAAAATTTTCACTCAAGACAGTTGGAAACCTGATAAATAATGCCGTTTATTCACTGTTCTTCTGTGAAGAGCAGTTATAGAGGCATTTGCTCTAATATATGCTATTTCATACTTTTTTATCATTTGCATATTAAAGGGGATTTGAAAACAGACTTTCAAGCGCTCTTCAGTCATTCAATCTAATATAACTGATACATATGATCACATACTTGTGAAAAAAATAAATGATCTCCAATATCCGTATTTTGTGCTAAATCCCCATTAATTACATCTAGCTTAATTATATACCTTATGCTTGTATTCAAATATTACATTTTGTATATTATATATAAAATACAAGTGTATTTAACTCTATATGTGTGTGTGAGCGTTTATTGACGATTGCACTTTATATGCAAATAGTGTACGTATTTACATTTGCATTATATATATATACGCATATATAAATATATAATTTTTACTAAAGTTTACAATGTAAAAAGTTTATTTTTAAAATCTCATTTTTATCTTTATTAATTTAAGATCGAGTTGATGTATCAACAATCATTTTAAGAAGAGCTTAATAATTTGAAAATAATAAGCTTTAGCATCCAAACGTGTATACATTATTGTGACTTCTGTTTATAATGTTGTCTAAGAGTTAATTTCATAATTACGGTTTTCCACGGAGTTAAATTGGTATGGCTGAGTATTTTTTTGCTCTTCATCTCCCTCTCCGCTTTTCCGAAGCAAAATTCTTCGCGTTAGACAATGCGAGTAATGCATATTATTTTCTTACCATCAAATAATCCCAGCAGCGAAAATAAAAAGCACGCTCCATTACTTACCGGGTAAACTTGACTCTATGAACGCCATTCATAAAAATTATCTTCACTCGCAATCACTGTAAGACGGGCTCAAAGTGTATATAATTTTTATTCTTAATTAATTCGTGCAGATTTGGACCCTAATTTTATGTAATTTGCTGATTCAGTTGCTTGCGCTCTGACGTAATTATCGTAAAGAATGGCAGTGGAACGAGCATAAGTAAAATGCTGTGGATTAGGTGTGAAAGCTGAAATTAATAGCCATTACCTAGCTAATGCAGTACAAACAGTCTGCTTTTCCTCTAAGACCCATTCATGCGAATAAGCACATTTACCGCCTGGTTTACTACAAAAATAAGAGTATATTTATAAATACCTATTGAAAAGATAAGAGGCTTCTTCAATTTAACCTTCTAGAGTGTAAATTAGAGTAAGCACATACATAAATATTTTTATTATTATTGAAAGGTAAAGAATGAAAATATTATAGATTTAAATAGCTAACAACAGAACTTGAAACTTTAGAGCAGAACGAATGTAGATGACTATTATTAAAAGTATTTATTAACAAAACATATTTTCAATATATTATCGTATATGAGGTAAGTACATAAATAAATTACAATACACAAGTTGGTTATAGATATAATTATAAAATAAATAACACATTTTAGCGTAATAAAATTGTACTGTTTTATAAATAAAAATTGTTATATTAATTATAATAACTAATAATTATCTGTATGTGTATTTAATTGTTATATTTTTATTTACAACTGTCAAACTCACTCCATTCACAATCCTGATACCATCCACCTTAGATAAATACAATAATAACTATTACCAATCATTTACTGAACTAGAGATTATCTCTAGCACAGATATAAACTTATGTGTATTTACTAAGAATTACAAGAATCTGTCGAGTAATTAATTGCCCGGGTTCGCTTCCCGGTCAACGCATTTGACACATGACTATTTTCTATTAATATGAAAGTATGAAAAAAGATATTACCTTTGTCTAGAATAAAATACGGTGCGGGTATTTTAGGTCATTCTAACTTAAAATATGTCATTAATAACATCTAAACTTAAAAAAAAAAAAGTTCTTACAATTTAAATAAAAAATTAGAATTAACCAACAAGCAAAAAGATAAAAAACGGAGTCCACAATTTGAATTTATTTACAAAATAGTATTAAAATAATAATCAAACGGTTTATTGTTGTTCATAAGAAGTGTGAGACCCAGAAGCTGTGATCAATGGACCTCGAATTCTGCAGCCCACCACTTTACCACCGCATTAAACCACGTAGGCCGTAAGAAACAATGATCAGTTGTAGGAATGGTGCAATAAAGCTTTTAATAAAAATTATTTAAAAAAGGACGAAGTTATGGTTTTTGATGGAGATGGCAGTTGTCTGCCTGCTAGGTCTTTATCAGTTTCTTAGACTTATTTATCAGTATGACTCTTATTAATTAAAGAGTATTGTTATTACATGCTGATATTTGAAGAAATCTGTAGATAAAATTACTGTCAATATTAATTATATATATATTTTATATGTCAAAGCGTTGACAGGGAATCGAACCGAGCCAGCTGCGTGGAAGGCAGCTATGCTAACCACTAGGCCACCAACATTAAAAAAAATAAAGGTTTCAATGCAACCAGAAATGATGTTGATTAAAAAGTATAATGATTCAAAAACTAAAACTCTAGATAGCAGACAGGTAGATTTTGAGCACTAAAATGATATCAGTGATACTTTCCACTTCAATTTATCACTTTCATTAGTGTATTTTAAGTACTATATTGTATAGTGAAATTTATATATAAATTATTAAAACAATTTTTATGAACGTCAATATTAATTAATAATAAATAATAATAGTTTTTTCCATTTGCTTTTATTTTTTAAATTTATGAGCTTTTAAGTCTGTATGTAATGAATATATTTTTAGCTTTATTTATAAATGCATAAATATAGAATATCACCTGATTTTTCTTTGTCTGGGATCACCGACTAATCTTGCAATAAATGGAGATAGAATAAAAGTTTATCCACATGCACTGAAACTTGTGTTTTCTAAAAACAATTTCTCTGTAAAAATACATTTTTAATATTCTTCATTATTGATTTATTGAAGTGAAAGTTTTCTAGTATAATAGAACTGCCTACCTACACCATGTGGTTTTCAGCCTTTGTGTATATACTAAAATTCATTCATAGTAATGTTTGTTATATATATATTGAGAAAAATAATTTATTGTTATTTTAACTGCAGGATATCCTATTTGTTAAATAGGAATTTAATTAGGTTATATTTATTATAAGATTTACTACATGAAATGATCATGTGACAAAACATGAGACATTTTAATAATAATAATAATAATATAAATGTTTAATTTTTATTAGGTTTAGATATAAAAATGATATTATTTATTATATAATTTAATTTATAGTTATATATAATTTATTTTAAAAAAAATCCCCCTAAAGATTAAGATATTATCTCTGAAGAAATTAAATATTAACATGAAGTATCAACTGATGATTAAATATAGTTTTTTAAACAACAAAATCGCTCTTTTATTGGAGTTTTTTTGTTGAAGTAAAATGGGTCCTCTTTTACTTCAAACCCAAGTTCTTATGTGATTTAAACGCATAACGCTATTTTTATAGATGAATGACATCCATTCTGAAATAATTCAAATAGCCTTACAAATCACAGCTTCCAAATCATAACAATATAAAATAGATTAAAGACTCTTATTTAAAATCCTCATGAATATGGCTAGCAAATTGTAATAGATTATATTTAAGTAACAAAGTGTGAACATCAACAGTAAGTTATAGCTAACTACAATGTGCTTCATATTATTAATAATCCATTTTAAATCAAGTGATTATTAAAAATTTACTATTTAAATTAACTATAGATTACATTAATAATTGAAATTTAAACAAACTAAATCATTCTAGTTAGAACAATCAAATATCAATTTCAATGCATACATCTGAAAATTTTATAACTACACAAAATTATTATATTTCTGATCAAATAATAAATTATCATAACAAATATTCAATAAGTAATAATTTAAAATTATTTATTAGCATCTGATTATAACAACCTTTAATTAATTTGAATGTACTAAAATATTTATGCTTTATAAATTTTTAAACTAACTTAAATATGAATTTTATCCAAGATAACTATTATATATAACTGCTAAAATATTTATGATGATCTTTTGATTAGTTACCAAACATCTAACTATAATAAATCATTTGATATAAAATATGTACCTCTTGGTATTACCTGATTACTAATTCATTATACTAATTTCTCCTAGATCGAATAATAGTAATCATATATATATATATATTGAATAAGTATAAAAGAAAGTAACATATAATAATAAATAGTAATCATATATATATATATATATTGAATAAATATAAAAGAAAGTAACATATAATAATAAATGCACTTGCTAAACCAATCGCTAATTTCTTAGCATTTTTATAATTATTTAATATAATAAATGTAATGTATAAATCAATATATAATCGTTAAGTATTAAAATTACATTAGCCAATAGGTATGCATAACTAATAAAATGATTACTGAATAAAGTTTATTTGGTTAACAGCATTAACATTTATTGATAAATATAATAAATAATGAAACCTCTTTAAAATACATTCCAGTTAAATATTACGAAATATATCCGTCATCTAAATTATTATCAACATTACATCTCAAATCCAAAATTCAACCAGACAAGCCAAGAAATAATAATAAAACACAACCAAAGGCTTCACTGCTACAAGAGTTCTTTTAATATTAAGGGTGGATGGGAAGTATATGGATTTGTGGGTAATGTTTAATATTATATATATATATATAATGTAGTTTTTGTAATTCTTTACACTTGAGAAGTCTGCTTGTAGCAGTGAAACCTTTGGTTGTCTTTTAGTATTATTTCTTGGTTGGTCTGGTTGAATTTTGGATTTGGGTAATTTTAATTAAATTATTATCAAAAAAAGTGGGTAATTTATACAGCAAAGATTTGCCTATTTTATGTCTAATATATAATATAAAAAAATTCATGTAAAACAAAAATGCTGTTGCACACACACAATTTAAAATACAAGAAAGCTAATGATAATTATATAATATTCACAATATAATAATCTATTAAAGTAAATTAAAACAATAGATATGTTTATTCATCTATTTTATTTATAAAATATAATATTAAGAAATAGTTGTTTCAATACAATCTCTTAAAATTTCAATACTTACAACTTGTGTATTGAAGATAATATGCATCAACAAACAAACACGTCATATTTCAAACTAAAATTTTTAACTATTAAATTTTAAGAAGTAATTTTTAAAATTTAAATTAGGATTTAACTTTTTTTTATTTTTATATATATGAACAAACAATTTATGAACTTATAATAACTGATAATATTAATGGAATACGTACAAATAAGTAAGTAAATAAATAAATTACACATTGATATATAACCTGAATATAGTCCTTCTAAACACATATTCCAAAGAAACACCTAAGTTCAAATTTTATTCCATGAGCTTGAAATAATTTAATGATTTATTGATCTAGTCAAGGAGAATATATTATGAATAATTATCCAAAAAAAAATATGTTATCAAATTCCCAGTACTTGAAGGATTATTATTTTTTATCATTTTTGATATAATAAAACATTTGGTATCATAAATAGTATTACACACAAACAGACAAAAGCCTCCTCTCATAACATCTGCTATCCATAAATAAATTGATTCAAATCCTATATTGAAATAACCTATCACCATTACAAAATGATATCCTTAAGTAGAAATAATCCACACAAATTCGCAGGTCTTAAAGCATTTCTATTTAGAAACCATCATTTGTGTAAATATGAAGCACATAGGAAGGAAAATGTAAACAATTACATTAAAGACCTACTAGCAGCAGGATTCAAATACAAAACTATTAGGAGGAAAGTCATGAAATTTAACAGCACAATAGATGATAAATTGCCTCGCACCAATCTATCCAGAATAACGGTCCCCTACATCCCTAAAATATCCAATAAACTAACGAAAACCTTAAGCAACAAATTCAGCATAATATTCAGAACTCCACCCAACACTAATAGGTTGATCAATAACTCCAAAGATTACATTGATCCAGCGCTCACCCCACATGTGGTGTACTCCATTTCCTGCCCCCAGGCCGGATGCCACGCCACATATTATGGGGAAACGAAAGCCACAATTAACACCAGGTTGGCTCAACATCGGTACACCTTCAATAGAGCCCAAACGAACAGCAGTACATCTTCTGCATTTTTTGAACATACTAAACAATCAGGGCACAATTTCATACCTGCTAACCCCGTTATTTTATGCTCAGAACCAAACGACTACAAGAGAAAGATAAAAGAGGCATTCTACATTAACAGAGACATCCATGCAATCAACAGAAGAGACACGTGCTTCGACATTTCGAAAAAATGGGCTACTTAACATTAACTCATTTGAATATTCTCATTTACATATATCAAGTACATTTTCACGAAGGCTATGAGTATGAGGCACGGTTCCTCGAAAACGTTCAGCCAAATTTATTACTAACTATATTTTTTTCTCTAATAATTTACAATTAAGTATTTTTCATTTTTACAAATAAGGAGAAATTAAAACCACATTTACCACATATAATAGATAGAATATTATTAATTTCAATATTTAAAAGTAAAAATGTTTTGTTTATTGGTGACTATTATCTTTTAGCAGAGAAACACTAAAATGAATTTGAATTCAGAAGTTTTCTTTTTCCTGACAAATGCTTGAAGAAACCAGATGGTTTCCCAAACAAATATATTATTTTTCTACTCCATCATTTCTTAATTATCAAATAATTACTTACAAAATAAAATATATAAAAATATTCGGAATTTACTTCAATAAGAGTAAAATATTAGAGAATGATTTTGAATTGTCTAGTTTTATTTATATCCTCACAACAATTGACATGTTCATTAAATAAAACAACAGTATTTCACCAATATGATTTTAGCTTAATTTCCAATGGATAAGTTATCGTGTTAACCATATTGTAAATACCAAATGCATCATATAATATTTGCTGAATAGTTCAATCATACTATAAAATAAAATAAAAATATATGTGTACTAATAACCAAAATCAATGATCATTTTTAACATTTACTCTCTTTTATTTCAAAGTATTAAATGTTTTAAGAGAAGAGACTGCCATCATTTAATAATCTAACAACTCTTTACGATTACTAATTGAATTAATAAATATATATATATTGAACATATACAAGCTGTATGACCATAGGAAATATGTATTGAAATGCATCTTTACAAATATCTATAAAATATTGAGAGTCACAATGATATGGAGGATACGTTTTTACACTAATTGTTTATTAGAAGTTTGCCAGCTGAAGTTGGTATTTTTCTATAATCTACTTAATTTATGGAAAGAGAAAAGAATCAGTTAATTGCAATATTCATAAAGAAGAAATGCTATAAGGAATATGGAGTAATTATAGTATTGTAAAATGATAAATAAAGTTACAAGATCTTTAGAGAATTCTGAAGTTTTTAAATTGTATTTAAGTTTTTTTTCTAATAAACAATTAGCATAAAAACATATCATCCATATTATTACGACTCTCATTTTTTATAGATATTTTTAAAGATGCATTTCAATACATATTTACTAGGATCATACATCCTGGATACATTCAATATATATTTATTAATCCAATTAGTAATCCTAAAAAAATGTTCAATTATTAAATGATGGCAGTTTCTTCTCTTGAAACTTTTAATATTTTGAAATACAAGAGATTTAAACATTGAAAATTAACATTGGTTTTGATTATTATTACACATGTAACTATTTAATTTTATGATATGATTAAACTACTCAGCAAATATTCTATTACACATTTAATATTTATAATAATGTTGAACAATTTAATTAGTTTTCATTTGTATTTACAGATGAAGATTTATTGATTTTATGTAAATATATTCACTTACTATAACTTAATTGGTTTATTATTTTTACAGCCAGCCCCTTGGCCAAAAGTTAATAAATAGGCATGCACAGATTTTATTAGAGGAAAAATAGTAGAGATCTCAGTAAAGCTATTTCTCTCTAGCTATCTCTCTGTTGATTAATTTCTCATTATAAAGAAGATTTTTTTATTGTTATGAATGGTGGTTCTCAATTTGATAAATCATATTTAATCCTAAAATTAAGTGAGTGATCCTGGCTTATATAACTTTTATCAGTGTTCATCAATAAAGTATATGATATGCTTTTTATTAATCAAAAGTATAATATTATTATCTAGCAAAATATCCATGATAGCAATATGTTGATGCTTAATAGAACATCACATATTTTTATTATGGAGATTAATATATATATATATTACCATTGTGATTATACCTTTGATATACTTATACATTTTTTATATGTCATTTATTTATTTATTGTTATAAGGTTGTTTATTATTAAAATTGTCAAGTGATATCTAATTTTACCTTCTTATGTTTGATCTTAAGTTATTATAAAACTCACTAATAAGCAAATAACAATTTTTGACCTTTTAAATTTTTATTCCATCTTTATAAAAATATATTATAGATTTGACAACTTATTAAAAGGTCACATCAATTTAAAAAAGACATTTTTAAGAGTTAAAATAACATTTCTTATCTCTATATTTAATAAATGTAAATAGTTGAACAATGATTACATTTTTATGCATAGGTGTGTGTTTCTATATATGTGCATGTGTTGATTCTGAGGTAGCAAATACTTTGGATGTAATGCTTGCAAAAAGATAATGTTTATACTAATGTTTTAAAATAAAACAAATGTATTATTATATTATTTATTATTTTAAAAGAGACTTAAAAAAGATTTTATTGTAATAGTATTTTAAAATGCTTTTGTTTTCAAACTAAGATTCTAAGAAGACACATTGCTGGAAACACTATTTTATTTTGTAAAAGAAAGATGGGACTCTAATAAAAGAGAAGTGATAACTTTTTTAGGATGAATGAGATAAATGCAAGTGTATCCATAACAATAGTATCTAGAATTACTTAATATAATTACATTAATGTAAAAATTGATACAAATAGCTTATGCATTCATTTGTAAATTTTTTATTCATTTGTTCTTGTATGTGTATCAATCACTGTAATGAGTTATATGTTTTTATGCCATATTTTCACAATAAATATTTTTTTAATATACAGTATATGTATTTTAAGGATGTTTTAGAAAAAGCAATATGATGAAGGCAGATAAAAAACCCAATGATTACCCTAGAGGATAAACTTATTTCTTTTGAGGAGCTTTAAAACAACAGCTAAATGAACTTTCTTATTATTTGCTGTAGCATCATAAAAGTATTCCAAGAGAATTTTAAAATTCTTGTTTAAGTTCAATGTGGATTTACATACACATGTGCACAATGAATATATATGTTAGTGCCAAAGGATAAAATTAACAAATTGCCAATGATTGAAAGATAATAATGATTCACTAATAAAATAATCCAATTATAAAATACTAATAAAATGTTTGAATGTAAACCTATGTATATCTATATCTACATCATATGCCTATGGATTTTTGATACATAGAAGAATAAAGTAATAAATATTTCAAATGAAAATTTTAATAGTTGAAATATTAAATAAAATCAACCATGGAAATTAATATTTGTTTGCTTTGTGTTTAATATATATGTCAATGAAACCATAATTATAAGTATACGTATGATAACTTCTAACATGGTAATAATCATTAAAACCAAAATTACTAGTTATCTGCTCAATGAAATAAACTTCAAATATTATACTTTGTTTTATTGGTTACCATGATGGAACTATTGGATTTTCTGAATGGTTTATATATTTTTTTGATCTTGATGAAAGGAATCTTAAAAGCAGTAGAACTTTTGATGATAAACATTAGTCATTATTTACAAGTCATTTGGCTTTATTTATGATTTAATGCTACTACTATACTCAAAAGAGTCATTTTAATATATGCTTTATATGTCAGTGAATATTTAAGTGAGTATTTAATCAAAGAAAAATCATAATAGTCTTAAATTTTATGATCGGTGATCAAAATAGATTTTGTTTAATAACTTATTTAGGTTTGTTCAGTATCTGTCTAATGAACAAATTGTAATAATTTAGGACTTGCTTCATAATTTTATGTAGCTCCATCTGAAATTGATATATAGATGGATATTTTCCTCTGCTTTTGGAATAAATATTTTGTCTAGCATCACTTGATAATTCAAACAAAAGCAACCTTATACAGTTTTAATTTTAATTCTTTTTATTGTCTATTTATAAATAAATTATCATAATTATTCATTAAACTTGATTTTTGGACTTTTATTTACATTAACAAATATAAGGGATAGAAATCATAATTTATATAAAATAAATCAATCTAGATACACAATATCCACTGGTGAGTAATATAAATATTATCATCACACAGATAGTCAAGGTTAATTCAACATTTTCTTGAGTGCTCATTAATGTCAAAACTATTAATAAATTTTGTAATAAAATTCTATTTGTTATTGAGCTTAGTATTTTTATGCTTTTGAATATAACATTAATTTAACACATAGTAGCATAAGGATTATTTAAAATAAATACCAATATAAATTTATCAGTAAATTTTGAATATTATAACAACATGGATTTTAGAGCATCTTATTTATAAAAAAAAGCCTGCTAAACTCTATCATTTATTCTATTATGGATTCATATATCAACTGATATAACATTATCAATTTTAGCTTGTACAAGTATTTATTATATATTTATGTTATTTAGTTAGTATTATTTTAAATTTTATTTTATAATTTACAGGACATTAATAAAAGCTAGCATTCTTTATTTTTATTATTATTCTTTATTTTTATTATTTTTATTATTCTCGACTATATCAGTATAAATTAGGGATTTGAAGCCAGAATTTATAAGCAGAATCTTTTTAATTTTTTTTTATGTCTCAATATTTTTTTTTTAATCATTATAAATTTTGAACCTTTAGTTCGGTTTGAGGAGTTTCTATCTCTTGGGCATTTTCACTGTTGTAATTTTGACACCTCATTTCATATGGCATACTAAAGAGTTTCTTTTGTATTTTATCCAATTTTTTTATTCCGTGGCACATTCAGATTGGTACATCAGTTTAGGTTTCTTTACAATATATATATTATTTTTAGCTAAAAGATAAAATAAAAAATAAAAAAACTTTGAACTATCATCACAAAACAATAGTCTGCTAAATAATGTTTTTTTTTTCATTTTCTATCAGTTTTTTTTATCTTGCATTTAGAAATATTTCCAGTGAAGATATTGTCAAGCATTGGTGGTCAAGAGGTCAGCGACGGCTGCTTTATAAGCAGTTGTCCCGGGTTAGCGAGTTCGCGTCCCGGCTGATGCTATGACACATCAGAAAAAAAAAAACAGTGCTCAACATGATTTAGTGTCGTAATGAAATATGAGACTCTGGAACGTAAGATTTTCGAATCGACACTTTTGATTACTTATTAAAGCAGTAAATAAAACATATACATGTGTAGAGATACATCTTTATGTATGCACATACAATATGACCATTTAGGTTTATATATAAAAGCATAAATAAGTAGGGCAAATAAAAAATGAAATGAGAAAGATAGCATTAAAAGTAATAAAAATTAATTTTTATTGTTGGAGAAATCTGAAAATAAAAGGATTGATTTGGACATATAAATTGGGTCGAAACTTTATGAAAGATATTCTCAGATAGAAACTGAGAGATAAAATAGAAAAAAGTTAAAAAGACAGTTCTTAGGATATTAGCTTGCTATTATCTGGAATTCTTAATCTGAAATGATCTGGAAGTAAAGTAAAAGGTAGAGTTAGATGGGAGTCAATGTCTTGATAAACAAATATGATTAATATATGCACCAAATAAAAACAGCAGGGTAGCATCTATGTCTGCTGAACTTAGTTGAAGTTAAATTATCTTTTATTATTCATCAAGCATTGTAAGACATATAATAAATAAATAAATTGCTTTATTAAAATCATTAAATGGTAAAGATCTATTAAAAAAAGAAAGATTATTAAATTTAATAATAGAATAATCAAGTAAGCTTTCAAGTGATTAATTTCAAACTGTAAATTTCATTGATAAAGCAGCTTAACCATTCGCCACTCACATCATTTGTAACTGTCTTGAAACGTTTGCTTATTAGCTTTGTTAAGACAAATTTTACATAATATGAATTATACAATTGAAATCTCAATTATAAATGGTTTCATAAATAGAGTTTGACTTTCAATAAGATTTTATATTTTTCGGTGATTGTTCTTGCCTTTATAAGATAAAATAATGACACACATATATACACTTTTTTATTTTTTATATACATTTAAATATATTTATATAAAGAAAAGTGTAACGAAGATGGTTAAACAAGCCATGTACAAGTATAATAACAAGCTAGTAAACATATTAATATATCAATGAATGTTTTATAATTACCTACCTTATTACTATTAATCCACTTTAAGATGAAGTACTTTCCAAATTGAATCCATAACCTTTATTCCACATCATACTAACAACTTCTTATTCTATTTATCCATCTTACATGTAATTTCCTTCTAGACATTTAGAACCTTTTGGGATCCAATGTTATCCATCTATTAACATCTCTTCTAGCAATATATCCATATTAGTTCAATTTCAATGTCTTCATTCTTTCAATAATGTCAGTGATATTTGTTTGTTTACTCACCCGTATAATTCATTTTCCATCTGTTCTTACTACTTCTAACACACACCTCTCTATACTTTGTTGACTGCTGTGAAGTCTCTGTATTGCTCTTCTGATAAATATACAAGTCTCATATCAATAAGTAAAAACTGGTGAAATGCATATTAAAAACATTCCATTTCAAATACATAGGCATATTTCCTTTTAATATTAAATTATTATAACCAAAGCATCAATTCAAGTTTAATTCTATAATCAATTTTATCTATTATGTTTTCATCTGTATTAATAATCTGGAAGGAATTTGTTTTTTGAATTCTAGTTTATAAGTCTTTATTTTCTTCTCCTAAACATTTATTCAAAGTTTTTTTTAACCTTTATCTTTAATCCCATTTTATTATTTTCAACTGACAACAATTTCACCATACATCCAATAAAGCTCCATTCATTCCAAGATTTACTAAACTTACTCATAATCTATTTCTATTTTTACTCTATTATGTGCCTTCTCTATATCTATAAAGACCATATATAATTATCTACATGTATTCCTACTCATATCTATAAGTTGTGTGACTACAAATAAACTATCTCCTATATGCCTACCTGATCTAAAACTTCCTTGTATTTCTTCTACTATATTATTTTCTTCTATCCATTTTTCCACCCTTCCAGACACTATATTTGCAAAAACTTTATATAACACTGATGATACTGCTATTTTTAAATAATAGCCTT
Source organism: Epiperipatus broadwayi (assembly GCA_028023455.1). Lineage (NCBI taxonomy): Eukaryota > Metazoa > Onychophora > Udeonychophora > Euonychophora > Peripatidae > Epiperipatus > Epiperipatus broadwayi. The sequence continues at coordinate 23,849,235 of JAQFVV010006200.1, read as the reverse complement.
TTTCTTGTATTATTCCAGCTATCTGGAAATTTGGTCTTCTGTGCCATCTTATTAAAACAAGATAAAAAGATTTAATTTTGCCCTTTCCCAAATTCATCACCATCTCTGCTGCCCATCCATCTAAACCTCCTGCTTTTCCACTTTTCAATTTTTTCTCTTCCTCATTCTATTCATTTTTTGTAAAATTAATATTTCCATTACTATGTGCTTTTATATTTGTTGCCACTCTGTCCTATACAGCTAATATATTTTTTATATCCATTATATACTTATTTAAGATTGTCTCTATTTCTTCTCTAGAGCTACATTCTTTTTACTCATCATTTAGTAATATTATTTCTCTCTGTCGTACACTCCATCTTTTAAATATATTTGTAATTTTTTTTACTCCCATCTCTTCCACTTTTATTAATAAACTTCAATAATTTACTATTTAATTTCATTCTCTTTCTATAATTATCTATTTTAGTCAATTTTTAAAAAAAAAATAATTTCCCCATATCTTCTTAACATATTTTTCACTTTCTTTGTTTCTAATAGCACATTCATATTCTCTGCATGCTTTCCCCATCTCTTTTATACATTTACTAATTCTCATTTTTCTATTACTTTTATTCTTCTGAATATTCTTATCTAAAACCCTTTTTGCCACTTTTTCTATCTCATCACACCAGTTCCTATATTTATCCCCAACAAACTCTTCCAATTTCAATAGGTACAACACCTCCCTCCTAAAGGGAAAAAAAGCTTTTGTTTTTTATAAACTAATAACAGGGATTTATTATTATTTTTACATGTATACAATAAACCATTTTCATCTAAATATACACAAACATATTTTCTTCTTCCTCGTCTTCATATATAATTTAATAATTCAATTCTAATGAATTCTAAATACATTATTAGTATGCTCATCAAAGCAAGACAAAACTTAAAAATATACACTTTATTCTTATTAAAATACCAAATAGAGATCTCATATCGTATGATCTTAAGCATATTAGTTATGTTATTATTAGCTAATACAATGTCTAAATTCAAATACTAAAACAACATGGAAAATAATACACTAATTTCATTAAATAAATCACATTTATTGGATGGTGCTACTGACTTTAAACTCCAGACATTGAAGATACCAATGTTAAAAACACTTTTCAATATGAGAGAAACTAAGTGTAAATTAATTCTGATAATGATCTGGAGAGCAAAATAGTAGAGGTGATAAGTTTAAAGTCACTTTAAATACTAAAGTAAATGGACTAAATGTTAACTAAACCAATTTCTAGGGATGCTGCAATTACATTGTGAGCCAAATTGTGCACTACATGGTTGCTAATCAGAGACTCTTAGGTTTGAATAGCTTTTTGCAAATGTCAAGAAAACTATACTAAACATTTTATTCTAATCTACAATTTATAATTAAGTATTTAATATTTCACTGGTAATTCTTTTCTACCACCTAGTTTGCATTGAATCCAGGATATCTTTCAACTAGTGCTTCACTATCAACTTACATGGACTTTGTGTGCAAACACACATCTATAGTTCAGTTCCTCAAATAAAAGGCTTAATTATACAAATATTTTCAATCCACAATTAGCACATATACTATAAGCCTTATATCCCATTCCTCTAACTTATCAAACCACCTACTCATCATCACTAGTTAAATTCTCATTGATAAGTTTCAAACATAAGTTCATTAATTTGTTAATCAAATCATGGGTCTTTGATGAGATAAAATCATACAATTTTATAGTAGTACTAAACTAGAATTAAGCTTTTACTTTCTCCATATAATTTTCAACTACTTTCAATATTTCTAAATGAAATAACAGAGAAATTTCACACTCACATTATCATCTACTACATAGTTATCCTTACTAAAAGTTTCCTCATGAAACAAAATCTTAATTTGTTCCTTAGAGGATTTATTCTCTTTTCCTTTAACTATATTATTATAAACTTTTTCTAGGAGTGGTTGCTTAATATATTATCTATAAGATACATTACCCTTTTTCTTAATTATTATAGCCACAACTCTTTTAGTAATTATTTTTAATCTTCTCTTTGCTCTATAATATATGTTTTTATATCCTTGTGTTATAAGTCTATAATATATATTATTACCAAATTTACTCTTCAAATTTTTAACTCATTTGGAACTAATTTTATTTTCCAACCACATTTTATTTATAACTATCTGATCTTTAGTTTTTATTTTTTCATTTTGTGGTAATGATTCAACTTTTAGCAGCTTCTTGTCTAAGTTTTTCTGTTCATTTATATACTCTATTTCTACTTAATTGTCAGAACATTTCATTTCTAGCCTTTCTAACTTTTCAATCGTAGTTATTGTTTCTAAAGGCATTTATTCTAATAATCTATAATTTTATATTTTTGCTTTTTTAAATTCCTTATTTTGGTTCTTCATTTCTTCTATAATTTTTTTATTTTCTCTACTTTCAACTTCAAAGCAACTATTTATTTTTAAGTGAGCATGAAACATATTTTTTATTTCTTCTCTGAATTTTTTATTTCTTTTACTCTGAATATCAAATTTATTATTTATATCTTCCTTTATTTTTCTCTACATTTCTAGAATAACTTCTTAAGATTCTGAAGATGTTTTAACACTATTAGCTTCCATATTTTAATAACATCTTTATAGATATAATAAATATCTCCATACTTCCCCATTCTTTTTAAATACATATAAATAAAAATATAATAAAAGACTAATGACCTCCAAGATGCATTTTGTGCTGAACCAGCACTCATCAGTTGGCCCAGGTCACTATCTCTCATATATATCTCTATTATATGCAAAGTACTTATCTAGAGTAAATTGTTACACTTTCATTTACTATTGTCAAACTTCTTCCACTCACAACTTTGACACCATCCATTTCAGATAAATACACTAATGATTATTACTAATCGTTTTCGAAACTAGAGATTATCTCTAGCACAGATATAAACTTTAAATCTCAATTAAAGATTAAGTAACATCTCCTCTTTCACCAAAATAAATTATAACAACCTTGAATTTATTTACTATTTCATATTTCACATCTGCCCATTCAACCTTCTAACCAGCTATAAAATCTACAAAAAAAATCACAATGTCAACGAAATTCTAAATATACAACTTTACCCTATGGATATAATATGATCACCTATAAAACCTTATTAATATATACAAGATACAATATCGTATTTCTGTGCATATATATATATGTCAACAGATGGCACTCTACCAAAAACACCGTCAAGCGTATTTCGTTTACATAAACGTCAGAGAATGCATTCACTATCTCTAACTTTAATTCCACTTTCAGATCATGATTTCAAGCTATTTGCTATCGTCAGTGAAAGACAGTTTGCGTTTATGTAAACGAAATACGCTTGACGGTGTTTTTGGTAGAGCGCCATCTGTTGACATAAATACAAGCGTTAACAAGTTTTTTAACTTGATTTTGTTTTTCATATATATATAAGACTCAAATTTCAGCTTTTGGTCAGCTGCAAGTTGCCTACACCATTTGTAATAAGATAAAAAGTTGCCCTTAGGTTTGGATAGCATTTTATAACTGCCATGAAAAGATGATGATGAAACAATCTTTATTATCATCCTTAAATTTAAAACACCATTTGTAACAGATTAAAAAGAAGGTATACTCTTATAATGTTCCACAGATTTGGCAATCATTTATAACAGATAGGATATGACAAGACCATGATAGAGTGATCCTGTTTAAGTATGCCCTGCAAATTACAGAACCATTTATAACAGAATATATGCTAATCTCTGTTATAGCCTAAATAAAACATAGCCCAGTCATTGGTCATCCTATGCAATAATAAAATTGATTCTTGAAGTTGGACATCATTTGTAACTGAGTAAAATATAATCCAAAGAAAAATAATATTAATTTTATAATGCTCTCTTATAACAAAATAAATATAATAAATTAAGCTAAATGAATACCAATCAATAAATAATTATTTAGTACTTAAAATAATCCTTTATCTAATCACATGCTCAAATTTTAACTATAACAAAACAAAACAGTGATGATAATTTTTATTATGGCATCATGAATTCAAACAGTATTTAGAATAAATAGAAACATACAAAATTATTATATTTTTATAGACAACTTCCATATTTCTTCATTCTTTTTTATTTCATAAGTAATTTCATATAAATAAAGATACAATAAAAGATAAATAACCCACAAGATGTATTTCGTGCTGAACCAGCACTCAGTAGTTGGGCCAGGTCATCATCTCTCATATATATTTTCAGATACTCTAAATATAATCCTTATTTAAGAAAGATTAAAATAAAGCAATTAAATCAAATATCATTGTCTTAAAATAAGGATATCTGCTTATAATATATATTTCACTAATAATCAAATGAAAATATTAATAAATCATTTAATAACTGAATTCTAATATACCTAATGAATCAAACATTGCTTATAATAACATGCTTATAATAATATAAACTTATACTAAAATTTAGTAATGTTCATATCTAAACAAAGGAAATAAATCATCCTTCCTCAGGCTAGAACTTAAAAACATTCTAAATGTTAAACAAAATATGTTTATTCTATTATTACTTTGTTCAACAATTAGAGTACTTTTAAGTCATAGCCTGGGTGAAGATGATTTATTTCATTTGGTTTACATATCAAGAGCTATGTTTAATTTAAAGTGTACATATCAAAATAAAATAATGCACGAATAATTGAGATGATATCTTTAGTATGTCCTATAAGTTTACAATAGTCATAATATCTAAATAAATATATGATCTCATAATTAATTTTAAATCCTTGTTTAATAAAATGATAATTAATACTAACCCAACCATGCTATATTCATATATTATTTTAATATTACTAATCATGCTATTTATAATAAGATAAAATACTTAATAATGACATAATATCAATAAAACCATAAGATAATCTTGAATCTATAATATCCAATCATACCAGTATATAAAAAATGGTAGATTTCTATTGAATGTTTATTTAAGTGCAATTAACAAATCATATTAAGTATTTTAATTTTCCTGTAACTAAATTATTAAAATGGTATATTATAACAATCAAAACACATAAAACAATTATTAGTATTTATTATAGTCAAGTATGAATATTAAAATTTAATAGATAATTGGATTTACTATCCATAATAACCAAATTTCAAATGCAATTAAAGTAAATCATTCTGACTTATAACAGAACAAAATATACTACTATCAGTCTTATAAGTGAATAAGATTAAGATCTTATTGATTAACCATAAACTCAATACAGTACTTTATCTAAACAATAATAATTTAAATAAAACCCACAAATATTTGATTATGATTACCATGTAAAGTTTATATCTAGTTAGTTAATAACTATTGAATTCAATACAAAAAATAATATAATCATAATTACTTAACAATCCTGGGATTTGATTTCTGGATTATGTGATATAGTTATTTCAATTAAAGTTTATGAAATAATCAATTTATCTTGTCTCACTCAAATGCTATTAATCAATAAATTTGTATTATACACTTGGACAAAAATCAAATAAGTTTATTTGATTTAAGTTAAATTAAACTTTTTTAATAAATGAATAAAAATATATACAATGAATAGATTGCAAACAATCAATAAGTACATATACAATCTAACTGAATGTACAGTAAGCCATCAATTAACATTAATTCCATATTTATATTTATATTTTTGATTACCTATTAACTGCCAGTTATCTAACACCAAATATGAAACATATATATCTATGTAATACAAAACTAGACATCAAGATATGAGAGAGTTTAATATATACATCTTATATACTTTATATAAAAATATATACAAAGCTGAAATCTATTTATTTATTAATATGAATTTAAGAGAACAAAATAAGTGAATGTGTATGGCAATAAAATTCTTTTTGAAACTTCTAATATAAATGATTCACCACATGATCACCATTTCTTATGTTTACACAATCTGTTTAAAGGCTATGAAGAGTTTAGTCTCTGTATAAATGACACACCTGAAGTTAATTTATAATCATTTAATAAAAAAATGACTATTTTAAATTAAAATAATAATTACTATACCATAAGATATATGTTTAAACTTAACAAAATATAATTCTCTTATATTTTGGTATATGAATAGATCACAAATTATCTTAAAAGTATATTATTCATCAACAAACAATTTTACATTTTAAATGAAGATAAACAATATATATACAAATATAAATAAAAGACCTGAATGAAAGTCTTTAAATACCATATTTCCAGGATAGCATTACAGTTCTGATGTCTATTTCAAACTACAAGCCAATAGTATGTCTTTATTCCAGAGAAGATATAATATATTCATGATAAATTTTAAATTCAAAGTATATTTTATCAATTCTGACATTATATGTACATATCCACATTATTTTTTGAAATAATAATTATTTGGTTTATATGATGGTACAAACATATCCTTTCATGAACAAATATTATTTCAAAATATTGCAAATAAATAAATGCTAGCTTTATCTAGGAAGATAAGATGGGAAATTAAACTGATTCATATCTGAGAAAAATTTGATCAGTCAATCTAATAAAATTACATAGGCAGGCAGATATGTATTCTTATACACCACCTGATATTTGTATTCCATATTTACAATATAAGTAACATTAATTTTAAAAGATAAAATATTCTGACAATTCATAATGTAATAAAGCATTTCCTTTTATAATAAATTGTCTTTTTTTGCATAAATTTTTCTCAATAATGCTGCCTGGTCCATGGGCAGGCAATGTTGTTTTCTTATTTATCCATTTTGTTCAGTCAATTATATACTTTTAAAGTAAATAAAAAAATCGTTGAAAGAAGTTTATATGTGCCCTTTAAAGCTAAAATAAGAGAGAGAATGCATTAAACTATTCCGTTTTATTTGTATGATTTTTTATTGATATCAGTGTAACCATAGTAATGCTCCACATTCACTCATTAAGTGATTTCCAGTAGCATTTTCCTAGTAAAAATTTGTATTATTCAACAAATAAAAAGAAATATTTTAGAATTATTACATACAATAAAAAATCACATTTTACAATGCCAATATTATTTTTTCATTCTAACAGAATTTACACATTCTGCATAACATTTTCAATATATTACACTGAAAATATATTTTTATACATATCTTCTTAATATAATATAATATAAATTAAAAGAGCAAATATATTTGAAATATTAAACATTTATTTATATTGTTTATAATTTACTATTGTGAATGCAATAACTAAAAAAAAAAAAGCATATCCAAACTATGTGCTTTATTTTTTACATATCCATTTTCCCTTTTAAAATAAATAAAACCAATTTATAATCTTACAATACAATTAATAATAAACAATTTTATATTATTATTATTGTCATTATAGCAACACAATATTTTATAAGTTAACATATTCATCATTCAAAAATCAAACAAGAAAGCAAAAAAAAATTATGACTGACATTTTACCACATACTGAAATACATCTCAAATTTCAATAAGTACTATATATATATAAAATCTTAAAAGGCCAGATTAAATTGTATCAATAAGCGAGATGATACATGCAAACTTCCTCCTATTTGGAAAGATTTTTTTAAAAAACATTCCTAAATTTAACATTTTTGCTATTGGTGGAACTTTAACGTTTTTCAAATCAGTGATTGTAGCACCTCTACAACCGTCTTTCTACATTTTCTCACTCTGTGGATGACTTGTATGACCAAGTCAAAACATCAGTATATTAATATTAAAAGTTTTTAACACGGATGAACCTACAAAATATGTTTTTTTATATATATGCATTTTTAGAATTTTAATATTGTTTTTTTTTTTTATTATTAAAATCATGCATTTTAAATTTTAATGAGTGCATCTATCATATCCATGTAATAATTAGCTTTATGGGGTAAAATCCATGACAAATATTTGTAGTATGTTAATATATATGTAAGTATTTATTTTTTTTAGAAATTTTAATTCTTTCCCAGTTTAGGACTTTTTTTCTTAAATAGAAATGGAATATTAAAAAGTCTTCATATTTATAAATGGGAAAAGTAAATATTAATTTCCAGAATCACTTAATGTGACCTCTGTTTTAGAATAAAATACTGAATATTATTAAATGGTTGAAGTTTTTATTTATGCATTGATATGAGTGATTAACTATTTATTCATTTACAGTAGCTCCTTTTGTATAGGTTAATTAATCAACTTTGTTAATTACATATAAGAATATTTTGATATATGTCATGAATATATTATTTTATCTTATAAGTAAAAAAGATATATTTACATATTTATCTTTCCAAACTTAATAAAGATTCTATTTAAACTATAATGAATTTATGAATAAATTAATATACTGGATATTTTTTAATGTCTAATTGTTAATAACCCAGTAACTGACATTATATGTCATATAAATCTTTCAGATATGATAACAACTGTGTGTTTATATTATTCTAAGTGATGAAATATTTTGACATAGTTTTAATGCAAAAGCATTTCTTAATATGTGAGAACAATTGATCATACAATATTTGGTTCACACATACACAGAGAATACCTTTCTGGATTTTTGTATTTATTCAAATGAACAAAGATGACAAAGATTATATAGATGAATATTTTGATTCTTAATAGCATCATTTAAAATATATGTAATCAAAGTAATAAAACTACTTGTTCAGTTCTTCATGATAAGTTCTTAATCAACATCACATTTAAAGAAAGTGTTGGTGTATTAAATAAAATCGAAGAGATTTCCATAATGACATATTTTAATCTTAAATCTTCTCAGTTAATCACATAAGAGAAGTTAAATTTCTGAACTTTAACTTCATCTGATTATTTTTTAATGCTTTTATGGATCTAATTTGCCCATTTTTCAACTTTTTATTTCAATTAAACTTTTTAACAAAAAAATTCTATATTTTATTTTTATATTTTTGACAAATTTTATTAGAAGCATATGGTTAAAAAATAAAATTAATCTGTCAAATAAAATTTCAACTTTTTTTAAAATGGAATAAACAAAAATAAATAGTCAAGCATTGGTGGCCGAGTGGTTAGCACAGCTGTCTTACAAATAGTTGTTCCAGGTTCACTTCCTGGGTGAGCTTTGGTACATGGAAAAAATAAATAAGTAATCAAATCAAAATATTTCATTTCAGCCTCATCCATCAAATCTGTATGTTTAGAAGAAATTTAGTTAAAGTATAAGTTTAAATAAACATATTCTTTGAAATATTAAAAATAAAATTTTAATTAAAAGAATTAAAAAAAAAAAAGATAAAAGTTATTGTCAGTAGGCGTTTCCTATTTTATGATAGTAAATTTTTAATTGACTAATTTTCTGCTAAAATGCAAATATATTTCAAATGAAACATACAAGCATAGAAATTTACTTTCTCTTATAGTATTCTATTTTCTTTCCCTTAGATCAGTAATAGCTGATGATGTTTAGGTTTTATAATTAGAATTTAAATCTTAATCTAGTACATGATTTCTAACTGTTAGAATCAATCAAAGACTTTTTTAAATTTAAGTTTCTACCAACGAATGATTTTACTAAATATGAAGTTTTAAAATTTTAAAAAATATACTATTTTAAACACATTTTAACATGTGATTAACAGTTTTTGGGTAATAAATCACATCTTTAAAATAATAACCTTGCTTTGAAGCTTTTCTGATGAAGATAATACTTCATACATTTATTAATAATTTTATAAAACTTTATTTTTTTTGCTAAATACTCTCATGACAGATGAAGCAATATCTGCATTCTAGTGTGGTTGACACACATATGTCTAATTTTTCTTTCTTTTACAAAAGATGACAATTTTAGATATTTCCAATTATTTAAGGAGCACAAAAGATCATCAGTACGATGACATAACCCATTTAAATTTTTAAATATTTTGCTGTAATAAAAAATTCTTTATTTAGACACTATTCTTCAGTTAATTTAATACATTTTTAAAAATACATATACTTATAACCATTTTATTAAATGTAAATATGTTTGTAATCGAGTATCATTTCATACTTATATTATTTTTAATATTCAGTATTTTGGAATGAATATTTTTATTACAATGATTATATATTTAATGTGAAAAACATATTTGCAATGATACAACAAAGTTATAAAGTATATAAAATTACACAATTGGACAAAAAGAAAATACGCCAAGTAATAAACTATGAATAAATTAAATTAATAAAATATATTTGTAGAATATTTAAACTCATGACATAATTCTACTTCCTCGTCATTAGTTCTTATATTCACATGATTACCATTTCTTATGCTTGCTTATAATTGTTATTAAAACAGGCAAAACTCTCCATACAGTATTGCCACTCAGTGCAAGCCAGAGTAATCAATGGATGCCAGAAGCTTGTACATAAAATCCCCATCTCAGATCCAAGGTTACTCACTGACGAAGGCCACAAGCCAAAAACTAGTCTGGGGATGTTGGATAAGTAGGCCCTAGATGGGGATTTTATGCACAAGCCTTGTAGCATCCAGTGATTACTCTGGATTGCACTGAGTGGCAATACTGTATGGAGAGTTTTGCCTGATTTAGCTCTTATATTGATGACCATTCTATCTAGAAATAATATTTATTTGTATTATAGTCCAACAAGCATGCCAACATAATCTGCATTTTAACTTTATGACAAATTAAATATTCATGATAAAGCAATCAATCACTTATTGATATATGAATGATAAAGAACAACAAAAGTTCAATTGCATTTCTATATTCATCTCCCTGATGTGGGAATTTTAAATGAGACATCAAAAAGTTACACAAATGAAAAAAAAAAGCACAAAATGCTGTGTTTATCACTGTATTGTTTCCATTTTAAACTATTCCAAACCAGCAACAAATAATATTAACTATTTTATAGTTTTACATTTTTTGACAACTTCTAGAAGCCACTTGAATTAAATTTTCAATTATTTATTTTAACCAGTTTAACCTTTATTTTTAATTGTATTTTCAAAAATTTCAAACTATTCTTTAGAATTATAAATTTAAAAATAAAAATCATTCTTAACAATAATATTTAATCTTTATAAACATTACAAAAAAGTAATAAGCAGAAATACATAATCAGATTATTATTATGTATTTGTCATGATTGTGGATGAAAATATTTTGCAAATGAAAGAATATTTTTTAAATGCTATTGCTAAACTATGAATGAATTACTGTTAAGACATAAATAAAATTCTGTTTAAAACTTTTACTTGCAAATAAAATGAAAAATAATAATTGCTACAGAGAGAATGTGGCATTTCTTTTTTTTAGCCAATCACAACAATTTTTTTCTGTACATTAATACCTTTCTTGATGTGTCTTCTTCTAAAAAATATTTTCAAATAAAATCTGAGTTTAATAATAAATAATCTTATTAAAAACTAAATATTTCACAAATAGTTTGCAAAAATAGGCATAAATGTATAAACAAATTATAAAAATATATGTTTTTATTTTCAAGTGCTCTCAAGCCTAAATGTAAAGAAACTGTCAATTAAAGTCATTGTAAGATCATTCATATTAGATTCTCTGTATGACACTAACATTTTTAGAGTTGCTTTTTAAAAAAACAAATCACTATATATTTTAATTTTAGTTTTTTTTTCATGTGTCAAATGCATTAACTGGGAAGCAAACCTGGGCCAGCTGCTTGGAAGGCAGCTATGCTAACCACTAGGCTACCAAGATTTGCCATCAAATTATCATGAATTGGAAAAAGAATGCAAGATAGCTGCAAGAGAATGAATTAAGGCAAAATAACTGAAATGCATCAGTTAATTATGATCTTGTGGAATATTATGTGAAATAATTAGTAAATGAAAAAAAATAACAACAGTATTTTATTCTAATTGTCAGTAATATAATAATTTATATTTTTTTATTAAAATTTAATGAAGATTAATCCTTTTATAATACAAATGTTACATAAAGAAGAAGCAAAAGTATAAAATTAATATTTTTTTTATCTTGATAATTAATACTTTATTCTTTAGAAATGCATTTAAATTTTAAAATAGGTAACATAAAAGTTACCACAAGTCAGATTTTATTTGACATGTTTGAATTTTCTTAAAGCCATTTTTTTAGAATTATATAATCATCTAACATTAAATATTAAAAGCTTTTAGAAAAAATTTTAAACTCTGTTTAAATTTTCAATTACAGTCAACTATTGGTAATAACATACATGTTAGTATATAACACAATGTTTTGAGTGCTGCTATTCTCTTCTGTTGCTAGCCTGACCAGTGTCAAGACTAGTAATCACAATAATCCAACACATAATTTCTTCTAAAATGACATCACCACAAATCTTTAGGCAAACATTATATAACATCTATTTTGATAATATAAGTTGAAAGTAATATGTTTGACATTTTTGTTTTGAAAGACACTCTGATAAATATTAAAGCAATATTTCATTACTGCCATGTTTTAATTAACAAGCAAAATATATTTTTTTGTAAATGGCATGTAATGTTATTAAGATATTATTTTTTTGTAATCCATAAAAATACCCAGTGTTTGTCTATAATAGAATTTTGTTTTTGAAAGGTGGTGTTCTTTTGTACATACTATGCATTGGAAAAATACTATTTCCACATGAAAATTAATAAGAAGTCATTAATCATGTCAGTTTTTTTAATAGAACGCTGGTATTAGTTACATTAAAAATGTGGAATGATTGGCAAAAAAGTTTTAAAGTGTAGATCTACATAAAAATTGTGGACAAAATTAAATTATTAGATGAGAGTGAAGAATTATACAAATTAAAAAAAAAGGAATTAACCTGTATTGACAAACATTGCAATATATGTATATTTATTTAAATAGTGGGTACATGATAAATGATACTATTTTGACTTCACCAGCAGCTAATTCTGCAGCAGAACTCATGGCACTGCTTGATATCTAGAGTATATTTGTTGGAAAATTCATTCACAAATCTTGAATCAAGACCTCTTTATTACATTGCTAATGGCATTTGTGACACTTACTGAACACAAGATTGCTAACAATTTGTACTTATAGAGTTTGATGGCTTTGTTAAATGCACTTCTTCTATTGATTTACATTAGTATTAAAATGTAAATAGCAACAGATTTGTTTCCAAATAAATTTACTATTCCCCCCTCCATAAATTTAACATGTATATTGTATTGTATATATTTTCTAAATAAATAATATTATGTTTTTGTAAATATAAAAATACATTATATCATATTTATTTTTTAAATAAATAACATTATTTTCACATATTAAAATGTACATTGTGTCATTCTTCTGTTTTTTAAATAAATGACATTGTTTTCATAGTTTCATGTTGTACATACCATCCTCCTTTTAACATATTATGAAACTTTAAACAGTCTGATATTTTTTTAAAAAAAACCCAAATAGATTGATTAATATTTTCTTGACCTTTTTATTTGTGGGTATAGGCTTAACAGACCTATAGAAGATCAGTACTAATAAAATATTATTTTAGGTATCATCAAAATATAATTATTTTTGTACCATGTCAGCTGTCAAATGGCAAACATTTGTTTAAAATGTTCTTTGGCATTTACTTCTGTTTTCCTGTATGGCCATAGTAAATAATATTGATAACATCACAGTTAATTTCATATACAATTCCCATTTTTTGTATTTTATATCATGACTTAATTTATAATTATCTGTTAATTTATCCAGACACTTATCATTCAACCATCCAATATTTATATGCATATCAATATAATTTTTGTTTTTTTATTAATGTGTAATAAATTTTGGGATAATATGAATGTTTGATTTATTTCTTACTTGAACTCTTGTTACTATCATCATTATAATCATTTTGCATAGAGATTATGTAGCATTTTATTTTATTTTCTAGCACAGAGATAGTATACAATTTAAACAGTAAGGATTTTTCTTCCTAACATATGCACTGTATTGTTTATTTATAATTACTCAATGACATCTTGTTGAGTATTGAGGAACCTCTTGAATTAATATATAAGATAGAGACTTTTTAAATAATGAGTCACTATCTTATCTTTAAATCTATTTTCTAATTATATAGGCCAATCTAAAGCACCCCAGTTTAAGAGCATTAAGATATTTCTCTGTTCACTTTACTTCCATTATTTTCCTTCTGCATATTAACTCTCATAAAATCTTTAAATTTATTACATGTTAACACTAGAAAGTATTAGAAATTATGTAACATTTGATTTTATTTTTTAGTGCAGAGATAATATGTAATTTAAACAAGAAGATCATTTCACCCTAACATAAGCACTGAATTGTTTATTTATAAAATCAAATGTTATATAATTTCTAATATTTCTAAGTGTTAACATATAGTAAATTCAAAGATTTTTTGAGAGTTAATAAACAAAAAGAAAATAATGAAAGTAAGTGAACAGTGAAACATCTTCACACTCTTAAACTGAGATGCTTTAGATTGGCCTATATCATTAGAAAGTAGGTTTAAAGATAAGATGGCCACTTTTATCTTTTCAAAAGTCTGTGTTAGGATTAAAAGACAGAAATAGTAAAAAAATCCCATGTTTTTTAAAAAATATATATGACAAAATATTTAATTCTGAATTAAATTTGAATATATTGATGTTTTAATGCCACTGTCAAATGTAACAAACATATAATATTATTTGAAAGCTCTTCTAAATATCATTCTATTAAAGAGTGTCTAAAACAAAACCAAGTGTTTGATTAGTTATCTAACATTATACATCATTAAAATAAAGTGCAAATGTGTATTAATGGCTTTTAAAAATTTGTTAAATAAACAATGTAAATATGAAAATTTAAAATATTGGATTATATCTAATGCATACTTATTAACAGTGGAATACACATGCACATTAAAATTAAATAATAGTGTAAATATTGTATTATTGAAGCAATATAACTTTCTTAATAGAAAATGTAAATAAATTTATGCATGAGAATCTGAATGGGTTTTCAAACAAGAACTATTTTTAATAAATTATTGATATGCTGTTTAAATTTGATCTAAGTATTGGTAAAGAAGTCTAAAAGTTATATCAGTTTTGTTATAACTATAGTACTTCAGAAAAGATAATTGAGATAAGCTAATATGTAATAGACTCTCTTTTATCTTTGCTATGCAGTGCAAAATCGTCCAAATATTGGAGGCAAAGCCGTAGACGATGCTATTGAACATTGTGAGTCATATTGTGGCTGTAGATAATATTTTTAGTAAGTAGGCATGTAACTAGAAGTAGAATTACTTAGACAATATCAGAAATCGGAAGAGATGTGGGCATTATTTTTATGTGTGTGTGTATTTGTGTAGGGATTCTTTTAAATAAAATAAAAAACATTTAGACATTTAAAAAATGTATTTTATTTGCAGATATTTCCTATCTCTATCAGCAATTTCACAGAATTATCCAAAAAATTATATAAAAACTTTTGAAATAAAAAAATTATATAAAAATTAAAAAGTTTAAATTCAATAAATTTCTACTCACTAATAAACATTTTTGTTTTAAAGGTATTATTTAATTATTATTTTTTAAAACATTAATTTGTTTTACTGTAACATACTTAATCTCTAAGTTTATTTTATAGAAATAAATGGATAAAAACCGTAAGATATTGACCAAACTTATTAAATGCCTAAAGCCACATTTTTAACTTTTTCTTGCAAAAGCACTGGAAAAAAATGTCTTAGTTTACAAATTTTATTTCATGGGTGTGAGGGGCGCTAAAATTAATTTTGCGCAAAGATACCTCTTACCTACATGGTCGCACCGTATAGAAATACTTATAAATACGCACAAACAATATTTTATTCTGTATCAAAATGTTATAATGCTAAATAATTATTATATTTGCAATATTTTAATCAAATAGCTTATTATTTTAAATATAATGCTTGATGAAGCCATATATTCTCCTAGCTAATTTTTTAAAATCTTTTAAAAATAAATTTTCTTAATTTGGCTTAAGCAAAAGTATATATTAAATCTACTTAGCAATACTGTATTATAAATTGAATTGGAGTTGATTAAACTCCTACTAGCTGTAAAAATAATGAACAAACTCATCTCAGTGTTAACAAAATGTATAAGAATACAACGATTGTTCACTCTTTACATTTTGGTAGTAAATTAAACTTAGATTGCTAATGATGTTGAAATTTAGGAATGGAATTGATATTTAAGTGCAGAACTAAATGCAGCAATATTAATCAACATTAACCAAATCTAATATCATTAGAATATAAAAAATAAATGACAGTTCATTTTTTATAGTTTGCTGATATAGAGTTGTAGTGTTGTTATTTTAACCGGTAGAGGGAGATTACTCGACTCCAGTTCAGTTTGTAATATACATTAATGTTTTATAAATTTAATATTTATTTATTTAATTTGACTTGTAATGAATTATCAATATAAATGTTGTTTAAAATAAGGCACTTCCTTTATTCTTTACATAATTGAATATTATTTCATAATTAATATTACGTATTTAAATCTTCGCTTCTAAATTTCAAAATCGTTAGAAAAGCATCAGAAAGCAAAGAATAGATAGCTATTCTATTTTTTGTCCACTTTGCTGGCATAAAGGAAGTGAGTTTATTATTTTAGCTAGGGAAAGATTAATCAACTTTAGTTCAGTTTATTATTTGACTAATAAACTTTATAAATGTTGTTAATACATATTTCAGCATTCCTTTTCTTATCAGATGGTTCTACCAATGCAAAATGATCATCTGCATTAGCTGTTCTATTTTCCTTGTGTCATAGCATCAACCGGGAAGCGAACCCACAACCGTCTGCAACTAACTACTTGCTTGCAAGGCAACTGCGCTGACCTCTCGGCTAACAACGCTTGACTGCATTAGCTGTTCTAGATTATCAAACATAGTAAATAGTTCAAATAAGGATGAAGTTAATTACAATCCAGAAGAAACATAGTCTTATTTATAAAAGGACTAATTCTGATTTTTAAGCAAAAGCCAATTTCCCACTCCTTTTCAAGTCTATGCAAGTGAAGAAATTTTAAAGCAAATATTATAATACAATAAATACAGCATTAATTCTTATAAACAACTAATGCAAATAGTCATTTTTCATTGGCTAAACAATCTAATAAAAAAAAGCTGAAATGTTTGTTAACAGCATTCGGTTTATTAGTCAAGACTGAAAATTACATATAGGCTGCATTTATTATATTACAAATATTTGATTAAAATTATTAACTTTGCATGGACTTGAAAATGAATAAAAATGTGGTTTACTATAAAAATTAGAAATAGGCCATATACAAATATATCTGGATTGTAAGGATTTTACTCTTTTTTTTCTCATGTGTCATAGCATCAGCCGGGAAGCGAACCCGCTAACCCGGGACAACTGCTTGTAAAGCAGCTGTCAATGACCTCTCTACCACCAATGCTTGACAAGGATTTTACTCTTATTTGAATAATTTACTATGTTTGATCTATACTGAACCAGATGCTCTATCCCCTTCAAAAGCACCATCAGAAAAATCACAATTAGAATACACAATTTTAAAGAACTTAAAAGAAAATTGAATTTAAAATTTTTTGTACTTTATTTATTTTATTTATTAAGAGTATGTGCCATGACACATTTACTCTATTAATGAGGGAAATTATAAAACCATTTTTATAATTTAAAATAGGTTTTAATTGTGATCAGTTTATTTTTATTTTGTTGAGTGAAATTTATTTTAAAAGCTGAGACTTATTTTTTTTAAATTAATATTTGAAAATGGATAAGAATTGTAGTTGGATTTTGTTTTTGATTAAGATTAAGCAGGAGATAGAGATTTACCCTGGGAAATACCTTTTAATCAAGATTAGGCAGGAGATAATAATTTGATATAAAAGCTTCCAGTTTTTGATTGTTATTATTTTAACTTTTATATTCGCTAATGGTGGACTGTTAACCTACATAACTTTTATATTCACAGATCATCTAAGTTAGATTTCTGTGGACTGCTAATAGGAGATTTTGCAGATGGTATTTGCTGCATGCTGTGCGCAGAAATAAGTGCTTAGCTACTTGCCAACAGAAGAAGTGAATATACTAAGACATTGGAAACACCAAACGTCCATCCAGAATGCAGAAACTACCTATCTTGAAGAACCATGTTAACAATATGCCATGCTAAATCTGTTCAAGATGAATCCCAGAGCTCCATAATTGTGTCATCATGAACATGCCTTAATGCCCTAGCCCAGAACTGATTCCGCATACTGCTGTCATATTCCCAACCCGAGAAGTAGAAATCCAAAACCTTTGTAATGAACTGTAAATATAAATAAACTGTGTTATGCCACTGGAAGAAATCAATCAGACAGAACATTATTCCTTGAGGTAAACAAACATTTTCATATTATAACCAGAGTTTAAATCTCTATGCTAAAGTCTCAGTTTAATCTAAAAAAAATCTGCATCTATAATAAGATATATAATCATTTAAATATCACTAATTACTTTATTATGTATTTTTCTTATTATTACATATATTGAAGTCTTAGTTTTAAGATTTTCATATTTTAAATTTATTTATATGCTTAGTGTTTTTTTCCTTTTATATTACTAACCCTTGATAAATGCTTGGACAGATATTGGTAATTTTCTTTTTAACTCACCTGTCCCTTATTATTCTGTTATGATTAATTTAGACAATCTTGGTTTGTGTTTCATGCAGATTGTAAATCTTTTGGCTGGCAATTTATTGAGTGTATTGTTCTGTTTTTCTTAATCAGTAGAAATTTTGGTTTTTCTAACCTTCAGATTATGTAATACCATAATCTTTTCTTTTTTTTTTGCTTGTCAGAATCAACCTTGAAGGTCTTGAATATGACCTTTCATGAGTATTTGCAGGCAAATGACACTATTATAATATCCCAAGGTTTTGTCAGGTTGTAGGAAATATTGCTCTGTGCTGATTTGTTGTATTTTTTGTACGAGACCATTTTGTTTTTAAATCTCTAACTAAAGGAAACTGGAATTTGTTTATATAAATCACTAGCAGGAAGACATCATAAATCCCTTTTAATTCTTAGGTGAGAAAATAAACTTATCTGCCAGAGTGTTTAATGTTACAGTACTCTCGTACACTCTTTGATAAACCAGGTGGAGGAATTTAGGTCAAACTTTCATTTTTTGTTTGACAAATATTTTAGATTTAATAAATTTTAAAATTTTTATAATTATTTTTGGCTGACGTTTGTTTATGTGTTCTTTCCTCAATTGTCTGAACAATGTTAAAGATCTCTTTCTCTCCCTAAGTCTAGCTGGTAGCATTGATCATCATTGTTAACTTTTGGATCACTGTAAATTAAATTTTCTAGGTAGTTTGTGATCTAGTGGTGCACTTGGTGATCAAAAGAAGATTAAAGTGACTGGTACAATTCATGCATCTAAGACAACTAATGCAAGGGTCATTTTTTATTGGCTGAGTGCTGAAATTTTTATTGACAACATTTAGTTCATTAGTCAAGACTGGAAAATTATGTACAATATTGGGAAATGAGGTTTATCATAACAAATTAATTTGGAGATCATTTGCTAAAACATTCATTCATTAAAGATGAGTTAAATAATGATATCTAAGGTTATAAGTATAAATAAAAAAATCCACACAAAATTAATTGCTATACATATTGTAGGATTAAGTTTTAATAAAAACTAAATTCAACTTGTAAAATCACAAAATAAAAATATAAACAAACTTACATATCCTAATAAGATGATTGATTTCAGAACATTTTTTTTTATTTGCATGAATATGATTTTGTTTTTACAAATTTCTCAAGATAATGTTCAGGATCCATATTTGATTATTCTCTTATTCTTCTTCTTCACTTTCTTTGCATATCTTCATATAATTATATATATTGCTTATAACACTCTATTCATATACACGTTAATGCAACAAATTTTCTTAAAAACTTCATTTTTTACAGTTTCGACTGTCCATCAGTCTTCATCAGAGCTCTTTCTTCTTCACTGCCTTACATTTTTAAGAAAATTTGTTGCATTAACGTGTATATAAATAGAGTGTTATAAGCAATATATGTCCATATTTGAGCTAACTAATTTGCTATGTTTTATAACACCCTGCACTTTAAGACAGGCTTTAACCTGTATTGATGATATTGCTCGACTATTATAAATTTCAAGGCACATTTGATACAGCTTAAAACCTGTCTTAAAAATATTTATTTCACTTCCTGTGTGCTTAATAAAGAAATTGCAACTGAACACCTTGCATTCTAATTTTTTCCCCTGAATCTGGCAAATTCCTTCTTAGGAACATCATGTATACCTAGGAATATTAGCAAAAAAATATTCTCAAGCAATTGATTAGCCTTTTTACAAATGATCATCTCATTGATGTTATCATTTGTTTTTGACTAATCCACATTAGCAAAATAGATTTCATTTGCTCTGATGTTACAACATAAAGATCTCAATCTAAATATCCTTTGCACAATTTGTGCACTTTTTAATTCATCATATCATTCAATAGTTTTATCTCAAAAATGGTTTTTATTTTCATTTCAATTCTGACCAATATTTTAACTCTGTTTTTTTCGATCATGATTTAAATTAAAATTTGTACATACTTGAAAAAATTTTTTTAAAAAAGCTAATGAAGATAAATTGCACAAAAAAATTAAATGATAAAAAAGCTGCAAAATATTACAAAGAGTGTGGTAAATAAAGCATTGTGTAATGGTAGTATGGTTTAGTATTATATGATATACATTTGGCAATGGAATAAGAAATAGTAATTATACTTCTTGAATAAAAACGGTATTCTCAGTTGATATTCCTAATATTCAGAAATATTCCAAAGAATTAAAATTAGAACTTGCAAATCGTTTAAAAATAGTAACAGATTTTGAAGATGATTCAGATTTAAATGAAGTCAATAGGAAGATAACTAATATACTACTAAGAACTGCTACAATGACAGCTGATATAAGACAGCAACAATGATCAGCAAAATTTCTACTGAAAGAAAGCAGTTTAGAAGAGAAGGAATATGAAAATATATAAAAATAATACATTAAGAAGGATTAAATATTTAAAATTTTGTATAATGGTAAAAAAAGAGTTGAATAACGATATAAGAAAATATAATTGTGGATTAGCAAGCAAAGCTAGAGACAATAATAAAAGTCTCAAAACTATAAGTTTACTTTTGCAATAAGAAGAAAGGATGGAACTATTATTAAAAAAAACAGATAACAGCATGAAATGTTTAGAAGAGTTCTATCAAGAATTATATAGTAGTAAAGAACAAAGAACAAGAAAACTATCTTCTGCAATTACTATATTTTCTGAATTGCCCAGGATTTTAAATGAAGAAGTGAACATACAATTAAATTTATAAAGAAACAAAAAGCTCCAAGTAATGATGGAATTATAACCAATATCTTAAAAAAAGCAGATGAAGAAATAGAAAAATCGTTGTCAAAATTATTAAATGTCTAAATGATAAAGATATACCACATGATTGGAATAATTTCAGATCCATCACTCTTTTACAAGTTCTATACAAAATTTTTACCAAGATAAATTACAAACCTTCTACAACTTTGGATTTTATCTCATTTAAAACACAAGTTGGATTAAGTGGGTTTAAAACAATGAATCATATCTGAGTATTTAGAGAAGTTATAGTAATGATACAAGAATATGAGTTAGCATTTTGCTTTGGTTTTGTAGATTATGAACAGGCATTTGATTCTATAAGCTATTCTTTAGTGACTAAAACATTGGATCATAAAGTTATAGATCCAGAATATTGTCATATTCTGAAGAATATTTATCAAAATACATCAGCAATGAGTGGACTGTACATAGTGATACTAGAAAGCTTAACATTGAGAAGGGCATAAGACAGTGTGACTCCATATCTCCAAAACTATTTACAGCTGTGCTGCAAGAATTATTTTGTGGATTAAAATTGGAAGTAAGGAAGTAAAAAATATATAAAAATTATCTAAGTCATCTAGATTTTGTAAATGATCTAATTGTTTTTGCAATAATGTTTCAGAGTTTCAGGAAATGTTACAAAAGCTACCAGTTAAAAGTAAAACAAGTAGAACTAAAGGTAAATGCTAAAATTAGATTTTTCCAAAAAAATAAAATAAAGATTGTTAAACAAGTTAACCATTATAAACAGCTTGATCTGATTATTAATACATATTGAAACATAATGAATGAAATTTATCATAGAATTTAACTTGGATGGAATACTTTTGGTAGAAGTAATTTAATATTAAAAGGAAATATATCTATGTGTTTCAAAAGGAAGGTTTTTAATAAATGTGCTTAGCCAGTCCTTAAGATCCTAGACTTGGACAGTTAAGAAAGAGTAAAAGAAGTATGGTGAGATGTCTACTAAAAATAACAAGAAGAGACTGAAAACGAAATACATAATTGAGAGAACAAGTAGGTGTTACTAACACCATCCAAAGAATTAAGAGACTGGGGTTGGGGTGGACTTATTGCTAGTGGTAATAGATGGACAGTTAAAATTTTAAACTAGATTCTAAGAGGTTGTAAAAGATCTAGAAAGACACCTACATATGAGATAGATGTATGAAGTAATGAAATGTGCTGGGATAATGTGGAGAAGCCAGAGGTCAAAACCCTGGATTAAACTTGGAAAGATCTTCATCCTGCAGTGAATTGATAATGATTGAAAATGATGATAATATGTACATAAGTGATCCTAATTATTATTAGATATGAATAAAAAAGAAATAAATTGTACTTTATAAAACTAATAAGCCCGAGCTGCTAGCTGTAGTGATTTCACTCTGATTTTCTGAAGAGAAGATTCTGCTCCCATTCTCACAGAAGCATAGATGTTTTCCTTTGATCAATTCTATATTTCTCACATTAACACGTTGACGGTTGTTTTATTTGATAAATAAATCTTTAAAAACTCTTTACATTTGTAAAATGTTTAGATAAAATAATTTTCTTTCTTCTGTTTTTTTTTACAAAATAATCTTGCAATCAGTTAAAATTTTTTTTTTCTTATGTGTCAAAGCATCGGCCGGGAAGCGAACCCCGGAACAACTTCTTGTAAGGCGGCTGTGCTAACCACACGGCCACCAACGCTTGACCAAACTTTTTATTTTCTTCTTGGTTTTACTAGTCCTACATGGACTTTTTAGAAGCATTTGAGAGGGGAAGCAAAGAAAAGATAAAAAGGACGATAAAAAAAACAACTCAAAAATAGAATATAAAATGCAAAACATTTTTAAAATTAATAATAATAATAAAACGTAATGTAGTTGATACAAATTAATTTTTGTATTATTATTAAGTATAAGTTAAATGCTAGTTATATTGACTAAATTCGTTGTTGAACGCAAATGGAGGGATATTGTGTTACATTTTGTAACGGTGGTAGCGCGTACAATTTGTCATTATTTGTTATTCTCTCAATGCATTCTATTATAATATTTGTTATTTATAGGCTATAGCATAAACTTGAATTTCCTATTTATTTATAAATGTGGACTGATTATAATAAAGAGAAGAATTCTCAAAATTATTAAGAGGGTAGAAATTAATATTTTTTTTATTAATATGTTTTACTTAAAAAAAAAAAAACTTTTATAAATTACAATCATTTGTAAATATGACGATTACAACATTTTCATAGAATTGAAAATATTATATATATTGCAATGAACGTTCTCATCGGCAAAAATTGTTTTATAAATCATATTTTCTGAGCAACCGTGTTTAATAAATAAAATTAAATATATGGACGTTTCTACAAGATAACACTTATCCTCAATAGGGTGATAAAAAACAGTTGAGGACAAGGGTCATCTTGTCGAAACTCTGTTATATTTATTTTAGTAATCACAGGTTGCTCCCCCGAAAACATGATTTATAAAATATATATATGTATATTGTTGTCACTCTCATTATTGGGCTAAATTCTTGAGGATATAATAAACAATGATATTTCTGATATCAAAATTCTTAAAAGAATTGTGAGATATGAATTTAAAATTAATGAAGAGTAGATGGATATGGAGAAGAAGATTGCAAACAAGTGTTTGTTTAGAACCAATAATGTGAAGAAAAAAAATACAGGAAAGATATTCTAAAAAGTGTAAAAAAAAAGAGAGAGAGAGAAAGAGAAAAGAAAGGCATTTAAAAATTATAAAAAGATTGTTTAGAAATAAATGGAGAATAAAGATTAGGTAAGCTAGCTAATTAAAGAAAAAGAAATAGATTAGATTAAAGACATAAATGGAATAAATTTAATAATAATTTAACAAGAATTTAAGAGTGCAGGAAGAAGAAAAAGGATGTACATTTTTTTAGAGCTATATAAAGAAGTGAATAAAAAAGAAAATGATATTATATTGCTAAATACAGAAAAAACAGAAGTTGAAATAGAAAAGAGCTTTAAAAATATTTAATAAATTTATAATAAAATCTTTAATTGAAAAGCGATAGTAAGTTAATAAAATTGATTGGAGAGTTTAATTCATCAAATGTTAAATAGAATAATAGATGCAAAATTGAATAAAACAATAAATAGATTTAAAAAAAAAGAAAAACAAGAGGACTAAATATATAACAACTGAAATGATATGTAAGTGTTGGTATAAATTTTTTTTAAATAAAATTATATAGAATAATAGATTCAAGATGAATTGTAAGAATATAAAAATTAGATTATTACATAAAAAGAGAGAGAGAGGGGGGGGGATAACATCGACTATTATATAGTTTCTAATAATTGGTAATATTAACACATAATAAATCGAAAAATTTCGCGTGAATGTTAATTAATTTATGAAAGAAAATAATGAATGTTTTCATGCTATCAAACTAAGACGCTTTAGTTTGGCCTATATACAGTAATTAGAATGTAGATTTAAGGATAAGGCAGCAGCTCTTATCCTTTCAAAAGTCTCTATCTGGGTTTGAGAGTATCCTCAGTACTCAACCTGACATCTTTGAGCTATTATAAGATCAGTAAAGGGCATATATTAAAGATAAAAATCTTTACTCCTTAATTACATATGATCTCTGCGCTTAGTAAATAATATAGAATATTATTTAGTTATATACTAATAACAATAACTTCCATAATTTATAAAGTATTTGCATTATAATAATATTAAAACTAATGTCAAGCGTTGATGGTCTAGTGGTTAGCGTAGCTGCTTCCAAGCAACTGGCTTGGGTTCGCTTCCCGGTCAACGCATTTGACATATATATGTATATAAATAAAGTAAAACCTTGGGGATTATTCAGAATGGATTTCTTTCTGGAAGAAGGAGGGGATAAGAGATTATTTATTATTTCACAAACAAATGAAATGTAATATAAGGAAGATAAATAATTACTTATTGCATTTTTAAATATAGAAAAACATTATGCAAGGATATATATTGAAAAAAAAAATTGGAAAATATAGGCGTAGTAAGTAGATTCGATTTTGGAGTTTGAGATAGAAAAATGAAGGATAATCATGAGACTCCCATATTCCCTCTCACTTTTTTGTCAGATAAAATTGGATTTTTAGCAAATTATGCAAATGATAATATGTAAGCTACTATGTATAAAAGTATAGAAAAATAGGAAGAATATAAAAATGAAAAATATTTATTTTGAAGATGCGTAGAAATATAATGTTTGTGCACTTTGTTAAATTAATAATAAATAAAGAAATAAAAAAGTAGTTGGGAACTAGTATTAGGTGGAGGGCGGACCAAAAATAGACTTGGTTAAAAATCTGGCATGTTTTAATCTAATAAATACGGGATATGTAGAATAATTTGTAAAGCGTGATGTTACTTGCTTTAATATAGTATAAGAAATAAAATACTTTGTATGACCAGGTAACTCTGAAATTTTTAGATGGATACAAAAACAAGTAATTGACATGATTGGCTAGAAATGTTGTGAACTAAAAAAAAAAATTAAAAATAAATTAGATATGTTTGGAAAGTTACAATAAATTAATACAAATAGATTAGTAAAGATAATGTTTAATTGGATTATCCAGAGAAGACAAAAACATATTGGACAAGAAAGATATTATAATTAGCAAAGTTAATACATAGATAAGTTATTTATATACATTTATAGAAGAATCGGAATAATTGTGTGATAGAGAATATATTACACGTATGTAATTATGATTAGAAAAAAAAAATAGAATTATGAAAAGTGAATAGAAATAAAAATAGTTTTTAGCTATATAAGAATAAAAAATATATAACCTATAAAAAATGCATAATAACTCTAAAGGGATCTTATAATATAATTTGGTGTAACGACGAAAAAAGTTTTAAATACCAGAGTAGAGAAAGAAAGCAAAATGGAGTAAGAATTTGAAGGTGGATGTAGTTTACTTGGATTGGAAGAAAGAATACTGATTCTTTTTTTATTTTAAAGTGTAGAATGTTGGGGAAAAAAATCAGAATGCATTTTATGGAGAGTAGGAGATAAGAGGAGCAGAAGATATTTATGATTTAGATCTTTATAAAGAAAATAGGAAATATAAAGATAGGATGGTGAAACTAATGAAATAATTATTATTAAAATCGGGGGAAAAAAGAGAAATAAATCAAAGCTGGAAAAATAATTTGGAAATACAAAGTAGTATGTTTATTATATTGTATAATGATTCAAATAGAGGGAATGCTTATTTTAGTTAACATGTTTTTAGGCATATGACTTATAACATATAAACTTCTGAATTCGTTTAAGAAGAAGCCATTTAAAAGTATATCACATTATCATCAAATGATATATATATATACGTATAAATAAAAATAAAATAAATTTTAAATAATCACTTCAGGGCAAAATAACTTTCAAACAATTCTCCTAGGAGGAACTTGGCAGGAGAAAGCATTATTTATCATGAGTACCAGCCAACAGAGGTTAAAGAATCTTATCAGCTTTTTGTCTTTGTTTTATCCTTAATACCTATGTACCTAGCTATATTGTCTCTGAGCTAGTTATTGATCAAAAAATCGTAAGCTTGATTAAACCTAAAACATTTTTCATGTTTTACCTGTCATGTATTTGAATCCTAGGTCTTGGGAATAAAAACGAATGAAATAATTTATTATGTTAAGAGATTCTTTTATATGCATTAATATATTTGAGAAATAATTATTTTAAATACATATATTAAAAGTATATATATTATATGATAAGTTATATATTAAAAGTATTGAGATAAATAACGGCTAAGAGCAGTAAATGGAAATCAAATAAATAATGGCTCTAAACATAAAGTATATGGATATAAGCAGATTTTATTATTGTAGATTTATCTATCGAATCAATTCGATCACATATTTTTCTCATTTTTAAAAGATAATTTTCCACTTACAGCAAAAACTGTAAAATAAGGCCTAGTAAAATATTAACTTTGATAGTAATCATTGCCGGCTTAATGCTTTTAAATAAAAAAAAGAGATGATTAATACTAATTAAAGAATGAAATTGTTCTTGTTTACTTAAATGCAAAATGAATATATATTTAATAAAGTAGACAATCTATTTTAGAGGAGAAAAAAGAACGATGCAAATATTTTACATGTGTATGCGCAAGTATATTTGTGTAAAAAGTCACTTGTCAGAAAGGTTCAAAGAATCCAATAGCATCTATAAGTTATAGAATACTTACAACCAAGCAACCTCTTACTTTACATTTAGTAAATGAAAACTTAATTTGTGTGCTTGCGATCCATTATCTTTTGCTGCACTCTTGACCGCTTTCATTTAACACCCCTCCCTGTTCGTTTAGACTGAAACTTTAGCACTCAGTAATAGCTCTGTGAAGGAAGTGTTCATCAGGATGCGAGTGAGGGAAATGGCTCTTTTTACCTAGACTTACTTTGAAATTACTCCAATTTGCCTGTTTCAAGAGCTGAAAAATAACCCCTACAAGTAATATACAAACTGCATTTTTCCAATTACGAGACGAGAGCATTTAGTAAAAGGGGCTCAGAAATATATAAATTGTTATTATTTAACGTTCGTATGCATTAAAACACCTCAAATGATCATCATTAGGTGGTATTACGCCCAGTCAACAACACAGTAACTTTTTCTTCTACCCGCCAATCACGCATTTTGACAACAAACAATTTAGATTGTTAAAATGGAAGCTAATTTTGCCTCTTAATAAAATTAGTCCAATTATGCTCGTAATGGTGTGACAAATTGCTGTCATTTATATTAGAGACCCGGATGAAATGCAGGGCAAAGCAGAAAAAAAAAGAAAAATAAGTCTAGGTAGTCTTTTAAACAAGCACTTTTGCAAATGTAGAATGTATTAATACGAATCCTTGTAAAGTGCGTAGGCTTAATACATTATGATTGTTGTTTAAAAAACCGTAATGAAATATATATTAACTGAAATACGAACTTATAATATCATCGGAGAATTTGATAAATTTTTATTATATATAAAAAAAAATAGCACAAGTAAACATTATTTAAAGTAATAATAGAACTAAGAAAATACACATTATTAGCTTACAATTAGAAGACTAATACTTATTTAAAACCTCACAAATTCAATATACAATATAGTAGGTTTTCTTTAATAATGCAAATGATTAAAAAGATGAATTTCATATATGTATTTGGTTGTTTTGGTTTTGGAAGCTGATGTAATAAATGATATGGAGATGGGTTTATTTTCTATTATAAATAAATAAATAAATAAAAATTTCTAATTGATATAGTCTGCTTTTAAGCCGCTCTCACTCTTAAGAATAAATAACATTATTATTTTATCTAAAAAAATCAGAAAATGTTAAATTTAAATTTTATAAAAGTAAATTTGATAAGTCTGATAGCAATGAATTTGAGCTTCTCTTTGAAGAATGCAAATGGATTATCAATAAAGTATCTAAATGCTTAGTTACTTAATGCGCGCCGTGACAGCCTAAATGTATCTGCATAATTATCGCAGTAATTAATGCAAAAATAAACTTCATATAACTACAAATCAAATAAAAACAGATTAATAATCTTTTTACTATCTACTGGAAGCACATTCATCATCACTAGACTTCAAATGGAAACTAATTAAGTCCTGCTCACAGACAAATCAGATCATCCCATATTGATGACTAAATACGATCTTATTACAATTAATTATAGTGTAAAGGTCTCAGGTTAGTGTGGGTTGGACATAAGTGTTGAAGTATTTACTGTAAAACAATCGTTAATATAATACGACACAGCTTTTACTTTTCTGAAGAGAGGTAAAATATTGTTGACCACATGGGTTACTTTTACTATTTAGTGTTACAATACACATGCATCCAGATTTAATCCAGATTAATATTTAAATTTATCTCACATAAGAATCTGATAAAAACAAAACAAAAAACTGTAATTCTCTTATCTAAATATTTCCCCAAAAGCCTTCATACAGGACATACACACAGATAATCTTAAATAAAATAAAATATTGTGCAAGTAACAAAATGTGAAATCAATGAACATATCCAAAATAAAATGGAGAGCTACCAATAATATTAAACAGCCCTGCCATCTTGCTCTCCAAATAAGAAACATTTGAAGAATTAGGATTTAATGTCTTTTAGAAACACCATCAGCATATAGCAATAATGCAAACTAGTGGTTTATAAAAGTTAAAAGTTTAATTTGATCAGAAACAATATTTATTTCTATAATTTAAGAAAGTAGTCTTCTAAGCAAAATGGCCTATTATCTATAATATTCTAGTAGTTTAATTCAGTTGGAAGAGAAGCCAACGAACATCTATAAGTTTTTTGATTGATTTTCACCTGAGGAAAGATTAGAAAAAATTAAAAAAGAGATAAAAAATGATACAGCTAATTGAAAAAAAAAAACAGTTATGCTCAATTTGCAACATATCCACATGATTTATTTAGCAACAAATTGAAAATAAAAATAATTATCTGTAATTACAGCATTTGTCACTATTATTATATTAAGAATCAAAACACCAAATTTTGTATAGTTTAATGTTAATAACAATATTTCAAATTCCTCTGAATTTTCAAAACTTCTTTAACTCAGACTTTCACAGGACCCTCAACTATCCATGCTATCTCATACTGCTGACACACTTGATCACACACATGTCGAAAAGATAAATAATCAACAATATATCTATTTCGTGCTAAACCTCATCAGTTAATCCAAATTATCATCTCCACACATATATACAATCAATGCTCAGCTTATATCAAGACAGACAGTCTTCATACTTTAATGGACAGATTTCAATTCACTCCGCCCGTAACCCTTCAACCGTCCATTTCATTGAAAATCTGATGATTGAACGCTCAAAGCCCACATTCGTGCCAACCTTATCATCCTACCCATGTTGACTATAAGTCATGACATGTGTGTGATCATGTATTTCAGCAGTATGAAATGGCATGGATAGTTGAGGGTCATGTGAAAGTCTGTGTTTAAACCCCCTATATATTACATATTGGAGTGCAGGTATGAAAAAGTCTGTACTGTAGAAAAAATTCATATATCAAAACTTCTTTATTACATGTTTATTATAGCAAATATTTTCAATTCATCTATACATTTTTTCTTTAGAGAATTTGCCAAAAAGTTTTAAAAAATACAAAATAATAAAATCCTTAGTCTTTATTATTACTTCATTAAATTCAGCTTTATTATGCTAAAACATCGAAGAAAAACTCAGATTATTATAGTAAAAATTATAATTTTATCTGAACATGTTTTATAGCATTTTACATGATATTACTGTACTTGAAAAATTAATATAAAAAACTCTTTCATCTTAGAAATGAATTTACTGTTTTGTTTTTAATTGTCCCCATTAATAACAATCGAAACATCATATTCAAGCTCAATAGACATCCAACAACAAAAAAATTGGATTATTTTCAATATTATATATTTATAACCACCAAATTAACCCATTGCTTTTAATAATTAAAAAAAGTAGTTTTTTCTTTTGGATATTGGAGCTTTTAGATATGCTAATCTCTGATGTCTAGGAGTGAAGGAAAACTTTTTCTAGAAATGGCGAATGCTGTCTCTGAAGTCAAGCAACTTGGCATTATTAAACGAACAAACTATTTGGGCTCATTTAAAGCTAAAAAATATTTGATGTAAGTAAAAATAGTTTGATGAAAGATATGAGGTGTGAATATTTAATTGTTAAGTCCACATTTTTTTTAATTTCTAAAGACTTCCAGTGAGACAGATAGACACAAGAATTCCATCCAATTGATCCAACTGAGAATTTTATTTTAATTTTGTCATCTAAAAATTGATAAAAGATTCTTATGTCCATCAATTCTCTAAATTCATTAATCTCAACAATGTTTTAAACCACACAGAGATCTGATTTACTCCATCAAATCTATTTAGTGCATTAATATAAATGACTGTGAATGATTTTGTGTTTTCAAATAGAGCAAAGTAAAACAGAGCAGATTCTTTTCACCCCTCAAAGTTTATGTCTGCACATTTATGCTAGAATAGTTGAAGTAATAAAGCAAGAAGTTTTAAATAATTATTCTGTTGTATATTTTTAAATATAACTTTAATTCATTAAATTATAAATAAGGCTCATACTTGAGTTCTTTGCCTGAAAGACGATTGATAGTACTGGCAGGCAATTATACATTTAAAATGTAATCTTAAAGAACTCATTTTATCAATAGATGCAAAATAAACTTTTGGTATAGAAATATTTGAAATACAGGTATACGTACTTCATATACATGGAACTTAAATGTAAATATATGGGATTTGAATACAGACTTTCAAGCACCATTCAACTGTCCACACTATCCTATACCACTGATACACATGATCACACATATGTAGAAAAGATAAATAATCACGGATATACGTATTTAATATAAACTGAGGATTGATTATATATATATGTGTGGGAGATGATGATATGGACCAACAGATGAGTGCTAGTTCAGCACGAAATACGAATATTGGTGATTATTTATGTTTTCTACATGTGCGTGGTCATGTGTATCAGTGATATAGGATAGTGTGGACAGTTGAATGGTGCTTGAAAGTCTGTGTTCAAATCCTGTATATTTTTGACATAGAAGTTACTTTCAAAAGATTTTCTATTGTCAAGCGTTGGTGGTCGAGAGGTCAGCAAAGCCGCCTTACAAGCAGTTGTTCCGGGTTAGCGGGTTCGCTTCCTGGCCGATGCTATGACACATGAGAAAAAAAAATTTTTTTTCTATTGTGGTCGACGAAAATAATTTCTTTGAAAAATAATTTTATTATACCTTTTTTTTTTTTTGGAAACATTAGCAGAAATACTAATTTTTAGTATTATGACTGTCATAAAAAAAAAAAAAAATCTTACCCACTTTTCTATATTGCTACTCACAGATTAAATAAGACTACATTATTGTTACATTTTATAAAAGGGCATACTTAAAAATAAATCTGCTTTAAAAATGATTTATTTCCTATATTAGGTAGTCCAATATATGATATGAGATAACTAAGATTTAACCTGTCTTGAAATTATTTTGTAAAACAAGTTTCCAAATATTTATGTAAGAGATCAGTCTATGATCCTTCCATAGAAACATAAAATATTCAGTGGTATTTATCATAATCATAAATGGATTAGTATTAACTAATATTTGTTAATATTACTATACAGTATAAATAAAAACAAAATAAACAAACAAACAAAAAAAAAAACAAATGAAAAAATAATTATTTAAACTATTCATAAATGTTTTTTTTATTAGATAAATTATTGTTTACATCTCACTTGAGAAAAATTAATAAAGACTTGGAAAAAAGGGCAGATTATTATATTACTTTTAATTCAGATAGATATTTTTTCTATCATCAAAGTGTCTTTTTGCTTCAATATTGCAACAATTTGGAATAAATATTAAGTTTTCATACTTTTCATCTCAAAGTATCAGCATCAGCAGCTAATGCATGATTGTCCGAAATCAGTTTGTGCCATAAAAAAATCCAGTACTAATAGCAGACTCTCAGAACATATCTCTAGATGTCTGTATTATAAACTGGTGAGTGAGATATTTTTCATAGCTTTCTAAGCTTTTATGATTTATAGTGCTTTGATTTCACTTTTAACTATTAATCAGTTAAATTTTAAATGCTGCTTTTAAAATGGATAATGAAAATTTTTTTGATTAAGTTTTTCATCAATAGAATGCTAAATAGTATGTCTTATAGATTCAAAATTATTATAATGCTTTAATGTACTCTCAAGCACACACACGATTATCAAAAGAAAAGTTTCAAATAAATACATATTATTTTTGGCTTACATTTATATCCTATTGATTGTCCTAAGATAAAAAAAAAACTCAATTTTTTTAAAAAATGAAAACTATAAGCCACTATTTAGTTGATAAAACTTTTCAGCGACTTTATTCTTACAAAATCTGTTCTAAAAGTATGTTATAAAAATAGAGTTATAGCAGTCTTAAAAACAAAAAAAATCTAACAAAACTAACAAAGACCCAAAAACTTATCGCCCATGAACTCATTGTGTTTCCTATAA
This sequence comes from Epiperipatus broadwayi, assembly GCA_028023455.1. Taxonomy (NCBI): domain Eukaryota; kingdom Metazoa; phylum Onychophora; class Udeonychophora; order Euonychophora; family Peripatidae; genus Epiperipatus; species Epiperipatus broadwayi. The sequence goes on along the minus strand of JAQFVV010006200.1, from coordinate 23,815,456 downwards.
GATATTTTTTAGAAAATCATATTTTGCCAAATAATTGAGAGCCATCTTCTGGAGAACAGTCTAAGTTTTATCTTTAATAACTTACATTGGAAAAAAATAAATCAAAAGCTCTTGTAACTTTTATTGATCTAATCTCAGTTTATATTTTGTTTGGGAAAAAGGTTTTCTAAAAAAATTGTAAAATCTTTAAATAATAAAAAAAACACCCCATTAATTTACTTGACAAAGTGCTTTCCAATAGAAAAATGAAAGTGACATTAAAAGATAATCGGAATAGATACAAATACAAACAACCGTAAGTTACCCAGATTGTAAAAGCATGTAATTTAATTATAATGATGAAATTAGTTTGATGTTATAAAAAAGAACTTTTCTAGAAGTAAATCAGTCTAGAAATTTTTTATTCAGAGATTGGAGTTAACTAATTTTATGGTGAATACTGACTATGCCCTATATAGAAAAAAATGACAATATTAAACTTTTGGATATTCAATTAAATATTGCCAAAAGAACTGTTACTAAGACATTATAGTCCATTCCTTGTAATAGTTTTCTATCCTTTTTATTTATTCCTTCATCAGATATCAGAAGAGAAGTTGCTTTCAAAAAATATACAAAATTTTCTTAAATAACTCAAAATATAGTTTCACTACCTAAGACAATCTATGATGTAAAAAATAAGTTCTTATGATGATTCAAACAAATTTGCATCCTAGATCCCGCAGTAAAGCTAGTTGTGTTTGATTTTTCAAGTCATTATTTGAGCTCACCAACTGATTCAGAATAATTCAGTCTTCTCATCTGCGTCATAAATAGAATTTAACACCTCCTGAACACATATAAACCATGAGCCGCATAGTTAATGCTTGCAACAGATTTAAAAGATTTAATAAAGCTATTAATGAATTTATCTTCTGGTTGTAATCCCTATAGCTTCTTTTATGATAATTTTTTAACAGTTAAGCTGTTTTTATTTATTTATTTTTTAAAAAAAAAACAGTTTAATAAAAAATACACTCACTTTCTGAATAATTAAGTCCAGATATTTTCGACTACATTATTTTGCAGATAATACCCTACCTTTCAGAATAAAATTCAGATTCATTCCACAACCTAAAATTCATTAAATTAATTTTCTTTTATTAATCTTGTTTGCTTTTATAACTCCACCAAAATCATTAATTTCACGATTCTAAGACAAGGATATCAACATCATTGCAATATTCTAGCAATTCCTTTTTTGATTTATATAGACAAATATTATTGTCAGGCAATTAATTATAGGATCAGAATGTCAAATATATATAATCCAAAATTAATTTGCTGATATGAATCTCTGAAATAATTTATAGAATAAACAAATAATATTTAAAGTAATTACATTAGAAAATTTGGTACTTATTAAATAGCCACTGTACATCGCTTGGTGGTGCTATTTCTGTGCAAAAATGTTTTAATATAATGTTTTCGGGCCTGGCCAAAACAAAACACTTTTCTTTTTTAAAAATGTACGTTATTCTTCTAATAGTAAATGAAAAGTTTAAGCAAAATGTAAAAAAAACAACAACACTTGATTAAGAAAGTAATCAGCCAGAATAAATGAAATTCCATTCAATTAAATTGCAGTGCAGTGCTGAATGTGCAGGGCGGTGGATCCATGGTTTTGCCGATCCAAAGGATCATCCAAAAGATGCATTACTCTGATCAAAACAAGCTTATGATTTCCAAAACAACGTGCAGACAAGTGCAGACAAGTTTGCGTAATTCCTAGCATTCTGATGTACAGTGGCTATTTAACAAGTACCAGACAAATCAAGTATAAAATAGTTCACAAATTGTATTAACCATCTAAATATATATATTTTTTCTCATGTGTCATAGCATCAGCCGGGAAGCAAACCCACTAATCCGGGACAGCAGCTGTCGCTAAAAATATTGTCTGCTAAAAAGATGCTAAAAAGCTGAATGTTGAAATATGTAGATTATTAAAAAAAATGTAGATCTCAGTTTACTTAATTGGCTCTGGTTAGAATGAGTATTGATGCATATCTGATATTTTTTTTTAATTATATATATATATTTAGATTTGAATTACAGATTTTCCTCAACTTTAATTAATTTACAGAAAAATTTCCTGCCAGAAATTAATGTTTTTAAAAAACAAATGCTCATTAAACTGCCAAAAGGTAAATTTACTGGAATTCATGGTGTTGCATCAAACTTTTTTTTAAAAAAGTAACAAAAAATCAATAGAAAGTATTAAGGAGATTGTGATAATTAATCTTGGAAAACTAGCAAATAATTTACAAATTGTGAAATATCCAAGTTCTTGTTTTTATATTAATAAAAAGTCTTGGATACAAAATATAATATCATTCAGTATAAATTTGAGCTTTATATTAACATGAAACTCCTAGTTATTAAAATTAGTTTAAATTATTGAATTAATACACTGTACAGGCTTACACACACCTGCACATATATAATGAATATATATAAGGGATTTGGACTCAGTTTTTCACATGATCCTCAGCTCTCCATGCCATCTCATATTGCTGACCCACCTGATCATACACATGTTGAAAAGATAAATAATCACCAATATAAATATTTCATGCTAAACCAGCAATCATCAGTTGGTCCAGATTACTATCTCCACACATATATACAATCAGGACCCAGCTTTATATTAAGATAACCAATCTTCATACTTTAATAGACAGGCTTCAAACTACTCCAACCCACAACTCTTCAGCCATCCATTTCATTGAAAATCTGATGATGAAACGTTCAAAGCCCTTGTTAGTGCCAAGGTTGTGATCCTACCCATGTTGACTATTTAGTCATTCTGACTCCTCATGTACTGGAAAATAATCTATTTACATAAATATGTGAGGGATGGGCAGACCTTTAATGAGCTATGTTTTAATATGTAAATTAATACACTGTACAGGCTTACACACACCTGCACACATATAAAGTAATATATAAGAGATTCGAACTCAGACCTTCACACGACCCTCAGCTCTCCATGACATCTCATATTGCTGACCCACCAATCTTTTCAACATGTGTATTATCAGGTGGGTCAACAATATGAGATGGCATGGAGAGCTGAGGGTCTTGTGAAAGTCTGAGTTCAAATCCCTTTAAATTATTGAGTAATTGTAGATGTCATACTAATTTTATTTACATATCGTTATGTATATGTAATAAGTTTTTATATGTATGTTAGTATGCCTGAAAAAATAGGTTTTTTTTTTTCATCTAATGTTTGTTTGACTAAGTGGACTTATTAAAGCATATTATTTCATACTAATGTAATTTGGATAATTAGAAATAAATAAATAAATAATCAGAATAAAGTCTTATCATGCTTTATAGATTACAATAAAGCCTTTGACTGGTTAACTAGATTAAAATTTGTAATGTTTTTAAGAAAGTTAATATTCCAGGACATTTCAATACTTTTATGAGAGATCTTTAAATGGAATTTGATACTACAGTTATGGGTTGTGATGATCTGCAATTGTAAGTACTTAAATAAAAGATTGCATTGACTTCATTTTTGGTTATCAAAGGCTACCTTGGCTAATGATATTACAAGCCTACTAGAAGTAAGATCTATCTATCTATCTATCTATCTATCTATCTATCTATCTATCTATCTATCTATCTATCTATCTATCTATCTATCTATCTATCTATCTATCTATCTATCTATCTATCTATCTATCTATCTATCTATCTATCTATCTATCTATCTATCTATCTATCTATCTATCTATCTATCTATCTATCTATCTATCTATCTATCTATCTATCTATCTATCTATCTATCTATCTATCTATCTATCTATCTATCTATCTATCTATCTATCTATCTATCTATCTATCTATCTGTCTATCTATCTATCTATCTGTCTATCTATCTATCTACCTGTCTATCTGTCTATCTATCTATCTGTCTATCTATCTATCTATCTATCTATCTATCTATCTATCTATCTATCTATCTATCTATCTATCTATCTATCTATCTATCTATCTATCTATCTATCTATCTATCTATCTATCCATCCATCCATCCATCCATCCATCCATCCATCCATCCATCCACACACATTCATTTTACGTTTAAAAAACTGATATTTCAATTAAGAATTATCAGGAAAAATTTATGGTTTTTAAAAATTATTATATTAAATTCAGGAATACAAAAACTCATAAACTCATTATGCTTTTTTACCCATGTTGATGAACAGCCCATCCCTGTTCTTTACTAGGTATGTATAATTATATAGTAATAACAGCTGCAATGATAAGAATTTATGGAGTGGCCATTAGGTATTTGCCTTGCTTGATTTCTTTAAGGTCTCAAAGAAGAATTAAAATGTCTCTTTAGTGTAAGTATGAGATTTATAATAGGTTGCAATGATATAATATGGTGATTATGAGATTGAGCAAACAAAACTTTATGCAACTGAAGAAAATTATCATAGTTTAAGTAATATAAGAGATGACCAAATATCTAGTAGATGAATTATCTACTGCTAGAATATATTAAGTTCCCAAAAATATAGTTCAGCTTAAAAGAAATGTTCACACATTTTTTTCTAAAGAATGATAACCTGCAGTTATTTATGAGCTATTGAGAAGACACATAAATATGAAACGAATTTATGAGAAAAGAAAAGGCATTGTATTGTAATGTAACATTATCTAGTCTTCACAGCCCTATAATAAATTTATTCTTGTTAGAGCTATGTAAAATGTGTGATAAATAAAAAATAGAAGTCAGCATAGCAGGATAAAAAATTTCTATCTAATACACATGCTTATTCAAAAAAAAATGTTTCTAGAGTCTACAATATTGGCTCAAAATTTTTAGTTTTTTACATTTTGATAGTGATCAACAAAACAATGTTAAACAAGGCAAAACTCTCCATGCAGTAGTGCCACCAACCAGAGTAATCAATGGATGCCAGGAGACTTGTGCATAAAATCCTATCTAATGCCTACTCATCCAATATCCTCAGACTAGTTTCTGGCTTTTGGCACAGGGTGGCACTATTGTATGGAGAGTTTTGTCTTATTTAATAACAATTATGTGCTCGTATAAGAGATGGTGATCATGTGATGTTTAGTGGTTTAAAACAATATTATAACTCTGTACAATTTGTCATTTTCAGTAAGTATTATAAATTCAGTTGAGGTTGTAACTTACTATAAATTTAGTAACAAACATATATCACTTGATAATGATTGTGGTTACATCTTTCTCTGAAATAAAACAATTGAACATTGGTCAATTTGTTCTTGAGGAAGTAAGTGTAATGATCAGTATTTTACATCTGAAAATCATTCATTGAAACAGAAAGGCATGAGAAGACTTATAGAAAATTATTTCACCTCAAGAACCAGCTAAAATCAATGAAGAATATTATTTTATAAGAAGACATTATAAGAGGAATCTACGATATATGTTTGTATACTCATACATTTAAATGTACTCAATTTCTTTTATTAAACAAAAGAAATGAGTTTGTAATTCATATTCAAGTGTGGGGATACCAAAGTCATTCAAGGAATTCCTATAATCAGAACCTGAACTTTACTCTCATAATCAGCCACCCAAAGTGGCACTCTTTCTTTTTCTTTTAGTATTTTGTCATATCCTCTGGTGATTATATTATTATTATTACTCATTAGTCCAAGAAACCTTGTGTAATTTGTTTGATGCTATGAGTTATTTGAATATTTATTTAGCTATGAACTTAATTTGATCTTATAACTAGGTTTATTTATCTTAATGTCAATTAGATATGAATATTGGATTTTATAGAATATTACTTAATCTAGTAATGTTTTAACAGTATGGAAATAGGTCCATGCTATGTATATCCAGGTGTAGGTGACAGTGAAGAAAAAGTCTAAGTAAGTGATGTTCAATCTATATAAGCTGAAACATTAAGTTACAATACATATAATAAAGTAAATGATTGAATATTTTGTACCTTGCTATCTATAGCGTTCATAATTAACATATGCTGAATGCATATCACATGTCAAATACCGACAATATAAACTTTGCAGGGCATAATGTTCATAAATAAACCATCAACTATCAATAGATTTATATTTTTAAATAATGAGTCACGAGGTTTATTTTGGAATAAAGATGCGTAAGCTTGTGGTTAAGACCTGTAGAGGTCCCTACCTTCGCATTTTTAACTGCTCAAGCTTTAGGTTTATTGCCTTAGTAAATATTACTTACGTTATTAAAATCAATGTGCGTTAAATAAATTTATAAATAAAGATGTTGTATTTAACTATTACGTTTAAATACAATAATTTAATTTCATTTTAAAGATTCTTTTCTTTTGACTACTTACTCTCTCCACAGATAATATATTTAATAATTTATTATAGTTATTTTTGAGAGTGTTTTACTAGATGACATATTGTTATTTATTACTTATTAAAAATACTATGGTAATATTTGTAATTATAAATTTATTAAACGCACATTGATTACGTAAGTAATATTTACTGAGGCTATAATCTCGATAATATGCGTGTAAAATGCGATAGTAGGGACCTCCTGTAGAGGTCCCTACTATCGCATATTACATGCATATTATCGAGGTTATGGTAATATTTGTAAATGGAATCAAAATCTCTGTTTTTGATGAGTTTTGATAGTATACTTAATGTAATTAGAAGAGATTTGAACTCAGAACTTTCAAGCTCCCTACAACTATCCACTATTTTATAGAACCGATACACATGACCACATACATGTAAAAAAGATTTCCAATATACATATTTCATGCTGAACCAGTACTCATCAGTTGATCCAGATCATCATCTCCCACACATATATACAATCAGTGATTCTATTTATAGTGTAATTAAATATTGCTTCGGGGGGGGGGGGTAAATATTATTTTTGGTTATTTATATAAAGTTAAAGCCACTATTGGGCAGTTATTAGATTCTACTGCCTGTGTCCTGCAAAACCTGTCTCATTCTTTTATAATCTTGTAGTTAACTTGAAATATAAAATTAATATTTACTGTATTTTGTCAAGCGTTGTTAACCGAGAGGTCATCGCAGCCGCCTTGCAAGCAAGTAGTTGGTTGCAGACGGTTGTGGGTTCGCGTCCCGGCCGATGCTATGACATATGAAAAAAAAATATTTACTGTATTTTCGTGAATATATGTTACATGAATATAATATAAACCCGATTTTTTCACCTTTTACTAAAGATTTCCGTGGACAGGAACACTAATGAGCCTATAAGGCAATTTTTTTTCGGCTCTGCGAAAGCGGGGCTTCTTCTAAAAGATCTATTAAGAATGAATGAAAATAAGCATAATATTATAAAGACATTTTTAGATTTCTATACTTAAATGATTTAATAGTGATTTCTTTATTAATTTCTTCACTTAATTACACTGACCGTTTATATTTTTACTGTTAGTGTTAAATCATGATTTTTGATATCATATAATCATTCCAGTTGTCTTTGTACTTCTGGTATATAAATATGCATCTCATTTTTTTAAAAATTCTAAAATTAAAAAAAAAAGTGTGCGGTATAAGCATGAAAATACGACAAATAGCATTAGATAATGTAATGTTTATTTTAGTTATATATAATCATGTACTACTAAGTTACATACATATATGGTAATTTCAAAAATTAGAAAAATGTAAAGTTTATTCGTTAAAATATGTTTAATTTTGTTAAAAAAAAAAATCATAAAGATATAATTTAAATCTTTATCAGTTGAAATTATTATCCATTAGAAAGAATTTTCAATTTTTTTTTTCAAAATTAATTAAAAGCATATCACGCTTTTTACAAGGATAATTGTTAAAGTTAGAAATATTTATCTTTTATGAAGGAAGAAAAAAAAGCTTTTGATTGGATTTTATTGCAGATAATTATTCGATATTACATTTGATTAGTTTCTGGAGTAGATTTGCAATTAATCGACAGATGAAATTCGTCATTTATGTTAAATAAAATGTATAGAAATAATTTTCTTACAATTTTAATTCAAAAATTTATTAATAACGAAAAAAATTTAATACATTTATGCGTTGAAATATAAAATATATTTTTTCTTTTCTTCTTTTTTTTTTAGAGAAAATTTAATTGAATTTATATATTTCGTATGGAAAATACTGTTTATTGAAATATGCAGCAGATATTGTTTACATTAGATTTGATAATGTGACACATCACAACAAAATTTAGTTATATATATATATGGTTGAATGAAAACAAAATAATCAGGCGGAGATCGAAACTCATTGCTTCTTTCTACCATCGTGTGTAACATACAAATGTCATAATTTATATATGTAGTCATGCATATTTCACATTTTATAACTGTCCTTTTTTTCAAAATCCATTATACCACAACTATACACCAATATATAAAAATTCCAGAACACGTTCTCTTTCTCTCTCTCTCTCTGCTACTGTATATGAACTTCATAAACAGTTTCTATCTTATCACAAGAAACAAAGGCTTGGACCATTTGCATCTTCACATCTGCAACGTTGACAAGTTTTCTGTTTTAATTTATAACGTAAAGTATTTATATTTATTATTAAAGTTTTTCAGTTCTATTTATAATCTTAGTAGATGGACAGTGGGTATAATTTTTCTATTTATTTGTATTCTATAATACTAGATGACATGGCAAGTGCATAATAAATGATAGGTTATTATATTAACTTTTTCACATTTCACCATGACTGTTTGGGTTATTGTTCAACATTTGATTCTAGTACTAATTCTTTATTCTATATTAAAATTCAATAACTTGGCTTGATTTTTTAGAAATATGTTTACAATGGAAAAGATCTTTAAAAATAATGTTTGAAGTTTGCAAATATAGAAAAAAATAAATTAATGAAATTTTTGTAAATTGAACTTTATTTCTAAAACTTGAATAAATTATTTTTAAGTCATCATAAAGCGGTGAAACACTGTTTTAAAATGTAAAATTCAATTTATAAAGTTCCATGCTACAGAGTTTTTCAGAGTGCTACCAATCATAGTTTTCTTTTTACAATTTCTATGGATTTTTTACCTTGTATTTTTCAAAATAATATATATTTGAGTAAAATTTAAGTGTAATCATGTATATTTTTATATTATACAAATATTTTGTAAAAATAACTGTAAATATTTAAATAAATTTAAAAAAATATACACTTTCTTGCCCACCACTCAAGATAATGAGATGATGATTTTAAATAGTATCACATATTTTCTCAAAGCTTAAAACCAGAGAATCTACTAATCAATGACATTGTTGGTTTATTTAAAATAATTTCTTTGGTGAATACTGACAGCTTCAGATATTTTTAAAATTAATAAATCAGTATACATTTTAATTACAGTTTCTAACATCAAATGAAAACAAAACAAAAATGGTAATTACAGATAGATGAAAAGTGTAATGAAAAACTGAAAGATTAGCAACAATGATGCTCAATAATATGAAGCAGCTTAGAATCATAGAATTTATAAAGATGCCCATTTAACATTATACATCAGTATACTTATTATCTGTTTAAGTTAAGAACTTTGCAGAGTTATTAAAACTTTATTAAATAATGTTTTTTTATAAACTGAAAATAAAAAGTTTATTTATGTCAGCATTGTAATATTCTTCCTTTCATCTTATATCTTGTTTATGCATTGGTAAAATTATTAATAAGTAAATAAATCCACATTTTTTTTATCACTATAATAATTCATATTTTATATTTAATCAATCTGACAGTTTTGACTAGCTAGCAGTCTTTTTGAGAGTTAATATATATATATAGTAGTTTATTATATAAACAATCCAAACCAAATATTTTATCCCATTACAAAGTGAATCCTTTTTTATATCCATATATACATGTATACCAAATATATATCCTCAAAGTCTATACTATATTTATATCATAAAAAGTCAAAGGCAATAAGTTCATATTTTATAATTTTTTATATATATTTTATATTAATTAATATTATTGAAATTATCAAAATTATAAAAAATATAGCTAACTTAACATTTTTTTTATCTTTTATCATTTATTTTTTATTTTCAATTATTAATATAAATATTAATGCTTAAACTTTAAATTTAATGTTATTATTTATTATTAAATTTATTATTAAACCTACATTAAATAAATAAAGATTTTAGTTTAAAAACTATCTTAATGCAAACAGGATGGAAATAATTTCAAGCAATAAAATTATAAGGAACATAAAGTAAGTTATAAAAAAAATGAAAAGATTAAATTACTATACAATGCAAAATAAGTTATTTCATATTCAAATTTTGAAAGTTAAAAGAGTGGTTAGGATAAAGAAGGCAAGTTTTAGTATTAGTTTGACAAAAAATCAAAAAGTATTTATAAAAAACATTTTATAATAAAAATAATTTATAAAATTAGTTAATAAATTCAATAATAACAGGCAAAACTCACTATATATATTGCCACACACAGCAAGCTAGAGTAATCAATGGACACCAGAAGGCTTGTGCATAAAATCCCCAAGCAGTGTCTGCTCATCCAATATCCCCAGACTAGTTTCTGGCTTATGGCCTTCATCAGTGAGGAGCCTTGGATCTGAGAGCACTGCATCTAGATCCTAAGCTTTCTGACATCCATTGATTACTCTAGCTTGCTGTGTGTGGCAATATATATAGTGAGTTTTGCCTGTTTTAACAACAGTTATACACAAGCATAAGAGGAGGTAGTCATGTGATGTTTATTGGCTTAAATTCAATAATAAAAATTAAATTTAAATTTAAAATTTAAATATCAATATTTACTTTAATAATAGAAAATTGAAAAATAAATGATAAAGGATTATAAGTTTTTTTTAACCCTTTATTGATGATGTGATATGATGTACTGTGACTTCTCCTTAAATGAAGTCAAGAATCTCTCAGCAATTATGCTCAGAGAAACCTTTAATAATTTACATTTACTATTACTCCATCTGGTGAGAGCTTTTAAAAATGCTCAATCATTCACTTCTGTGTAAAATCTTTTATTTTATGATATAAGTCAATAAATTGGAGTTGATATTTTCTTAAATTTAATTTTATAAAAGAAGAATATTTTAACAAGTTGCATTTTATCTTTTTAAATATTTAAAAACTAATTTGTAACAGAAAACTATATTTCATAAATATTATCAATTAAGTAAGGATAAACACTTTTTCAAAAAATGATTGAATTATTTTTTTAAGTTTTTAAAATGTGAATGATGAAAGATAGATTTATGACAAATCTATCAAATTCTCTTTTAAAATCTGATATTTACTTTATAATTATTAAAATAATTGAAAAATTTTAACACTATTTCAATTTTGACAGATAATGACATCAACACTGAGTTTCGTATTAAGCTTGTCAAGAAAGAAAGAATACATTAAAATAAATCTTTACTTTAGATAACAATAGAGGCAAGATGATTGATATTTGCCAACTGTCTGTGAGATACTGACCTCTTCAGATTTTATTTTCAATTAAAAAATCAATAAAAACAATATAGTCTAAATTTATATTAAAAAATTCTATGATAATATGAGATCAGATAATGGTAAAACTGCATTTTAAGCATGAGAATTGCTATACTTTTCTGAAAGAAATTAAATTAAATTAGCTGTATTTTTGAGAATTTTTATACTTATCAATTATTCATAAATAATGAATTTTAAAATAAGAGAAGTTCATAGTTACATATATCTCATTGGTATATATTAATTATATATATTCATTGTGGTGATTATTTGCATTTCACAAAAGTGTAATAATAATGAATTTTTTTTCATATGTCATAGCATCAGCTGGGATGCGAACCCATAACCGTCTGCAACCAACTACTTGCTTGCAAGGTGGCTGCGATGACCTCTCAGCTAACAACGCTTTTTTTGATGACAGATAAGCAGCATACTTCTTTTTTAAGTCACAATAAATTAAAGATTTAATTTTCATTGACCTAACTAGTAACAATTTCTTTGTTTTGATAACTACATAACACCATTTTTTGTTAAATGAAGTGTTGATAGTTAGAATAATGCAAAAAAGTAGTAAAGAAACTGGAAAGCTTTGGAAAATACCTATATATACAAAGCAGATAAAATTCTAATATAATGTTTAGATTTTTATCCACAAAAAATGTAAGGGTTTCTTAAAAAAGGTATATCAAGTAGCATGCAAAAATTTATATGTTTACATAATTAAAGGCACTCCAACAACTGATTTTAATGGCAATTATATTAAACAGGACTTGATAATTTTTAAAAAAAAAGTAAGAATAACAACTATATGATTACTGCAATGGTAGAATGGTGATTTCTAGAATGCAAAGCCCATGAATTAGGCAGTTTAGCCTATCAATTTCAATGCCCTTATCTGGATTCCAAAGCAATATTGTTCTTATAACTATGTCATATCACTCATACTTTGATTGATATACTAAATAAGAACAAAATATGCAGAATAAAGCATATATTTTAAGACAGGATAAAAATTCTAAAACCAGATCTTTTCTAGCTAAAATATTTGCATAAATTTTTAGTTAAAACTCTATTCACATACCCAAGAATTAGAAAAGAATATTTTTGTTTAATATATTAGTTCTAATGGAACATATTTAAGTTTTGTAGCTATAAAAATATACAGATGAAGATATGTAAGGAGTATGTATTTTAAATTTTTTATATAGGATTGTTTTAATATTTATGAAAGATTAAATCACTAACATCACATGATCACCATTTCTTGTGCTTGCTCATAACTGTTGTTAAAACAGGCAAAACTCTTCATTCAGTAGTGCCACTTAATGCAAGCCAGAGTAATTAATGAATGCCAGAAGGCTTGTGCATAAAATCTCTATCTAGTTCAAAAAACCAAAGACACCAAAATGTATGAGTACTGAACTGAGTTCAGACCTATTTGACTATATAAACTATTGAGATTGGATTGAAAATATTGTGTTTTCAATTTTAAACTCATGGTTTTGTAGTTATGTAGAGATAAAAGTTGGCTGCTAGAGGGTTGCATTGGATCCTAAGATCTAGGTGCAATGATCTTAGATCCAAGACTCCTCACAAAGGCCAGAAACTAGTCTGGGGATATTGGATAAGTAGGCACTAGATAAGGATTTTTGCTCAAGCCTTCTGGCATCCATTGATTACTCTGTCTTGCACTGAATGGTATGGAGAGTTTTGCCTGTTTTAATTTGTGAAAGATATGAATAGAACTTGAAATTTGAAAGAATTATTCAGTAAGATCCAAGATGAATTCTGAGAATCAGAAATTTTACTTTTAAAATGATTTATAATTCTGTCTAATCTGAAAATGAATATAAATTAAAAAAAATAAGTTGAATTGCCATTGCCAAATTAAATAATTATTAGAGAAAAGCTCTTCCTCCCAAGAGATAGCTTTCAGTTGTATATTTTTTTGATCAATAAATCTTCATACAGATAAAATCCTCTCGGTTCATATTTTTTATTTTAAGGAACTGGCTTTTTGTATTTGGTTATGCTTTTACTATTTATTAAATGTGAAACTTATTAGAAATCTGAAATAAAGGTCTAAGCAAAGAGAAAATTTATTAAACATTTAAGGACACAAAATTAATGCTACAGGATTATTTCTATTAAATGAAATTCAATATATAGTTGTCTAAAGATGGTGGTAACAATGGTTATTGTTTTTAAACAGATTATAAAATAATTTGAAATAAAATAATTAAAGCCGATAGTTTAGAATTTCTCTTAAATTTCTCACAGAGATATCTGTTCACAATCTATCTTTTATATTTTAGAAATCTTCAATACAATCAGAATTACTTTTTTTTTTTTTCAAAATAATCTTTATTTGCACAAAAAGTAAAATATACATTGTAATATAGAGTTCATTTTTACAATCATGACTGAAACATTAAAGATTAACTAGTTATTAAATTAGATGATGATTACAAGATTAAAAGTAAAATTTTAAGTTATGTTACTAATCAGAGGTGATCTAATTTGGCATATAAATCCCATGGTGTGTAAAGTTTGAGTGTCATGAATAAATAATATACATGGCTATTGCTAAATAATTAATTGACTCCATGTTTGCTCAGCAAGGCTAGGCAGGCATGTTTTTAGATCACTTTCATTAGTTTTATATAATAACTTTAAGAAAATGTCTTCAATAGGACCGGTCAACTCACTATCAAATAATACCTTTACATCTAATCTTCCATATGATAAAATTTATGAAAGTGGCCAGGCGAATGGAGCCAAAATTTCCATTTTTGAATGCATCATTAAGGTAGACATTTGAAGAATTGTATCCTGTAATTCTCTGTAGGGCAATATTACGTAACCGAGTCCACCATTCACATTGATAGAATTACTTTAGATATAAACAGAAGACTGTTTTAAGTATTTGAAGTCTGGTTATGCAGCTGCTAAATTATCTTTAGATAAATAGATAACCTGTAAATATTTTGTTGAATCATTCCTCATTCCAAAATTTTTTTCTGGAGACAAATAATTGGTGAAAATGCCAATAAATATTATAACTTAGAAAGTAGTTATTATTTCTAAAGAAATTATCCATTTAGGATGATTTTAATTATAGCAATTTGATTTCAAGCCCAATACTTTCTGCAATCCAATTATGTTACCAATCATTTCAGATAAATACATTAATGGCTACTACTAATCATTTGTTAAATTAGAAATTATCTCTAGCCTAGATATAAAATTTAAACCTCAGTTAATTTTAAGCAAAACATGGAAGATGAGATGAACACTTGATATTCCAAAAAAAAAAAACAATCAAGAGAAGATATTTCTTGTGATAAAGTTGGTACTATAACTAATCATTCCTTTAATTTGTTAACTTGTACAGTTAAAATCACTATCTAGAAAAAGCAAAATATTTATTTTATTCTTTATAAAAGTCTTAAGGAAAAAAGATACAATTGAGAAAACTTTCAACATTGGATTACAAAACACTTATTGTTTTTTATTTATTTATTTTTCTTAAAATAAATCTGAAAGAATTAAGTAATAAGACAATAATATTTACTAAGGCTGTAACCTTAAGAATAAGCATCTGAAAAATTCGAAGGTAGGGACCTCTACAGGTCTTAGCCACAAGCTTATGCTTGGAAGAAAAGAGGGTAACCCTTCTTTACTTCAACCTACTTATATATATGAATAGGTGAAGCTGAAGTGGTTAGATCTAAGAGTGTGAAGCTATTCAGTACTTCACTAATTAAGTCCACAATTCTTATTATACATTAATACTCGTGAAATCTTATGATTTACAACAAGTCAATGGAAAGATCTTATAGTAAGAAATCTATTATGATAATTTAAAGTTGTAATTATAAATTTTATTAAACGCACATTATTATATTAAGTAATATTTACTAAGACTGTAACCTTAGGAATAAGCATCTGAAAAATTCGAGGGTAGGGACCTCTACAGGTCTTAGCCACAAGCTTATGCTCGGAAAAAAAGAGGGTAACCCTTTTTTACTTCAACCTACTTTTATATATTGAAGCAGTCGGATCTAAGTTCGATCCTAGCTTCATGATATCTCACCTGAAGCCCACTTCAAACCCTTGTATTAACCTTGAATTTCCGATGCAATGGGGCTTTATACATTCAATCCACACTAGTTTCCTTAAAGAAAAATTATTACATAAATGTGTGTTAAAATTAACTCGTTTGAGATTTAAATTAATCATTTCTATTAATAAATTCATGATAGAATTATTCGTGAATTTATATATATTATAACTGCGTGGATTGTGCGTATATATATTTATAAATATTTAAATGTACATATTCGTTCTAAAGCTTCATTGCATCAGGAATGTTTTACTTTACTTTAAATAGTTTGTTCAAATTTTTAGTGATTAAAAGCTACATTCTTTCAATAAGCTTTCAGATTGTCCCTTTCCAAAAACAAAGGGTAAAGTTTTTATTAATTAGAAAAAGATAAGTATTTAAAATGTAAGGACGGTCCTAATTAAAATCATTTTCTGATTTTAAAAATTCATTTTCTAATTAGAAAATGAATTCAAGTTAATGAGTTTGAAAGTCTTATCGAAAGAATGTATCTAAAAACAACTAGTAAATTTTTGTAAGATTGATTAGGAAATAAGCGCTAGCTGAAGGCATCAGATACAGTTTAAAGAGCCCAGGAAAAGTTTCCAAGCTATTATTCCTCATTAAGAGAAGCCATATATATTTCATTAGAGAAGAAGCCATCCAGTTAAATTATGAAGTAAAATAGTGTTTCTACCATGGTGGGGGGGGGCTTAACTTCAGGAATCTGACTACGGTTCCTGTAGTCCCCTGAAAATCTTCAATGTGGCTGCAATATAAAAATTCATATACCAATCGTAAGCTGACGAAAGCTTAGAGAAATCCCTCAAAATGTCATTCAAATAATTTTCCAAAATGCGCGTCTACATTTCATCCAACTGGACTTTGCCATGTGTAATCTAAGAAGCAAACCATGAAGAAATGGGTAATATCTTTCTTATATGAATTGCTACTTTCTGGCTAATCTTTGAATTTATTTTTCACTACCTTTAAATTAAGTACTGTTAAAAGCTCTTCTCATTCCTAAATGTAAAAATCTGTATAAAACTTTATTATTTATGCTATTTTAAATTATGTAGTAATTCTCTATCTATCTCTAGTCTTTAAATTTAATATCTGTTAACTTTCATTTCTTACGATGGCGGTTTGTTTATTTAACCCTATTATATATTTGCTAGATGATTATTAATATCATTTTTTTATTATATGCCAATAATAACTTCAACTTGATAATAATTTCCTTCATTGCATTTGCCGTGTTAAATAATATTATATTTATTTTTATAGTAATTCTTATCCACTAGAACAAATTTGATACAGTTCTATTAATTATCGAGTTGAAGGATTTATACAATTTTTGCTATTATATTAATGGCTAATAACAACAAATTATTAGCTCAATTTCTAACCTATGCTCCCAGCCACTTTACTGAGTTTATAATATCTATTTATTCACATTAATATATTGTTTCACAAAAAGGTCAATAAAGGAATTAAATGAATATATTCTAATTCAAATTTTATACACCTGGGTCTCATTTTACGCGATAGATAGGTTCCTCAGAAAACATGCGCAAATGAAATAGTGCAAAAATAGACGTAACTTACATTGAAAAAGGGGGGATGCGGTCTGTGAGTTATCAAAATTCGTGTAAAAGCAAAGCACCAATGTAAAATTACTTTAAAATTCGCGCAAAAAAAATAAGGAAATAAAATATGACTAATAAAAAATTTCAAATTTGAAAAAAATTGATACAAGACAAACTTTTTTTAACTATAATATTTAATTTTATTCAAAATAATATATTTTTATGCATAATTTACAGTACAGTAATTGACATTTTTTTATACCCATTTTAATTATTATAGCTATTTGCCGAAAAACACGTTCGTTTGCAAACAACTAGCGCCAACTTCACACTCATGTTGTGACAGTGGTTTTCTGGTGACAACGCAATTAGTAATTAATCTTTGAGACGATGATTTTATTAATTAATTATGAAACTAACAACTAAAAATTAAATTCTTATTTTTGTCTTTAATTTTCAATTCCGTTTAAAAATCAAATTTCAAGTCGCCGTAAATAATTTTTAAATTGTTAATTACAATTAAAAATCAGATTTTAATTTTTAATTGTCAAATTTAATTGTGCCCACTGCTATTACTGACCTTTTAAAAATAAACTTGCGGACACTAAATGATTAATAATTGATTAAACGTTCTTTTTTAAAAAGCAAAAACAGAATGTGATTTAAAATGCAAAATTAATACGCACAATGTTTGAACAAGTTTACGTTATAATCTTGTAAAATTTAATGTGTGTATACATAAAATGTGGAAATCATGATTTTAATTTCATTATTGCATAAAATCTTACTATTATAAAGTACTGAAAATATTGAAATTACTAAATTGAAAGTCGAATTCCAATAATGTGCTATTACTTTCAACTTCAAAATCATGTTAAATAATTCCTCGTAAAGCGAGACCCAGGTGTACTTTCTATTAATATTCAGGAAGGGCATGAGATTTAGGGCATAATTAATATAATTTCTAACTGCATTAAATACTTTTTGATTAAAGCACGTTTGACTTTAATTTAACTTGATCAGGTCATCATGTAGAGCATTCTTTATATAAAATGGGTGTTATTATTTAAATACGATGATTCCAAGTCATCATTTTCCGAATGTTGCTGACACGAGCCATCTCCTGCTTCATAGGCTTGTCCTCTGTGATATTTCTATTAGTTTAATTATCTAGGAAGAAAGCACTTCCTCCACTTGCTCGTTTTTTTATTATATTGGAACACCAAAGGCTCGTGGCTACGACCCGGCCTGGTTTCCCCTGTGTTTCATATCTCCTTCATAGGGCATTAAAGACTTGTAAGACACAAGCTGCCCTCATACTTAAATCACTGACGAGTCATCATATTTCTCGTGTTCATTTTTATAGCTAATAAGACATCGGTACTGTTTACTTCTCAGTTCCAATAAAGCCCCACTCTCATGCTCGTAAATTGTGATAAATTGATTTTATTAAAGTCGAACAAATTCATCTTCATTTATGATTAAGTTTCCTATTAAATATTAAAGTTGTGCCCTAAACACATATCTTGCTCTTTGCGAATTGATTTACGAATGTGAAAATAAATCTCACATTCTTTCCTTTAGAATTTGAATCATAATTTCTGTCACAGCCAAATACCTTTATCTACCTTTATTTTCTTGTCGGGGGCATAGACATATATAATCATTCCAGATTATTGCGTAATAGTATTGGCATATAACAAGGACTGCCATTCTTGTAATTATAAATTCCGTTTAAAGACTAGAGGTAATCTATATAATCACAATCTAAAACTTGAACAAAATTATAATTATTATTAAACATTTTATTAACACATTTGGTTTTTTTTTACTTTCCTTTTTTATTCAAATTATTTTAATATTAATGCTCACTGTCTGTATTGGCAACCCGAACATATATATATATATATATGAGTTGACTTATAAAGATTCTTAGTTATTTTATTATACTTTATTAGAGTTAAATCAGGGGTCTCATTAATCATCATCATCCGTTGAGCTAGTTCCTTGGTGCATAGTCATGTACCATTAATATATGTCATCCATTGATTTGATCTGAGCTCATGAGTTGGGTTTGAATTCAGTTTTGTTCGGCTGAGTTTGAATCCGACTTTGGATTGGGTCTTGTTATATTGTGTTGGCATCTTTTGACTGGTACAATATGAATAGGTGAAGCTGAAGTGGTTAGATCTAAGAGTGTGAAGCTATTCAATACTTCACTAATTAAGTCCACAATTCTTATTATATATTAATACTCGCGAAATCTTACGATTTACAACGAGTCAATGGAAAGATCTTATAGTAAGAAATCTATTACGATAATTTAAAGTTGTAATTATAAATTTTATTAAACGCACATTATTATATTAAGTAATATTTACTAAGGCTGTAACTTTAGGAATAAGCTTTTGAAAAATTCGAAGGTAGGGACCTCTACAGGTCTTAGCCACAAGCTTACGCTTGGAAGAAAAGAGGATAACCCTTCTTTACTTCAACCTACTTTTATATATGAATAGGTGAAGCTGAAGTGGTTGGATCTAAGAGTGTGAAGCTATTCAATACTTCACTAATTAAGTCCACAATTCTTATTATACATTAATACTCGCGAAATCTTACGATTTACAACGAGTCAATGGAAATATTACTTAGTATAATAATATAGTAAATATTACTTAATATAATAATGTGCGTTTAATAAAATTTATAATTACAACTTTAAATTATCGTAATAGATTTCTTACTATAGATCTTTCCATTGACTCATTGTAAATCGTAAGATTTCGCGAGTATTAATGTATAATAAGAATTGTGGACTTAATTAGTGAAGTATTGAATAGCTTCACACTCTTAGATCTAACTACTTCAGCTTCACCTATTCATATATAAAAGTAGGTTGAAGTAAAGAAGGGTTACCCTCTTTTCTTCCAAGCATAAGCTTGTGGCTAAGACCTGAAGAGGTCCCTACCTTCGAATTTTTCAGACGCTTATTCCTAAGGTTACAGCCTTAGTAAATATTACTTAATATAATAATGTGCGTTTAATAAAATTTATAATAAGACAATACTAATATTATTTAAAAAAATGGATTTACAGCAATTTATTTTTAATAATAAATATAAAAAGTCTTAAGTTTTAAATTCTGGCTTAAAAAGTCCACGAACTATTAGATTTTTTATTCTAGCACCAATAGATATTTTAAATAAATATTGCTTCTTAGGGCAAAATTATTTTGTTTTGAATAACAGACAAGCTAGAGGTGACTTTCTATTTGTCAATGCAAAAAATAAACAATAACCTTATATTAATCATAATTTATCTTAACAATTGAACTTTGGATTTCTTGCCTATTGTAGCATATGTTTTAATATATCATGATCATCATTTCTTTATTCTTACACAAGCTGTTAAAACAGTAGCAATAATTTTTTCCATATTGTACGGCTACCTTATATAAGCTCTAGTAAACAGAAAATACTATAAGATTGTGCATTTTAATTTCTACCCGGTGACTTTCTATGGAATATTCTTGAATTAGTTTCTAGCTTATGAATTTCAAAAGGGCGGGACCTTAGATTTGGAAACAATGTAAAGATCCGTGTACACTGCTTTTAGCTATAAGATTCCTCACTGATGAAAGACATGAGCTAGAAAATAAATTGAGAATCTCGGATGGTAAGGAAGTGGATATTGATTAAAAATCCCCAATCTTCTAGCATGTACTAAATACTAGATCTGATACTAGATGGAACTATTGTGGGCTATATTTTTTAATGTCATAATTATTATTTATTATATTATTAAAATAAATCATTTTTATAGCGCGATGTTTGTAAACTGTAATATTTAACACAGCATTATGCTGTTGCACATACGCTTTGAAGATTTTAACTATAAATGAATGAATACTAACACTCAATCACATGATAAAGTCTTTGGAAAAGACAGAATGGCCTGGCTTTTCCAAAGACTTTATCATGTGATTGAGTGTTAGTGTTCATTCATTTATAGTTAAAATCTTCCAAGCGCATGTGCAACAGCGTAATGCTGTGTTAAATATTATATTATTAAAAGTAAAAATACAAACACGGTTATTGAACTACATAAAACATTATAATATAAGAACTTAACTCATTCAGATAAAGATTAGAACATTCTGGAAAACGTTATGTTCTTTTGTGAATACTGTTTCTGTAAAAAATTCACAATCACAATCAGTAGTACTCTTGAATAATGTTTATTTCTTCATACATAGTGCAGCCTCATTGTTATGATTTCTGTTTGTTTCTCTAATTACAATTTTTACAGATCCTGATGTTCTTCAATTAAATACTGATGATATATATTACATATTAGTTTTTGATTTTATGATCAAAATTTTTCTAGAGTGGACAATGTTATTGAGATATCTGAAAAAAAATTTCACAGTTTTATATATGTAACTTGTAATAAAATTAAGTTTCAATGCCACTCTAAGTAGCACATTGTTAATCTATCTATCTATCTATCTATCTATCTATCTATCTATCTATCTATCTATCTATCTATCTATCTATCTATCTATCTATCTATCTATCTATCTATCTATCTATCTATCTATCTATCTATCTATCTATCTATCTACTATCTATCTATCTATCTCACCATCTATCTATCTATCTATCTATCTATCTATCTATCTATCTATCTATCTATCTATCTATCTATCTATCTATCTATCTATCTATCTATCTATCTATCTACCTACCTACCTACCTACCTACCTACCTACCTACCTACCTACCTACCTACCTACCTACCTACCTGTCTACCTACCTACCTGTCTACCTACCTACCTACCTACCTACCTACCTGTCTGTCTGTCGGTTGGTCTGTCTGTCTGTCTGAAGTATAGCATATTATATTACATATATTTAAATATGTATTTCAAACTAATGTGTAATTTTATATGTAAGATAAATATTACAGTCTGATTTTAACTACTTTTAAACTGTCTGTGATTTATATCTGTGAGTGCAATTGGTAACTTAAAGTAAACATTTGAACTATACCATGTAATAAATTATTAAACACACAATAATGACATGGAATTGAAATTTTGTTCTATTTTTTCAGATGCTGATATTTTTAAAAATTATAAAAATTAATAAAAAGAATCACATATAACAACTATTATAGAAAATATTTATTAATAATTAAAAATGGTATTTATTTTTTAGACCAGACAAGCTGCCTGATGGAACTTTTTATGTGCCAAAACACATAAAAATGACTTTTACACAGCCAAACTTACAGCCTCTAGAACAGTTCTGTTCATGTTAGCCATTAGCAAACCTAGATATTGTTGCACACCAATCTTATGGCCCGCTGATGTGCTTCACAAAACTCTACAAATGTGCACACTTCACAGATTGCTACCGTATCATGTGAGGGTGTTTAGAAATCAACTGGCCATAACCCTTGAAATGTACATTCCAAATAATGATCTTACACCCTAGCTGATGTAGTATTATATAGTAATAATTTTAAACATGTTGCCACACTTCCATACACAACTTTCAAAGTTTTTAACAATTGGAAAAGGGTAGGAACAACACAATTGCTAACTTATGCGAAAACCAGCTCTGCATGAGAACACATATGAGATAAATCAAATGGCTGAGATTGCATTGCTACTGCATCTTTTGGATGATTCTTTGAATCATAAAAAACATCGGTTCTTCCCCTGCACATTCCATCACTACGTGCTGAAATATTCCCTTTTCATGACCCCGAAATTGCACAGTAAAAAAGGTCTGGCATGGTAAGCTTATTAAAATAATAGCATGTTTTTAAAAGCAAAAACAAAAAAGAACTTGTTTGTTTCCAATAATAAATAAATATATAAATCAATTTATACGTTGTTTTCAATCCAAAAGAAGTACAGCAATTAATTTATACATGTATTTTTTAAAAAATTAATCTCAAAATAATACCTGAAATCGGACAATAAAGACAAAAAAGTCTGGCATGATAATGTTATTAAAATAATAGCGTTAAATAGTGAAGCTATAATTTTACTCTAATTTATAATAGCTTTGCTAAGCACTTTCGAGATTTCATGTTTGAATCTCATACTCATAGCTTTGTAACTAACGATTGTTATGATTATGCAAATGCGTTTGAATTTTTAATTAGTCCATTGTTTAGAGAGAGCAAAACATGCCTCTCTTCTATTAATGGCATTAATGTCATTTGCTATATAGAAAGCTTCTTTAACTTTTCTTTTGACATCATTTTTTTCTGTACAAATTATTTGGGCAGAACTAGGTTCAAATACATGGTCTGTAGCTGCTTGGTGGTCCCAGAATACTGATGATCCTTCATTTTTATTTTTTGGTCCTATTGTAGACATACCTATGTTGATAAATTCTTGTGTTCAGGTTAGCCCGAGTCTCATCATAATATGATGCATGGCAGCCTAATTGAGGGCATGCTATTTTATAGACCACATGAGGGGCTTGATCTCTGTTTTATTTTTAGCATTATTTATCAGCTGGTTAGTGTTAGGAGGTGTTCTGAAACTAAATTTAAAATTGTTAGCCAATGTTTTTGCAATATTTGGTGTTACATTAGGTACAAAGGAATTGTTAGGTATTTCATATTGTCTTTAGGCAATTTATTTCTTAGTTTTCTATAAAATATTTTTATTTTCTGATTGATTGTATTAGGTTTGAAGCCTATGTTAGTCATTTCCTTTGTATATTTGTCTATATTGTTTTTCTTATCTGCTATATATTTACATAAGTGGTGATTTCTAAAAAGGAACACATTCCTACCTGCCCATTTATATGTGTTGGGGGTATTAGATTTTGGACTTGTGTAACCTCATATGTGCAGTGGTTTAATTATCATTTTATAATCCAAGTGTGTATTCTCTCTTTTTATTAACAAGTCTAGGTATTTTATTTCTTGTTCCTTGTTTTCCTCTGTTCTACTAAGGGTTAATCCTGAGATGGCTTGAAATTCATTTTGTATGTTAATAATTCAAACGATCATAACAATCGTTAGTTACAAAGCTATGAGTATGAGATTCAAACATGAAATCTCGAAAGTGCTTAGCAAAGCTATTATAAATTAGAATAAAATTATAGCTTCACTATTTAATGCGAAAAAAAAATAAAGTCGCATACTTATAATTACAATTTTACTAGTGAAGAGAAAAACAACGTATTACATAAAATAATAGTGTGTTTTTAAAAGCAAAAACAGAAAAGAACTTGTTCGTTTCCAATAAAAAATAAGTAGATAAATTAATATAGATTTATTTTTTTGATATAAATATAATACCAGACATTGGACAATAAAACAATGGGACAATAATTAATGTAAACTTTTTTTTTTGTAATACTGTAAATTAGACAATAAAGAAAGGCTGGCCAGGTAATGTTATATTTATGTGTATTAAAGAGTGTAAAGCGCCATCAGGTGACTTGTATAGTCTAAAAAATAAGTACCTTAAAAATTAAAAGCCTTTTTGGCATATGATTTTATGCTCTTATCAAATGTTAAATATCTATTTTAAACCTTAATCTACTAGTGCATTCAGAGCACCATCTATTGTTCTATAATAGAAGTAAAATAACAACCATAACAACAGGTAAAACACAACATGAATAAAATAAAATTATTGTTAGAGATTCAATAGAAGTTGAAATAAATTAACTGTATTATAAAATTTTGTATACTACTTTATTATATAATTCTCCATTCATTTTTAATTGACTAGTTATTAATTAAATTAATTGAAGTTTATAAATATTTATAAAGTTATCTATATTATGATTCATATAATTATATTAAAACATTTAATTAAAGACAATTAAGCATGGATACAAAAGATGATAGTTATTAAAAATTTTAAATATAGAAGTGATAAATACATATAATGTAGGTAAAAATGCAACTCTTTAATATATATATATATAACCCCCAAAATATTAAAAATATATATTTTAATTGCAAAAAATCTATATTAAAAAATAACATTTTTATGCAAAATAATTATAATAATGATAGCAACAATAATTCAAATAAAACATTAATCAAACTTTCATATTATCTTAAAATTTACAATATATTAAAACATATTGATAAACATATAAATATTGTATATTAAATAGAAAAAATCTGAAAAAATTAATATGTAATTATACAATAAGAGCTTATGTAAACAAGACATGTATTTTTTTATATAGCGTGATGTTTTTAATCTATAATATTAATAAGCCAATAAGCTGATACACATGCGCTTTGCAGATGTCATTATATAAATGAATACTCCCACTTTTTCAAACCCAAGATAAAGTCTTTAAGAAAATATAGAATGAATCCACCTATATTTTCGATCCAACCGTATATGTATGGGCAAATCTAAAGTGTTTGAAATGAAGAGCGTGAAGTTATTAATTGATCACTTTAAATTACTTTTCTACATCGTAAATGAATGACGCCAATGAAATTTCTAGAATTTACGATACATCATTCTTATAATTAAACATATGTAAACAAGACATTTATTTTTTTATATAGCGTGATGTTTTTGAAAAAGTGGGAGTATTCATTTATATAGTAACATCTGCAAAGTGCATGTGTATCAGCTTATTGGCTTATTAATATTATAGATTATAAACAAAAACATCACGCTATATAAAAAAATAAATGTCTTGTTTACATATGTTTAATTATAAGAATGATGTATTGTAAATTCTAGAAATTTCATTGGCGTCATTCATTTACGATGTAGAAAAGTAATTTAAAGTGATCAATTAATAACTTCACGCTCTTCATTTCAAACACTTTAGATTTGCCCATACATATACGGTTGGGTCAAAAATATAGGTGGATTCATTCTATATTTTTTTAAAGGCTTTATCTTGGGTTTGAAAAAGTGGGAATATTCATTTATATAGTGACATCTACAAAGCGCATGTGTATCAGCTTATTGGCTTATTAATATTATACATAATAAGAGCTTATATAAAATATAAAAAAGAAATCATGCATAAAATTTATTGTGACATTATAATATGATTTGTTATGGATATATAAAGAAACAGCTAGATAAAAGAGCTAAAAGAAATAGCAGTGTTTTTAATAGGACAGATAATAAATCTTCTTTATGCATTTACTACTTAATATATGGAGATAAAATAAATGCTATAAAATATTAAACCTTTAAATTACATTAAAGATACAAAAAAAAAGACATATATGAATCAAATTATATTAAATATAGCATAGATAATTTCATGAATCATTATAAACTGCAATAAATTTAATTAATAACTCATTAATTTAAAATGAATGGAAAATTATATAAGGTAATATATATAAAGTTGTATAAGTTTTTAAAATCTATTTTGTGTTTTCTTATACTGTATAGTTATTTTATTCTAACCTTTATTGAATTTCTAACAATCTGTATTGCTATGTTGAAATTTTATTCATATTTTGTTTTATTTATCATTATTGTTATTATTTTACTTCTATTATAAATCAATAAATGGTGTTTGCTATGCAATAATAGATTAACAGTGAAAATAGATGTTTAATATCTGATAAGGACATAAAATCATATGCCAAAAATAGTTTTTAATGTATAATTATTAATATATTTTTTTTATAATACCTTCACATTTTCATGCGCATATTCTTACTATTTACAGCCTTAGTAAATATTACTTACGTGCGTTTAAATAAATTTATAATTATAATAGCTGTTATATATGATATTTTGTATTTTTTTATTTATATTTAAACTATACCACAATGGACTTTCTCTATTTCCATTTTTGATTACTTTTTTAATAATATGATCAGTTTCAAATTTAAATTTGAAGTTTGTTAACTCAGTCTGCGGACCAATTATTATTTCTATAGGTCTGTGTTGTTTACTGCAGCAGTAAAGTGATGGTTCAGAAATAAAGTTTATTGGATCAGAGGTTAGTTTGTTGCTTTTAGCATTTAGATATCACATGACTCCCTAGTCAACAAACAGTTTTATTTTTTTATTTAAATGACGTTTTATGAAAATATGTATTGCGATACTTTTCATTTGATTATTTTTTTCTCAATATAGTGACCATTAAAAACATTATTCAGCCTATTATTTTATAATATATAGTGCTGTCAATGATATTGATTGATAGTCTCATATTATAATATTGTTATTTATTATTATAATTTTAAAAACTTCTTCATTTATAAGACTAATTATAACTATGAAATTTTTTTAGATGGAATGGGTTACGGTCTGCTATTTTATTTAGATATTATATTTGTAGAAGACATAATCCCAAATTTAAGGAAATGTTTTTTTCTCATTTCATCATTTGTCAATTGGATTACAAATTTTTGCTTATCAGCAAATGTCTCTAACATCGGAGTAAACACTCATTCACTACTAGCTCAAATTTGATACCCCCTAGTGATAGTGCCAGTTATATTTTCAATATTCAATTTTACAACTAAACTTTTATTCTATATTATACTCTTTATATTATTTATTACAAATATAAATTTTCAAAAGAAAAAAATTCTAAAAGACAATATTTGAACTTTGCAAATATAGAAAAAAATGGTCTGAAGTGGAATATATAAAAAGAAAAATAACTTTTGTTTATTGAATGTCTATTATATTCTCTATTTAAAAAAATATTGAATGAATTATTTTTATTTGAACTTTATTTTTAAAATCAGGATGGATTATTCTTCAGACAACCTAAAGTACTAAATTTCTGCTTTAAAATTTAAATTGTTCTTATTTTTGTTAAAATATTCCAAAAAATTTCTGCACTGACATTTATAAAAACAATCAGGATGGATTATTCTTCAGACAACCTAAAGTACTAAATTTCTGCTTTAAAATTTAAATTGTTCTTATTTTTGTTAAAATATTCCAAAAAATTTCTGCACTGACATTTATAAAAACATTTCTTTTCAGTGAATTAAACACTTTCTCATAATTGCAGTTTCATTTGATTTGCTATCTTAAGAACACACTTCTCCAAATAAATTCTAATTGTAATCACATATTTATGGATATCAGCACCACCAAGTGAGCAATAGTGCTGGCAGCTAGTTGGCATAAGGTTCCTGTGTCTACACATGGAGAACAGAGCCACCTAGCGGCTGGAACTTGCATTGCTGCATTTGGGCCCCTACTCTGAATATTTCTGTGGTTGACACAGAAATTTCTCACTTGCATGCTTTGGGCTGGTTGTTGATGGTGGCACAGTGCCATCTACTGGTGGTAGTATGGTCCCTCCATAACTACCATTTTTTTAAAAATAAATATTTGACAGATATTTTGCTTAAATAAGCAGAAATATGTAAATAAATTATAAAGAAATATACAATTTTTTTTTGAAATGAAGAGAATGAAAAACATTTTGTATTCTTTATATGATACTACTACACAGTGATATTGGCAGCCCAATTACTTTTCCTTACCTATATTTTAGTGACATCTCAACATTTTTTTGTGAACTAATAATTCAATACAAATGTTGGCTCTAATTTTTATTGTTAAATGAATAGTAAACTGGCAAAATTGCATTATAGATAGCTGTAAAACAGTGAAGAGCAGCTGAAACCAATAGTATGTCCAATAGAATGTGCCACATGTGCATTGGAAAATGCACTAATTTCAACTATTTATTAATTTTTATTACTATAGACTTATTATTGTTTTGTGAATATCAGAATTCATTAAAGCTTGCATTAGAAGCAGTGCTTAATTTTATCCACTCTATTCCAGAGCCATCTATTGTAAACTTGAGAAATCAGTGTATATTGTATAGTAATTTCAAACCAAATTTCACAAACTATTTTTCGAATATCAGCTTTCATCAATGAAAAGCATCAGATGGCCCTGGAACAGTGTAAATATAAAAATACAAGTTGAAGAAACTATGGAAGAGTTGGTTGGAAATGAATATGAGGAATGGTGTGATGAAATAGAAAAAGTGGCAAATAGGGTTTTAGGTGAGAATATTCAGAAGAATAAAATAATAGAAAAATGAGAGTTAGTAAAAGTGTAAAAGAGAGGAAAAAAGCATGCAGAGAATATAAGTGTGCTATTAAGAACAAAGAAAGTGAAAAAGATATTAATGCTAAATGGGAAAAGTACTTAGAAAAGAAGAACTTAGCTAAAATAGATAATTATAAAGAGAGAATGAAACTAAATAGTAAATTATTGGATGATATTAATAAAAGTGGAAGAGATGGGAGTAAAAAAATTTGGAATTACATTAAAAGAAGAAATTTAGGGGAGAGAGAGATAGTATTACTGGATGAGGAGGGAATAGAGTGTAGCTCTAGAGAAGAATTAGAGAGAATATTGAATATTTATGTAATGGATATAAAAAAGATGTTAGATGTGAAGGACAGAGGAATAGAAAATATGAAAGCATATAGTAATGGGAATATTAGGGGTTGTTTTCTCATCCTTGGTGTTTGCCTCAAGATGTCACTATTTCTAGGTAAATTCCTAGAAATATACCGTTTCACTGGCCTTCACCCAACAAAAGAGGAAATTTTCTACGTTATAAACGCAGAAAAGTCCTCACTCACGTTATGTTGGACGGAGGAGTTGGTGGTGACAGAAGCCAACACAAATGAGACTTCTTTCTATGATAAAACACAGAAAGAGTTCCCAACGGCTGCCGGTTATGGCTTTTTTTCTATGCTAAAAGCAAAGAGAAAGAAATGCCTTGATCGGCTGCCATAGTAGTCGATTTTGTTCATAATTTTCTTGTAATAGTAGAGTATCTATTTTCTCTGTAGTTTCGTGTGAGAGTGTATGTATTTGAAGCAGTCGTAGTTTTTAAAAATTTGATAAGATGTCTATTTTTTTTAATGTGTTGTAACTTACTTTACTGTTGTAAGTTTAGTAATAATGTCCTGAAGATTCCATTACGAATGGGTAACCCTCAAAAATTGCTTTTAAGGGTGCGAAATGGAAAAAAAAATTAAGGATCACGCGAAAAGTACCGTTTTCGCGAGAATTTGTCCATGACCAGTTACTTTTGCTATACTGTATATATATGCACAAACAAAAACAACCCAGTGTCTAATTATTAGGAATTACTTGTCCAAAAAAGAAAATTAGTGGGGTATTATTATTATTATTATTATTTTTTTGTTTCATTTATTATTTCAAAATAAGATTAGTTTTTATATCTACACACTAACAAAAACAACCCAATTCCTACTTAATTACTGTCTTAAAAAAAAAAGAAAGCAAATTCAACGGGGTTTGGTTTTTTTCAATGGAGTATTTGAATTACGGTATTTTTTTTTATATATATATATACAAGATTTACCAAAAAAAAAGAAAAGAAAAAGAAACCCACTTTCTGATTAATTATTGTCAAAAGAAATGCAAATTAGTCGGCTATCATTTCTAAATTTAGTATTTCAATAACGGTATCCTTTTTATATAGACAGAGTTAACAAAAACAACCCACTTTCTGATTCATTACTGCCCCTCCCCCCCCCCTCCAAAAAAAAAAAAGAAAAAAAGAAAGAAAACGGAAATTAGTCGGGTATCATTTTTCAATTGAATCTTTCAATGATGGTCCTTACTAATAGTAGTCAGGTATCAATTCTAAATTGTAGTATATAAATGACATTACTTTTGATAGATTTAGAATTATGTCTTGCTTTTTTAATAAAAATAATTGATTTTTACTCTTGACCAAAAATATCGTAACTTTAAAAAAAGACACACGTAAAGTCCAACAAAAAAAATGAGAAAAAGCCCAGTAACTTTAAAGACACACACACAAACTCAAAAACAATCTAAGATTAATAAACATTGACTTATTACGTCTTGCTTTTGAATCAAATAATTGATTTACTCTTGCAAAAAAAAAAGTACCGTAACTTTAAAAAGACACACATAAAGTCCCCAAAAAAATATTAGAAAAAGCCCCGTAACTTTAAAGACACACACATAAATTCAAAAACAAGATAAGATTAATAAACATTTACTTATTACGTCTTGCTTTTGAATAAAAGTATTGATTTACTCTTGCAAAAAAAAAAAAACAACCAAAAAACCATAACTTTAAAAACACACAAAGTCCAAAAAAAAAAAAATTAGAAAAACACCGTAACTTTAAAAAGACACACACAAACTCAAAAAACAAGATAAGATTAATAAACATTTACAAAAATGAAAAAACTAACATCATATAACAGTATTAGTTAGTAGAATATTTTATTACAAATCTAAGAAATCAGATCTTTTTAGATCAAATGGATCATTTAGGTAGGGCCCTAGAATCATTATATGTATATGTTTTCGATTAGCATCAACGCCATCTCTAGGTGAACACCAAGGATGAGAATACAACCATATTAGGTTTACAGAAAATGAACTGAATGAGACAGGAAAGAAATTGAGAAGTGGTAAGGCAAGAGGGTTAAATGCATGGGCAGCAGAGATGGTAATGAATTTAGGGTGTAGAGCAAAAGTAAAGTTACTATCATGTTTTAATAAGATGGCACAGAAGATAGTTTTTCCGGGTAGTTGGAGTAATATGAGAGTAAGATTATTATTTAAAGGAAAAGGTAAGGATCATAGAAAGTTAAATAATTATAGACCGATAGTGGTAACATCAGTTTTATATGAAGTTTTTTTATATATGGTGGCTGGAAGAGTTGCAAAATGGATGGAAGAAAATAATGTAGTGTGGGAAATGCAAGAAGGTTTTAGGTCATATAGGTGTATAGGAGATAGTTTATTTGTAGTTACACAACTTATGGATATGAATAGGAATTCAGGTAGACAGTTATATATGAGTTTTATAGATATAGAGAAGGCATATGATAGAGTGAATAGAAATAGATTATAGATAATTTTAGAAAATCTGGGAATGAATGAAGCTTTAGTGGATATTATTAAGAAATTATATGAAAATAATTACTATACATATCAATGAGGGAATATAGAATCAGTTAAAGTTAAAAATGGGGTGGGACTGAGACAAGGATACCCTATGTCACCTATTTTGTTTGTGTTGTATTTGAGTGAAATGGAGCGAGCAATAGAAAGACTAGGAAGAGGGATAGAGATACCATTAATAAGTGACAAGAGAATATATATATTGTTGGTTTTTTTTGTGGATGATGTCTTTTTGTGTGGAGAAAGAAGAGAAGATATGGAAGTTATGCTGAGGACCTGCACAAGGATGGGTAAAGATATGGGTATGAAATTTAGTGAAGAAAAATCAAATATAATAATGGTGAATACTGGGGAAAAAGAAAACAAAGATTTCTTATTGGGGGATATAAAGTTAAGTGTGGTGAATAGATACAATTATATGGGAATCATCTTGGGTAATAAGAAAAATTGCTTGGATGAATGAGAGAAAAAAATTGATAAATGAAGCAAAGAAAAAAAAAAGGGATTAATAAAGAAATTAACAGTGTTTTCATATAATAAATATGATGTAGCTAGAATTGTATGGAAGAGAGGGTAGTAGCAGGGTTAACATACAGCAATGATGCGTTATGTGTTAGTAAAGGGGTATTAGATTACTTAGAAAAAGTACAAAGGAAAGTAGGAAGACATGCATTAGATGCAAAAGTGTGGACAGCAAAGGAGGCAATTCAAAAAGAAATGGGATGGTCAAGTTTTTATATGAGGGATGCAAAAAGCAAATTGAAAATGTTTGGTAGATTGCAGTTTATGGATAATAAAAGAATAGCCAAAATAGTATTTAATTGGGTTACAAGTAAAGGGCAGGCAACAAGATGGGTGAGAAAGGTAATGTGGTAAGCAGAAGATTTGAATAAAAAATTTATGTCAGTATACTTGTACAAAAAATGGAATAATTGTGTTAGGAGGATTGTTGAGTATTATAGTGGTAAGGAATGGGATAGAAGAGTAGATGCATTAATAAAGAATAGGAAGTTGGAGAGAAGGAGAACTAGTATGGAGAGTAAAATGAGTTTAAATATAAATAGAAGTAAATGGAACATTGGTAGTGAGTTAATTTATGATAATAGTAAGGAAAGTAATTTATTGTTTAAGGCTCGAACAGGATATTTAGCAACAAGGGATTATACCCATAAATGGAAAAATATGGGTGATTTTATCTGCAAGTTGGGTAAGGAAGGCATAGAAAATATTAAGCATCTGTTACTTCAATGTAAATGATTGGAAGCAGAAAGGGTACAAATAATGAAGTTATGGAAGAATAAATATGAACAAAGTGATTATACAGAAAGTGAGTTATTTGTTTTTATGCTGGTTTGGGAAAGAATAAAGGGATTTAGATATGAAGGTCATAACATTGACAAAGATTATGTTGTGGAAATGGGATGGAGCTGATTATGGGAAATCTTAGGATGGAGAATGGAAGGGGAAGGTAAAGTGGCTAACAGGTTTCTCTGGGAATAGCTGCTGAGAGATTTCTGACTCCATTTAAGGAGAAGTCACAGTGCATCACATCACATCAATTACTACTTCAAATGCATATACTGAAAGTAATGCTTTAAAGTTTATGATGTTGGTTTTTATTTATGATAAATTGTAACAAGATAATCTCTTTGCCATGTTTTTCAGCATACTTTAATTAACAGAAATTCTTTCTTATTTGTATATCTTGCATTATCTTCTGTAAATATTTTTTCCCTTTTAAAAGTTATAATATAGTTTAATTTTAAACAAGCACACCCACTGACTTATAAAACACATTTCATTTTCAAATGAGTTACTTTTTGTTTATAATATTAAATTTGAAAATTAACTTTTCTCCTCTCCTGAA
The DNA here is from genome assembly GCA_028023455.1 of Epiperipatus broadwayi. Classification (NCBI taxonomy): domain Eukaryota; kingdom Metazoa; phylum Onychophora; class Udeonychophora; order Euonychophora; family Peripatidae; genus Epiperipatus; species Epiperipatus broadwayi. Next base: position 23,781,386 of record JAQFVV010006200.1, on the reverse strand, counting down.
AAATTAAAATCATTATTAATTTTTTTAAAGCTTTAATAAATATCGTTAATAGTTTTTATGGTACTATCTATTTTTTTTAAAAAACTATTTAGTTTTTCTTACATTAACATCACTATATTTTAATAAAATCCTTTTTTTTTTGATACAAAATAAAATTGCTACAAATTAAAAAATAAATCAATCATATTTTCCTTTTTGATTTAAATTTTGCTGGAGTTTTTTTTTTTTTGCTTTAAAAATAAGTTTTCATGTACACCTGGGTCTCATTTTACGCGATAGATAGGTTCCTCAGAAAACATGTGCAAATGAAATTGTGCAAAAATAGACATAACTTACCTTGAAAAAGGGGGGATATGGACTGTGATTTTTCAAAAATCACGTAAAAGCAAAGCACCAATGTAAAATTACTTTAAAATTCGCGCAAAAAAAAAAAAAAAAAAAAATAAGGAAATAAAATATGACTAATAAAAAAATTTCAAATTTGAAAAAAATTGATACAAGACAAACTTTTTTAACTATAATATTTAATTTTATTCAAAACAATATATTTTTATGCATAATTTACAGTAATTTACATTTTTTATACACGTTTTAATTATTATTGTTATTTGCCGATAAACAGGTTCGTTTGCAAACTGGTAAAAAATCAGATTCTTCACAAGAGAAAATACAACTAGTGCCAACATCACTCTCATGTTGTGTTAATGGTTTTCTGGTGACAATGTAATTAGTAATTAATCTAACAACTAAAAATTAAATTCTTATTTTTGTCTTTAATTTTCTAATTTTCAATTTTAATTGTGCCCACTGCTATTACTTACCTTTTAAAAATAAACTTGCGGACCCTAAATGATTAATAATTGATTACATTCTTTTTTAAAAAGCAAAAACAGAATGTGATTTAAAATGCAAAATTAACACGCACAATGTTTGAACAAATTTACATTATAATCTTGTAAAATTTAATGTGTGTATACATAAAATGTGGAAATCATGATTTTAATTTCATTATTGCATAAAATCTTACTATTATAAAGTACTGAAAATATTGAAATTACTAAGATGAAAGTCGAATTCCAATAATGTGCTATTACTTTCAATATGATGTAAGTGCGCGAAATTTATTATTTAAAGTAATAGCGCATTATCGAAGTTCGACTTCCGGAGAAACATGAATCGCGAAACTTCAAAATCGCGTTAAATAAATCCGTGTAAAGAGACCCAGGTGTATTTAAAAAAATTTTTTTAAGAAATAAAATAACTAACAATCATTTATGTAGTTTTATTACCATTAATTAATACAATAATAGAACATTTTAAGAATTATATTCAGAGCACATTCAGATGTCGGGTTATTTACTCTTCAAACTGAAACCTTACACTCAGAGGGAGTACATTTTTACTTGTTTTTGAAATATGGGACAAAATTATATGATTTTTTTGCAAAAAAAATATTCGTTTTTGTAAATATTTTGGGGTCTCAGTAGTAGCTTTTTCTTGAGGTCCTGAAAAATCTGCAGCTGGTTCCTAACCTCTTAATTTACTCATAGTTATAAATTGACTTATTTAATTGATGATGAAAATGTAAAACCATTTTTTTGGATATTTAAGTCAAATTAAATAGTAAAAATGATTATAACAAGATTTCAATTTAGCTATTAATAAGACCTTCCATAGTTTTTAAGACCATAAGTAATTGTTTTGCATCTAAATATGTAATGAACTCATGCAAGTTTGTGAAATATTCTTAAATATTAAGTCGGTAATTGCAAAATTAATTTTCTGGCAAATCATGTAGAAATTGAGTATTGCAGTAGCAAATTAAAAATTTAAATTACATCAATCAACAGAGAATCATGGTAAGATCACATGTTTCTTCCTAAATAGATGCACCCCTTTTTAAAGAATCCTTTAGTGGCTATTTGAGTTAAATTTTCAACTTTTTATTTTAATGATTAAAGTTTTATTCTGCAATATATTTCTATAATTTTAACTTACTTTTTAGAAATATAAGTTTAAAAATGAAAACCATTATTAAAATAATGTTTAAACTTTGCAAATTTAGAAAAAAAGTTATAAACTGTTTTTGTCATTTCACTGTTGCCAATAAAACCGTATGTTAAAGAAAATATTTTTTTATGTGAAGTCCATTTTTAAAACCAGAATTAAGTCTTGTTAAGGCATCAAAAAGCAAAATACTGTTTTAAAATTATTAAAAAATGAAAAAAATAACAACTTCATTGGTTATTGAGGCATTCCTTCTTCAGTCAATCATAATTTCCTACTTTCCATTATAACAAGTATCTAAAAATAAAATAAAAATCCAAATAAATTATTAATCTTAACAATATATTTTCATTAAAAAATGAATATTTCACAAATATTTTGCACAAATAATTATAAATATATAAACAGATTATGGAAATATATGACTTTCTCTTTCTAATTTCAAATAAAAGAGAGAGCTCTCAAAAGTCCCTACAGGTAATTCCAGGGTCTGAGAACAAAGAAACTACCAATCAGTGGTTTTTCAGTTAATTTGTATTTAATTTTTATGTAATATTGATATCTTCAGATCTTTGTTTTGAATTAAATTATATATTTTAGTTTTAATTTTTATCAATCAAAAATGGGCAAACAAATGCTACAGATAGTTATATGAGAGTTAATTTAAATTGTCTTGAAATTACACTGTAAGAATGCTGTTAGAAAGAAAGGATTTAAATAATAGTTGATAAAGATAATTGGTTTATTATTTGGGAGATTATGTTATATTTAAGTCCAGAAGTGAGATAATAGAATCAATTGTATTATAGAAGTAGAAAATTTTAGCAAACTAATATTGATGACTGAATGTTATCATTTGGGCATAGTAATCTGCTATGAAGTTACTTTCCCTGCCTGTTTTCTGACATTTAACATACTTAGATATAGATATCAGCAAAAAAAAAAATGACAATTATATATTGTTGTATTGCCACAGTATATGGTACTATGATCAAGTCTCAACTTTTTATTAATGTATAATTACTAAGAGTGTTATGTTATTAATGACTGGATTGATATTCTAAGTTTAACATTTTCAAATTTCTTTATTAACATAATCTTCTAAAATAAATGTTGTCATTTAATTAATTAAGTTGTGCTTTTCCTGAAGAAGCTGATTAAGATGAATCTATTGATAACTGGGAATGTATTATTGGAGATATTAAAATTATTCTAAATATTCTCTTATCACTTTTTATGATGTTAGCCCAGAGCATACCTGGGGGAGAGGAGGTTAAATAATATCTATGGTACATGACATTGAGCGTTTTTTTTTATTTAACTGTAAAAATTATTAATAGCAAACACTTGATATGGATTTATTTAAATTTAATTGTAATTAAGTCCTGATTAAAAACTAAAAAAATTAATTTAATAATTGGCTTTACTGTTGATTTGTTTTACTCAAGTATTAACGTAGTACCATTTAAACAATGGTCGTACCAAAAAAATGTTTTCATTCCTGGATTTTGAAAATCTTATTTTGTTTTTGTAGATATTAAAATAAAAAGATGTAGTTTCTAAATTTAAACAATTTTAAAAAAACGGTCACTGCTTAGGAAGGAGATTAGAAGAATTGGGATAAAAATATTTTAATATGTATGTTTGTACTGAAGATAGACTAATTGCCTACTGCTTTTTAGCAGCTAAGTAAATCAAATAATGATTATAGACGTAATTTTCAGCAGGGTTTTGTATAATTCTTTCACATTATTACTATATAAAAAAAGAAACATTTCTTTCTCGTCAAGTAATAAACTTTCTTAAAATTGAGACTATAAAAAGTATTTAAAGAAATTTATTTTTAAAAAATAAATTTATTTAATGTCCAGTAAAGTATGAGACCCTTGCGGTATAGTAGTTAATGACATAAACTGCGTTAAAGGTTTTTTTAAAAATAATTAAGAAGTTTTCAAGCAAGGTCAAGTTTTATTCACATAAACAGTTATGATAATCATCCATTAATAAATAATCAACTTTTTTTTGCTTGAAAATTCATAAGAAATTCGAGCACAGGACGCTGGATCGCAGTCCATAAATCTTAAACTCTAAAGTCTTTCATTCTTCTACTGCACCAAATCATGTTAGGAACAGCTAGCCATTCAATGTAAATCATTAAATAGATGTACAACTAATATTATCTAGAGCAAGGTCACAAAATAAAGTGAGTTGGTAAGACAAGTCCTGGGAAATTTCTATGATGTAATTCACCAACAGTAAAGGATTGTTTTATTTATGAGAACTAATTAAATATTTTATCTGCGTATGCATCATTTTTTATATAATTTAACTTTGCATTCAATTTACATAATATAAATTCAAATTTAAAAAAGCTTGTTTTTTTTTTTTTTAATTTTTTTTTTCCAGATGTCATAGCATCGGCCGAGACGTGAACCCACAACCGTCTGCAACCAACTACTTGCTTGCAAGGCGGCTGCGATGACCTCTCGGCTAACAACGCTTGAAAAGCACACAAACGTTTTTTAAAAAATAAAATAATAATAACACATTAAATAGTTACTCTATAACTATAGAACGATATTTTCTGCTATTACCTCTGTAAAAATTTCAACAATATGTTTGTAAGATCAAAAGTTGCTCAAATACAGAGATAAAGTAATATAAAGAGATAATCTAATTATTAATTTATACTGTATTTAAACAAGATATTAAATAATATATTAAACTAACCCTCCACATCGTGTACAAAATGACTTACCCCCAATGAGGATGCCAAACAATGTACTATGGCAAAACTAAAACAAATAATGCCACTAGAGTATAGCTGCATCAATACATATACGACAGAATGCAAACTAAGGCTGAAAGCAGCTCAAAATTTGTAGAGCACAAAAGAGTTTCTGGCCTCATCTTCCAACCGGCTTCGGCTGAGATAATGTGCATAGAGTGCAATGACTTGAAATGCAAAGTGAAAGATATTTATTTTATTGCAGATGATCCCAAAGCAATCAATCGAAGAGATGCCTGCTTTACTATCTCTAAAAAGTGGGCCGTTTAAACATTATTGAATAAATTTGCATACATTACTGTGGCATTCACTAACTATTAATGAAAAGAGTTATGAATATGGGAACATAGAATTCCTGAAAGCACTTAGCTTATCAATTGTTGTGTATAGCTTCATTAATTGTGTATAAAATGCAAGCTTAGTATTAAATATTTAGATAATTTTACAATAATGTTGAATGATTGATGAGTAAAAGTGTCCCTAGTATAAGTTTGGTGATAAGCAATAGAAACTTAATTCATTACTTCAAAATCTGGTTACTAGAATGTAAATATTTTAATTTTTTAAAAATCAAATGAAATTTTAATGTCTACCAACCTTATTTATGACTACCCTTTACAGAAGTAGATTTATTGAATGTATCACAGAGAGGAAAAAACAGTAGATTACTAAATCATTATCCTGCTTTTCAGACTATTTGGAACAAAATAAATAATGTTCTATTACTAGATTCTGAATCAAAATCACTATTACTTGTTAACTTTATCAAATATTTCTTTTGTTATTCATCTTGCACTAAATATACAATTTTATTTGTCAAAATCTATGAAGTCGCATAGAGTTGTATAATTAAACTTAGAATGAAGTAAGTCTTAAATAGGAGTGTTCTTCCCAAAACAGATACTGAAATAATGGCTGATTTTTCCTCCCTCAAGAAAAAAATCTTATATATTTCTAGATGTTTTCTTAATGTAATCACTAAAATATATGTAAAAGTTTTCATGTAATCTTTTTTTCTTTTGGCTGTCTTCTATGTATAAATCTTTATAAAAACCAATGATATTATTAAAAGATAAGAATTTTTTCTAAAAATATATAAACAAATTCATTATTAAAAGTCTATAATCTAAAAAAATAATATTATTGGTGCTATCAATTTAACACTAAATAACATTTATTTTAAATAAATGTATTAAAAAAGTGTATATTATTAAAGCCTAACATACTTCATTTATATCAACTTTAAATCAATATGTTTTAAGAACATATTAGCAGAATGATTGATACCACAATTGACAAATTTAAAGATTAATTAATTAATTTTAATATGATGATATTTTTTCACTATTGGTACTTGAATACTCAATTATTTTATCATTGATACATAGAAGATAAAGATTAGCATATTTAATAATGCCCATTTTATTAATAAATATTTGATATGCTGTTATTTGTTGTTTGACTCCATTAAAATACTATTTGTTTATTATTGTCAAATGATTGTCTGATGTGAGAATTTGGTTCAACATAATTATTTCCACTTTTGATAAAATGTTGAGAAAAATATATTGGGCAACTAAATTTCTGAATTAATATGTTTTACAAGTTTTGTAAAATTATTTGGAAATTACCATTTTTTTTTTCTGTTTTCATGACTATATGTAAAGTATAATATATAGAACACTTCCAAAATTTTCTAAATACTTTGTAAAAGCCTCATATCTAGTGAAGCAAATTTGAATATCTTGGCTGATAAAATTGCATTAATAAGAATAAAATAATCAGATATTAGACTTTTTGATGTTTGAAAAGCCTTTGATCATATAGATATATAAATATATATATATATATATATATATATATATATATATATATATATATATATATATATATATATATATATATATATATATAAACAAAAAACCTCTGGAATAAAGTCTATAACATATAAAAGACTAATATATAAAAATAAATAGTGGTTGTAACCAACTTATAGCATGACTGTCATCCTGAATAGCAATTTAAACTAAGTTTTTTTGAAAAGTATAAAATTATTTTAGAAAATTTATTTCTGATAATGAATTTGAAAATTGATTTAAATGTAAAAGTAATTTTTATGTTTATAAGGTATCATTAGATAAGTATACAAAAATATAATAACTTTCAGTTTTTATATAATAAACAATTTCCTCAGAGGTTTGATTTTGCTACAAAATGTAATATAGTAAATTTAATTGATAGATTTTTGGATTTGGTTGAAATTTCAGTTTTGAATCAAAGAGTAAATTTTATTGGAAGTCCTCTTTAAAACGATAAAATTGAAGTTATTGCAGCCATAGAAAGTGCTTATGAAATGAGTAATGTTATGAGAAAGTAATATCTAAAATATTTTCTTTTAAGCTGAATGATATAAAATATGATGATATAATACAAGCAGATTACTTTAATAAATAAACATTTTCTGATCATAATATTATATGTATTAAAGAGAATAAAAATTACAACTAATATTTATTTAAGAAAAGATATTAGATGGTATTTTCTTATAATTGGTATTTAATCGTAAAAGAACTGTAAATGGCATTTATTCTTGAAAAGTGTATAATTGGTATTTATTCAGGAAAAGATAGTAAATATTTTTTCAAATATATAACAATTATAAAACCTCTAAGCTATATTTGACAGTAGCAATTATAAAACGAGAAATCAAGAGCATATGCTACCTATTTATAATTGCTTTTTAAGGATGTATTTCTTTATAATTACAATGATTTACCTGTCTGAAGTGACTACTTTATTATAAGAGATTTCATTTAATCTGGAAGGGTAGATTATATCTAAATTCAATTAGCTTAGTTAAGATCTTTTAAAGAAACTTGCATTAATGTATAGACAAAATTAGATTAGTGAGCCAAGTTAGATTGAATAAATGTTCTAAAGTTTATGTAAAAAAAGAGATAAACGTTTTTCTTATGTAGTTAAGAGAAAGTGGTTCTGATTATTAGAGTACTAGTTTGATTAGCAATGATATACCAAGAAAAATAGAATGCAAAGATCTATTTAATGATGGTCTGAGTCTAAAAGTTTTAACAGCTCTACAGAAAATTTTCTTTACGTTGATTTTATTTTATGTTGATTTGATTTCAGATGATTTTCATTTGCCAGATATGTTCTTAAATGAATAAGACAAACAAAGGGGGAATGTAATTTGTAATTTTTGATGACTTGTAATAATATTGTAGATACATATGACGAACATCAAATCCTGATTATATTTAGGAAATATGAACCTAATTTTCAAATGATTGGAATTTTAGTGAAGAAAAACAAAGAGACTAGTTTATTTCTGAAGAGCGTTTAAAAAGTTCGAGCACCGGAAATTACAGAGCTGGGCTGCAATTATACCAAACCATATAGTGTATTTAATATATAAATTAAAAAAAAAACCCCACTGGTGCTACATGAGTAGATACAAAAATCATTAGTCCTCAATTCTATTACGCTTCCATTGTGTTAAACTGACCAGAACTACCTTATCAGTAATATGATTTAAAAACATGCATAATAGGGAAAAAATATGATTGATCATAATTATGAAAAGAACTGTGCTGAAAATAACCGAATATTAAAAAAATATCTGAATAAACCGAAAAATTGATATTGCGAGGATTTTTTTTTTTTAAAAAAAAAATAGAATGAAAAATATTAAAAAAAGATAATTAGTAAATAAAAAAAGTCTTTATAGAATATCAGGATTAATCATGTTTTATAAAATTGACTAATTTTGGGTGGGAAATAAGATTTAAAAAACTGTCAGATTGGCAATTGAAAGCGGGTGCGCGTTAGAGGGTTTATTTTACGATTGATAGTCACTGTATAATAATAATAAAGGGGACAAGTTTATATAAACATTAATAAAAAGTATTTGCGCAAACTTATTAAACAAGATTTTTTTTTGTATTTGCACGCACACATTTTAACACAATACTTATGGCTGTAAAAGCATTAAATATAAGAATGCTGAAGGTAATTGAATCTAAAACATAAATTTGTATTTTTTGTCATTGCAAGTTTTTTCAGTAGCGTTCTTTAATTAAGAGGAAAAATAACGAGGAAAATAAGGTCCTTTTCCTACGAAGTCAACAGTCATTTCAGCTAATTTTGAAATGGCTGATCTAGCATTGATTTAAGTCAAAATTCTCTCCTTCAAATTTCAATAGTAAGCTCCGATTGATCGATTGTTGACCGTCTGCCTATCTTCATTTAGAGTGTTCTATTAAAGACTAGGTCTGTATTCCTCTGTTATCTAATAAAATCATTGACTGCATACTAAGGAGATCTTGCTACTAACTAACAAGCTCTTGTCCCGGTTGTCAAGACAAATTAAGCAGTCAACGAAGCTTTGTGCAGTGCTCTTGAGTTCGGTAATGCCCGGATGATGGTAACCTGGTCGGTTCTACTTAATACGTTATACAAGAAGACTAACGTGTAAGGAATTCGGAATTTTAATTGTCCGATTAATGGCATCAAATGTCACGTGGGATTTTGAAATACAGCTTTGGCACAAAATCGTTAATCAATTTTGCGTGAAGAAAAGATAAATTTGACACTTCGAATTGCAGAAATAGTACTGTGACAATTACTAGACTGGTTAGTTGTGTTTATACCAGGACTCTATTAGTGAAAACATTTAATTTTATTAAGTCTGAAGGCGATTACTAATGATGCATTACAATTACAGTATTATTATTGTTATTAATAAAAATTCTCTATGCACTATTTAATCCAATTTCAATTAGAGTTGAAAGAAAAGACAAAACAAAAATGTTTCTTTAAAAAAAAAAAAAAAAAATGAGGGAAATGTTTTAAACTAATTAATTACAAATTTTCATATTTTTATTATTATTTCAGTTTAATATTTTTGTAATGGAAGTATAAATAAATGACAACATTATAAGACATTTTAAACATTCAATAATTATTTACCGAAAAACAATTAAGAAAATAAATCTAATAAATTAACTTAAATTATTATTATAATATAAAATCGAATAGTTTGTCGTTCTGAAGTCATAGTGACGTTTGAGCACCGAAAGAGATAGAGATGAACTGCAATACATGAATCTGTAATTCCTAAATTTGCCACTCATTGTATTATTGTTACAATCACCATCATCATCATCATCATCATCATCATCATTATTCAACTGTACTTAATATTAATTAAAAAAGTTATTTTTTTATCAAAATAATTAGCAACTGTATTTACTGTAATACAGAGATTTTGTTTTTATAAATGTTAAAATTATATAAGTAATCGAAAGGGTTTTTTGTTTGGAATACGTCATAATAAATCCAAGTGCCGGAAGTGAAAGAGCTGGACCGCAATCCATAATTTTTAAAATTGTATATGCTAGGATTATGGCGTTCGGCACCGAAAATGCTCTCAGCCAGATAATAAAACAGTAAAAAGAAAATAAAACCCATTTCACCAGCGTACGTATATAAAAGTATTATATATATGATAACTAAGTATAAACCACTGGCTCAATATTAGCTTTCCACCCACTAATGATGAAGGCTACATCATATAATAATTGTACTTTTGTTTTATAGACAATTCATATAGTCTTAGGTGATAAATTGAGACTAGACTAGATTTATTTTTATCCCAATTAAAAATAGATATTTATTTGCTAACAAATGATTACATGTTTTCTCTAGATAGACTGTGTCAGCTACATTAAAAAAAAGTCTTATCTATACTATTTATTAAAATTAAAGTAATATATATATATATATCAAAGAGCTACATCGAAGAGTAAGCATTCATCTGCCATTCCTAAAATCTGATGATTAAATCCAAGCCAAATATAATTTTTTTTCTGATTTCAACAGACCAGATCCTCCCCCCTCCCCGAAAGTAAAAATTGATATTATATTACAGATGAAAGTAATCTGATGATAAACATTTTTTTGATTACTATTCTTGAAGTATTACTATAATTAAATAATAAAAATAAAAATTAATATGCAAAAATTATTCTCACTTTATGTTTTTATATATAAACATACAGGATGGCATAGGAAGTAAACTCAAATTATATAATCCGATTCAGCAATATGGATGTGTAGATATAATTTGAATCAATGTAAAACTCAACTATTATATATATATTGTACTCTTGCTTAATTTAAAAAAGACTCTCCGGCTAACCTCGCGAAAAGTACTACATCTAATTTTGATCAACTTATCGGAAAAACTATACTTATTAAAACAACGATATTTTGACTAGCTCAGAATATATTTTTAACATACTATATCTAATAAAATTAACACTTAAAATACAATGAGGATTTCCAATTCCTCAACAAGCTTTGTGATAAATGCTTAGCCAGACCTAGCATTTAAAATATCTCTGTCAGAAACCTTCCCAAACCCCTGACCATGGTTTTGTGCTTTGGCATTCCTCAGAGAGGTGCCAGGGTAGGTTCAGACTATCACAAAGCTTGTTGAGGAATTGGCAATCCTCATTGTTTTTAACTTACAAGCTTAAGAGAATAGGGTCATGTGATTTATGACTCTTATTTTGACAACACTTAAATAATTTATCATATCTAAATAATAAACTAAAAAAAATCAAAAAACATATAAATTAAATATTTAGGTTCAAATTGAATTTCCAACTCATTTATTATACTAACAACTTAAATTAAGACTAGTTCATTATTTACTCTTATAATATGGTTCTATTAAAATACTAAGAAAAATTATGAAAACTTTTGCAGAGACATTGAGCAAGGTACACAGTTAGTTTAACATTGAGGATGTATCCCGAAAAAAATATTATCCCTACTTAATTGATAAAATACTACCTTGTAATTTTCTCATGGCTTATAATATACATAAATAAATCCTAATTAAATATTATATAAAATTTATTATAAAATAATAAAAATAATATTTATTATAAAATATTAAATCAATTACCATTCTTTCACAAAAATATTATTACAATTTAACATTAATATTTAAACAGCATTAAACTGTTGCACAAGTGCTATAAAAACATCGCGCGCTATATAAAATAATTGACTAATTTAACATTAAATAAAATTATTAACTATCATCACTTCATATAACTCTATAATTATTCAACATCCCATGTTCATCTTCTAATAATAATAAACAAATTCAATATCAGTGAAATTCACAAACATTTTATCAATTTAATTAAAAAGAGAGACATTATAATGAACTATAGTGACATGCAAGAAATAATGAGCAATCAATTAAAATTGGACCATGCACAATTACAGTGGTTTATAATTGGAAGAAACTGCACACAACATAAAGACAAGGAACTATGTTCTCGCTTGAACTAACTAATAATGGACAATGTTTTTTCAATTGAAACATCCATTTCTGGAGCAAATTAATATATGTAAATAATTCAATGTAACACAATGTAAAACATGCAAAAAATGTAAAGTTTCTTTGAGTTAATAAAGTGCCTTTTGAAAATAATAAACAAATTAATACCATGTAATTAAATATAATGAGGGATTTTACATATATTCAACTACTCTCACAAAACAATAACGAACAACTAGAATATTTTAACGATTCTTAAAATCATATATCTATTTGACTACTACTCTTATAAATGTAAATAAAATTATAAATTCTTATAAAACATCATATAGAAAATTTTAAATAAATTTTCAAACCATTTCCTATAATGTTATGCTATAAATATCTTTTATTCTATGTGTCACTCACAGAAAATATTATATTCTTAATATCATTGCAATATTAAATATTTTAAAATTGTCATTGTATAATTTTCATAATCACCAATAATAAGATCTTCTGTAATAATAATAATTATAATAATACTTTTTTGTTAATCTGTAATAACATAATGATCCAAATAATTTTTATAACTGGTGTGTGGATACAAAGATTAAAAAAACACTCAGACACATCAACAAATGAAACTCTGAAGTTAAGCATTGGTGATCGAGAGAGTTCACTTCCAGGCTGATGCTATGACACATGAGAAAAAAACAAATGAAACTCTGAAGATAATATGCATTCTAAAAACATTAACAATTTTATTATTATTTAACAATATACTATATTTACAACAATATAAATTTATAAAACTTAAAATAATTACATTACAAAAGAAAATTAATTAGATCAAAATATTTACATAAGAAAACATAATAAAAATAAATAAACATTAAATGGCCTTTATTCCGACTATTTGATGTGTAAAATAGAATATATGATATATAATAGTAATAATACTATTTCCTATCATTACAACAATGATATTCCATTGTTATTATCATAATAAACAATAACAATAAATAAATACAATTTATTTAGCTAATAATATGCTTCACCTTTTTTAAAAGTAATTATAGTTATAATAATGTCTATTAACTATAAAATTAAAATTAAAATTAAAATTAACACTTATTCAAAATTTAACATCTAACATTATATTAAAAAAAACTAGGCACATTGTTTATATACCAGTAAAGTATTTCTCTTTACCTTTCAGGTATATTTTAACATTTTAATGCAAATTTAAATATAAAAAAATATAGTTACTGAAATAACTTTATTCATCACTTTATAAAAACTATTTACTTTTAAAATATTTTAAATAATTCTATAATTTTACTTCTCTATAAGTTCACTCTTCCTATAAAAAATTCAAATTATATTAAAGAATTATATTGCTTGACATGCTATATTTATTCATTTTATAATCTATTACCATAATAGCATTCATATATTAGGTTTCATTATTCTTTCTCAAAATCAAACAAAATATGCATTAAATATTTGAGTTTAATAATCTCTATTATTCATATATCTCTAGAAATATCAAATCATTCCTTTTCCACTTCCTCTATAAACAGTAAAGAATTAAACATAATTTGTGATAGAATTTTATCTCCTTTTGCATTCACAAATATTGACAATTTTCAACAATCTAGTTATTATTCTAACCAACTTTTAAATTATCATTTATTATTCAGTGGCAATTAATAGTGATTATAGTGAGGGATATGAATACAATAATAACTCAAATGAATATGAAACATCATGGTTACAGTGCTTAAGGTCACATAGTTATCATGTACCTTAAATTTTGGTCATGGCTTCTACCTGAGCTCTTACTGAACTATGCAAAGAATGCAACTGTCCATGTACTAAATATACATATCTTTGTTACCGGTATTTAAATCCTTAATTCATAACAATATGATTCACAGATAAAAAATTTCCACGATACCCCTAGCACCCAGGATTTCATTTTACAAATAATTTCCCAGACCACTATCCTTCATCTTCCACATTGTGAAAACTTCTTTTAACATCACAAAGAAATACTAACTATGTTATATAAATACTCTCCAAACCACATTTTCAAAATAAATATCTAATATTAAATTCAAGATGGTTCAAAACATTGTATACACAAATGATTTCAATAAAATATCCATTGTTATCATATTTTCATTCCCTTATATCATAGTACTAGATAATTTAGAAATCACCAGTTTCATTTTATTGTATCTGAACAGATACTGACTATAATAATATATCAGAAACTCATAATCATTTTCAAAAATATGCATACTTAATAATTTATAAAAACTACTTAAATATCTTTAGATAACCCACCAGGGATTTTTATTTTTACTTTATATTCATAAAACAATATATTCATAATTATATAAATATGATTAACCTGTTTTAATACTCAAGTAATATGATAAATCAAACAAACTATAAATTAAAATATTAAAATGCATAATAATTTACATTTAATTCAAACAGTTATTGGAATTAAATACAATTATTCTCTTCTCTTCTTGATCATCTGAACATAAAATAAGTTATAGGTATTTTATTTTTATCTTTCAAAAAATTAATTTTTTTGATACCTATCATTTTTTTTATTTTTTTAAAATAAATTATTTCAATATCAAAACTAAGCATATTTCTAATAATAAAGTGTCTAAATGTTCCACTCCTCACTAAAATAGGACATAAGTTTGAAACCAATTAGTCTGGGGATAAGAACATTCCAGAGAGAGATTTTAGATATTTTCTCTAACCACTCTTATCAATTAAGATATGATGTGATGCACTGTGACATCTCCTTAAATGTAGTCAGGAATCTCAGCAACTAAGTCCAGAAAAACCTGTTAGCCACTTTACTTTCCATTCCCCACTCTAAGTTTTCCCACATTCTGCTCTATCCCATTTTGACAACATAATCTTTGTCAACTCTATAACCTTTATACCTAAATCTCCTTTATCTTTTCCCAAACCCAGCATAAAAACTAATAACCCACTTTCTGTATAATCACTTTTTGCATATCTATTCTTCTATAACTTCATTATTTGTACCCTTTCTGTTTTCAAGCATTTACATTCAATTAACAGATGCCTAATATTTTCTATTTCTTCCTTACACAATTTACAGACTAAATCACTCATATTTTTCCACTTACATGTATATTCTCTTGTTGCTAAAGATCCCATTCGAGTCTTAAACAATAAACTACTTTCCTTACTATTATCATACATTAACTCATACCTAATGTTCTATATATATATTTAAACTCTTTTTACTTTCCATAATAGTTCTATTGGTATGCTCTCTATATTACATGTTTCTAAACACAAACTTATAAAGCAATGTCACGTTATATATGACTTGCTTTTTTGATTACAATAATAAAGATATTAACTGAATAATAATAATAATAATAATAATAATAATAATAATAATAATAATAATAATAATAATAATAATAATAATAATAATGATGATGATGATGATGATGATGATGATGATAATAATAATAATAATAATAGTAATAATATGGCATTCAATAACTCGATTCCTTGCATAGTATCCATTATGAGTCCAATTGTTTTATTAATTGGTGCAGGTAACACAATTACAGTATCATTCCACATTTTGTTATCAGCATTTTCAGAACTCTGTACCGACTTGTAATTATTTTCTATTTCATCCATGTTTAACGTAACCAAGCAAATGCCTGTCTTAGCCACATCAGAACATACTTCGTTTTAACTTTGCAATTCCAACACATCCATGTCTTCTCATGTTTGACTGATCTAGGGCATTGATGCATTGAAGTAGCTACCATATTGCATTGTGGACACAGAAACTTTGGGCAGTTGTTAATGATGGGTCCATATTCTTTACAATGAAAACATTGAGGCTTTAAGTCTCAAATCAATATAAGTAACATTACCTTTTGATAAGAAATTTGTGATGGTATTTGTGTTGTGTTTATATCTTTGTTTAATTTAACTTTAAATTTGAAGCTATTTCTGTAAATTGGAACAGGGGTATCTTTTAAAAACACTGGTTGAAAAAATATTACAATTACAAACAGAGCCATTAATCTCTGAAAGCCATTAATGCTATAATTAAGACAAGTGTTTATTACAAGCCTAAAATAACGTTCTCTCTTTCTAGATCGATCTTTACTAATGCATATCTATCCAGAGTACATATTGATCTATTAAATATATTTCTTTGCTCTTCATTAAAAATTCTAATATGATGTATCTTGGGTGTGGATGATTCGCGATCCTGCAAATTGTGTCCCACATGTTATGGTTATGTATTTTGCTGTATAACAGATCTTTCCAGGAAATCTGAACAAAGAGCAATTTAAATCTGTTATTGCTAGAACAGTAGATCTATCCATAAAAAATCTCTTGAATGAATAAAATAGTTGATTTGGTATCCACACATTGAATTTTGCATGTATATAACTTAGGCTCCCTTCTGTCCATGCTTCCTGCAATCCATCGATTTTACCATTGTAGCCATATATTTATTAATCATTAACTATATATATATACTTCATGGTTTATGTATAACCAAGAGTTGTTCTGAATCTATTGATGAGACACCAGATGAAATCCAAATGACTTTAATGTCTGATTTGAAAAATACATTTGTTTAAAACATCATAAACAAATTTATTAGTAGAGTTTTCCTGAATATTCTGAAAGAGGAGATTAATTTGTGATGAATCTTACATAGTGGAGAAACATATTGATAAGTCTGATCTACTGAATAACTTTTCATATATTTTTAATGAGGCAATTTTTTTCTTCTGATATCTGTTGTAGGAATATGTGAAATAACAAGAAGCCAGAGAGTTGAGAAATCAAAAATGAGAAACAAAGTTTAAAGTTAAAAGAAGAAGCAAGGCTTTTTGGGAAGATTTTTTTTGCTCAACAAAAGAATTAATAAACAAAAACAAAAGAGGAATGCGTAACTGGTGTGTACCAGTAATATTTCTCACGGTATTATTTAATTGATTAACCAGAATTTTTAGCATGGATAATTTTTTAAAAAACATGGACACAATAGTCCCCAGTAAAATATGCAAGTGACAAAAAAACCTATCTAAAATTGACTGCAAATAAAGTCACTCTTAAATAATACACTTAGAATTATGTTTCAGTCTATTATTGCAAAAGATTATATTCAGATTTGACGCGTTGTTTAGCTAAAAAGTCAAGGATATTGTTTATTTTTTAATTAGAAATAAGCCCAATTTTAAAGAAAGATTTTTCATCTTTTCATGCCATTATTAAGAGATTGTTCTATTTCTGAAAAAATATCTCTTTGATGAAGTCAAAGCAATAATATTAGTCACACGTTGGTGGCTGAGTGTTAGCACAGCCGCCTTACAAGCAGTTGTCCTGGCGTTTGCTTCCTGGCAGATGCTTTGACACATGAAAGAAAAAAAAGCAATAATATTAGCCCAGATAAAATCTCTACACTTTGGATTTTCAAGGTCATTGATAAACATATTAAATAAAATGGATAGAGAAGCAAATTTTGTAATATTATGTACAATTTTTAGTAAATATTTTTTTTAAGAGTCATCATTGATCTATCTAATTATTTATCAATTATTTAAAATATATTATAGTTATATTGAAGGAACTCACGTCATAACAGTTTGCATACTCGAAATCCCATGCTTATGATCTGGAATTAGAAACAGGACTAGTTAAGACTCAATTTAAGTTTCAAGCAGCAGAACGTCAGTATTTTATTTTACTTTAATTGCTCCCAAAAATATGATTTATAAATTTTTTTTTTTTTTTAGTGTCATAGCATCGGCCGAGACGCGAACCCGCAACCCGGCAACTGTCTGCAAGTGCAAAGCGGTCGCGCTGACCTCTCGACCACCAATGCAAGACATAAAAAATCTTTTGCTCATGAAAACATTCATTTTAATATATATTATAAGAGGTTATATATTATAGTTAGTTTAGGGATTTTTTTCTTTTCCGTTTTCTGACTGGGATTTATTTTTCAGAGTTCTATACTTTGTTATCCTTGAAATTTAATAATATTTTTTATATATGAATTTACTTTTTGTTTCATTTGTTTTATTTCTAAAATTAATTTTATCCTGCATTTTTAGGTGTAGTTTACTGACGTGATTTTCTCCTTAGTTTTCTATCATAAGGTTTGATTAGCGGTTTTGGGAGTTTAACATTTTCTGCTCTTGAATTTAAATTTTGTTTGCTTTGAGATTTAATTGTTTTTCGTAACATAAATATTTGTAAGTTTAGATTTTCTTTCTTTCCAGAGTTTATTTTCTTTTTCTAGAAAACTTTATCACATATCTGATTTAATTAATATATCTGTCACATTGAGGATTTATATATATGAGGTTTTATTTTTATCTCTAGGAACAATTAAGGAATTCCTTTATTTTTAGTGTAACACTATGTCATGGAGAGGTATTTATCTTATTTCTATTGCCTTGGTATGCGACTGATATTTAATTTTGAGATTTTAATAATTCAATTATTTGTTACAGTTCATAACATTAGTAAGAATAATTAATTTATTATAATCTCTGATTTAAGACTGTCCATTTAATTTAATATATAAATTCATACACGACCAATTCCACTCATAGAATACATAAACCACTCACGAATTCAAGTTGACAAAATAAAATAAAAAAATTGAAACATTTTAAATGTGTAACACGGAATGTGTCAATGTTTATATAGAAATTTATTATTATTTTCATTCTCCAAGTGAAATATTTGCTTATGTAATACAAACTTTTATTTTTTTTTGTTTATCAAAAAATTGGGGATGGATTCTTTTGAGGGGTCTCTGGATCAGCATCAAGTTAAAAGGCATTGCACTACAGACAAAAATTGTCAGTTTATTGTCCACTCCTTCCATTGGCTCTTTATATTTAAACCATAATATATTTGTCTAAAAATGATATTTTTAATATAGATTCATAAATAAAGTGTTGGACTTGTAAATTGAGTTGTAGTATTTTGCTTTAGGTAGGCAATAAACTCTTAAGATGCATCAAAGGAGTTATTATCAGGCCAAATTGCAGAGAACTGACTCAGCCAATTTGCTTTTTTCTGATGCCTTTATTCATGTGATTGAAGTACATGAAGTAAAATAATAGCTTAATTTATATCTAATATAATAAAAAAGCGCAGTGGACTTAAATTATTAATTAACATGCAAAGAATACTAATCTGCTTAGTTTGTGGTTTGGCTCTCTCACTTCCAATATTTCAATTTCTTATGAACTCTAAGCAGTAAACCATTAGAATAATTTCTTTAACTTAATTAAGATTTATTATTTGAGTTAAAATAATATAAAAATTACTAGCCTAGTGTCAAATGAATAAATATATGTGAGAAATATGAGCTTGAAAATTAAATTGCAGTAATATATAAATATGTATTTATTTAAATAAATATACAGGATTTGAACACAGACTTTCAAGCACCCTTCAACTATCCACACTATCTCATATCACTGGTACACATGACCACACACATGTAGAAAAAATAATTACCAATATACGTATTTTGTGCTGAACCAGTACTCATTGTTGGCCCAGATCATCATCTTCCACCCATATACATATATTGTAAATATCGATAAATCTATCTATATTTTAAAAATCATTTGCTGTTATTAAAAAAAATCTCTTTGATTTGATGTTTATATATAGAATATTATTATTGTTTATGGTTATTACCTATAGTTGTTTTGGATTTATTATTTTATTTATGTATTGTTGGTACATCACTGTGAATATTTAATTATTATAGATAAATAAAGACATATAAATTGTTGATTATAAAAAAAGATTATTTTATTTGTAATGATTATTAAAAAATGCAATGTTATTATTTATGTATATATATATTTTTAAAGCTGTCAAATAAATTTTCGATTTAATATTTTTTATATGATTGGTATTTTTATTTTTTTTTGAATGTTAATTGTTTAAAAGAAAACATACTTTTAATAATGGTTTTCAAAAACTGTGTGTTCTGTGGCACATGGAAAAACAACAACAGCAGCAACAAAAGAAGCCATCATTATTGGAATAGTTATTAAAAAAACTGAAGGATAAAATTAATTGTACTTTGTTTCTTTGAAAATTGCCATTCTTGAGAATAATTAGTTATCACATAATACCATGACCGGCTAATATATATATATCACAGCCAGGGAGCTGCGCCATTTCTTTTCTTTTATCCCAAGGCAATTTAAAAAGAAAAACTAGGCAAATTTCAACACATGAATTTCACCGCATCAGAAGCCGAAATTTGATATAGCTATCTGGAATTTATAATGGTAAATCTAATAACAATCTGGAAGTAACTAAAATTAGTTAATATATTGAATTCAACATGTCAATTATTATTTGTTTTTCAAGGAGAGAAATCTTTAAAAAAGGTGATATATATATATATATGCTTGGAAACTGATAATTTTCTCTAACGTGCTATTTCTTCAATTTATCCTTGGCTAGAATGCATTCTAATATTAAAGAAATATAAAGGAATACAAAAAAAAAAAAAAAACAACGGAACAAGTTGACTTTTGAAAAGAAAAATGAACAAGTTAAACTTTAAAAAAAGGTAATAAATAATTTTATATATATAAATGATATATATATATATTTGAGATCTATATTCATTTTTTTTTTACTTTTATTTTTAATTAGAAAGCATCTTGTTTTCTAAAAAAAACAAACAAACATTTAACAAATGTCAAGGTTAACACTTAAGTAATTTAAAATTTTAAAGTATGGCGTCTAAGTTTGGGTTGCATATGAGTTGTTATATATATATTAATAAGTGAAATTTATATTCGCAAATTTTATTATATAAAAAATTTTCTATTATTTATATAACTTAATTTTTTTTATTTATATTATATATTTATTATTTATTTTATTAATTTACAATATTTTACCATTCAATTATTCACTTATCTATTTATCTATTTTCATTTTTTTTACTTCATATAATAATTCTTACGCAGACCTAAACCATAATTCATATATTTGCTGCATATAATATTTATTTATTTTTTATAATTTTAAATATTTGGAAAATATAATTTGAATTTGTGTTTATATTAATGCATACTTGTTGAGCACAAATATGTCTTTATCTATTTAATATATATACTTATTGCAAGTATATATGTATATATTTTTTTTGTATTTGGGTTTGTATTTGAAAACTATTTAAAACACTGATACTACTTAAAAATCAAACCATAATATGGAAATAAAGGATATACTATTTGTTTTATAAGTAATGCCTTTGTAATTTATTTGGAAGTGTATTAATATTTTATTCTTATTTTTTTTTTAGTGCCAGAATTATTATGAAATTAATTGAATTCACAATTTAGTGGAGAATAACTTCATATTTCATTTATTATTTAGTTTTTAGGTCACTTATCAAGCCGATGTTCATTAATATGTTTAGATATACATAAGTTTACTTATGTAATATGTATATTAGATTCAATAGAATTCCCTTGTTCCTGATATATATTTTGTTAGTTAGTCACATCAACCCTAAGAATAAATTATAATAATAGGTCTCATTATTGCTCTGTATGATTTTAGTTTTATTTCATGTATAGCTAGCTGGAAGGGCATATAAACAATTTTTTTAAATATAATTGGGATAATGTTATTTTTCTTCATTTAAATTATACAATCAATTATATTTGGCTTTCTCAACAATTGGATTCATTTAGATTGTTAAGGTTTTTTTTATATGTGTAAGATGTACTATGTTTCTATTATTTAAATTGGATGATAAATATGGTCTACTACATTTGGCACCACAAACTGTGGAGCCCAGTTAACTAATGATTGGTATAATGGAGTAAAAATATTGTCCATTACAATATATATATATATATATATATATAATCAGTGCTCAGTTTACATTACAATATATATATATATATATATATATAATCAGTGCTCAGTTTACATTAAGTTTGCAAATCTTCTTACTTTAACAGACAGACTTTAATCTACTCCAACCTCCAACTCTTCAGCCATTCACACCATTGAAAATGTGATGATGGAATGCCCAAATCCCATGCTGATGTCAATAATATTGTTATGGTTTAGCACAAAATACATATATTGTTGATTATTTATCTTTTCTACATGTGTGTGGTCATGTGCATCAGTGATGTGAAATAGTATGGATAGGTGAAGGGTGCTTGAAAGTCTATGTTCAAATCCTGTATATTTACAATTAAACTCCAGGTATATAAAGAATGCCAGTAATTTAAATAGTACACATTAAGCCTGCATCCTACCCAGTTCTCTTCTATGTATTTAAATGGATAAGGTCCTATACATAATGGATCAGAGTGACTTGAGGTCAGCATGAACATAACAATAATATTGGCATCAGCATGGGATTTGGGCATTCCACCATCTTTTCTTTTAATATTTCTATTATAGTGCTGAGGAAACCAACTGAAAACTGGACTAGGAAATGAACTTTAAATTTAGGATTTTTAATAATAAAAAATAAAGACCTTATTAATAATAATAACTTTTATGATGTCGTTGTGCATTTTTTTTTAGTTCTCCCTAAGAAAACTTTCTGTAAAAGAATAGAAGTGATATTTAAAGTTTTTTTTTGTATATAACACATAGATGTTTGCAAACATCTTATATTATTTGGGTGTGAATGATTTAATGTAAGTATAATTTAATATTTAGCCAGGGTTATATATTGAATATTACATTTTATTAGTATTATTAACTTTAAATCTCATAAATACATTCATTCAAGGATAAAATAGTACTTGACATATTGTTAGGAATGCTTGTAATCTAAGTAGAGTATTGGTAAACTTCATTTATGTATAATTTAAATAGTGGTTTTCTTGTAATTGCCATTGTAATATGTTGTAATATATGTATTTATATAAGAGATAATAAATTCCTTTTATGGTATAGTTAGTTAATGTAAGAGATGATAAACTCTTATTATGTAAGTATTTTTATGCAAGAGATGATAGATGCCTCTTATTAAATGTGGAATAAGTGTGTGTGCATTTTTTTGTGATATATTTATTTTTTCACCATTTGGTTGAATAAACCATTACTGATAATCTTAAAACAGTTTGTTCAGCACCTTCATATATAATATATAATTAATAACTGAAACATAGGCTTATTTAAACCTGTGTCTATATATATGTAATATTAGGATATGAGCACAGACTTCCTGTTGAAATACATATTAGTTGTTAAAGAAAATCTTTTACCTAAAAAATACATATATAAATTATAATTTGAATTAATTTCTTATATTCTTATTAAATAATTATATATTTATTATAACCCTTGTTAAAATTTCTTTTTGACTATGGAAAACTCTGCCTGAATATTAATGAAATTGATTCATTTTGAATTATTTTTTTTTTTTTACACTTTAAAATTTGTAATAACTCCAATTAAAAAAAAAGAGAAAAATATGTTTATTATTAATAAAGCTATGAAATCATTTAAATGACAATAAAATTGTATATTGTTTTTTTTTTATTAAATTTGGTTTTTGTATTTTTCTTTTAGTATAAGATTATCACTTATCATTGATGGACACACATATTAGAATTGCTAAGGCATTTTGATATTTATCTGGAGACATTAAATACACATCCATAACTATTGTTTTTTGCTTAATCATATTAAATTGTCATAGTCTATCATAATATTATAATATAGAATGAAAAGAATGGTGATTATATTACTCAATGATTACTTATTTTCTTATATTAAATATATTTTGAAACCAATAAAATGCTCTTTGATTTCAATGTATATTTATTTGAAATAGATACACATATAGTAAAAGAGTCTTAGTTAGATATAAAATACATTTTACTTTTATAAGTTCCGTTAATCCAAAAATGAAGGATTTGTTATTATTGAGCTATTACTTACAGTTACAGTTTTTGACTTGCCCAGTTTGTAGGGAATATTACGTTAAAAAAGCCAACTTCACTTTCTCTCAGTGTTGTCCTTTATAGTTTGACACTTCCATTCATGGGGCATCTAAATTAAAAGCCTTTTTATATTCCATTACAATATATATATATATTGTAATGGTAAGAATTGTCCCTCCATGCAACAAAATCTAGAACACAAGCAAAATACACTAAAGCTGATCGAATACGGATACTGGGAACCAGAATCCAACCAACATTCAATCCTTTCACTTCTGCTCAATGATATAACACCCTATGGATGACACTTCTCAACTTACACAGACATTTAATTCAACCTCGGTCTGGCAGTCACTCAGCGTAAAACAAAAGACTCACAAATTAACTAATTTAGCACTGATTTCATCAGATATATACACATATAATTAAATGGTTAATTAAGATATCAATGATTGATTATGAAATTTAATAGAATGATCTACCTATAGATATAATGATGTATGTGTAATTAAATCTAGAGTTGAATAAAATGAACTCACGGACAATAAAATATGGAAACGAGTTATAATTTTAAATATTATTAATTTAATAAAACAATAACAAATAATAAATCAAAATATACAAAATTATGTGATGGGAACATGAAATATTATGCTCGCAGGCATTATATAACTAATGAGATTAATGTTACATATCTTATTATAAATGTTTAATAAAGTGTAGTGCAGTATTGAAGTTTATGCCTATATTAATATGCCAAATTTCTTGTCCTCATGTAGTCTGATAGATCATACGTAACTTTATAGCCAAAGTTATATAACTAACTATAATAGCGCTCCTATGGCATCTATCTATACAAAGTTAAATCGAGCATGTAATTAGGCTCAGAGATACGCAGGTTAGCGTGTTAACCTAGATTAATATATATACTAATACCAGATAAGCATTTAATATAAAAGGAGAAAAAACTGGTTTATAATAGGTTTACCTATATACCCTATGGCACTTATCAAAATATTAATAAAGTTCAAAGGTGTGAATGGGTCATTATTCACAGGCTTCAGTCTCCAAAGACTCGGTTTGCCCTAAAACTGCTCAACTTGCTACGAATAGGAACATTAGTAGTTCAGGGAGTCGGATAAGCATTATGAATAATCTAGATTCTTGTGCCCTAGTTCTAAAAGTGTGTGCTTTACCCAAACTAAAATGGATGAGAGTGACCTCTGCCAGCAACTAATCAATAATCATGCAGCAAGCAGATAATTGTACATTGCGTACTTTGTAAGGACACCCCTGCAACTTATATATATATATAACACAAATATGTAAATTTATATTAGTATGTCTTAAAATTAGATAGCATCTATTTGCATATCTATACAATCCAGTTCTCAAATTTAGTATTTTAAATATACTATTTAGGGACTAAATTAATTAGTAACCTAGTTTAATATCATCACCTGCATCTCAACATATATAAATCTAAGGAGGACAAAGCATATTTGCGGGGTAATTATGAATAAAACATTAAAATATGCTTTGAGGATATCTCTGTGGCTAGTTCCTATGATGTACAAGTTACATATATAAATAGTTATAATTCATAACTAGAATTAAGCAAACTACAATCTTAACTAGATAACTGATTATTGTAATTTTAATACCCAAAACTTAATCAGTAAAATATTAATATGATCTTGAAACAGCAAGTGAGAAAGAAAAATAATAATTCAATTATTTAATATTTATTATAGCGAAGATTTGAAATTATCTTTGCAGATCGATAAGCTAAAATTATATTTATAAATATTTGCGGTTTTGAGTCATTTGGCATATCAAATACATATAATATTAAAAGGATAAAATCATAGAATAAATTGAATAGTTTTAGAAATAGGCATAAAGGACTGCAGAAAGCTATACATTTAATTTAAAATAGATTATTAGTTTTACATTTTAAAAGAGAATTCAAGTTTTACAATCAGGCAACATTTAGCATTTAATGGTCTTCTTTGTAGATTTTAGTAAAGGTGTTTGGGAAAGGCAGATTTAATAAATAGCTAGCTTTTAAAAGAAAGAATAGAAAGTAACAGTTTATAAACAGAGCTATGAGAGATAATTTACCATTCAGTTGTTTTCATTGCAGTTAGTTTCTGGAGCACTTGGGAGGATAATAAGTTGACACTTTTGACGATGATTTAAAGTTAATAGAGATTTTTTCTACAGGCTGCTTTGGTGGTTATGGCATTAGATTTTATTGGACCAAAGTTCTTCATTCCCCAGCTAGGGCTGAAAGGTGAGTTATCGCCATTCTACTTGATCATTTTGAAGGTAAAACGGGTGTAGGTTCTGCTTATAACTCACTTATTATATATATGATCCCATCCTTGGTAACAAAACTTTAAGTATTTATATTTTTCAAACTCTGGCCACCTGTTAATTTTTATGAGCTTGTACATAGCTGAAAAGTCCATTTATTTATTTTAGCAAAACAAATTTAATAGTTACAACCAGTAAAAAAACTCATTTATTTATTTAAAAAAACATTTTTAACTATAACAAGTAATTTAGATTTTGTTTTCCTGCCTATTTTGTTATTAACATTTTATATTTACAAATCAAGTCCATGCTATTTTAGGACCAATGTGTGACCTACTTTGAAAATTATTTACAAAAATCAATATGTTATTTTAACAAAGTTACTTTCGTAATTAGTAGAAGACTAATTTTATAACCATACGTGCAGAATAACAGGAAATATACGTATGCAATTTCAATAATACAGCAATAAAATTGGCTAAATAATTTAACTAAAATATTTCTTAAACTAGAAATATTTATAAAATGAATATACATATATGTAATATGTACCAATAACATAACAATAATTTAAACTAAAATATTTCTTAAATTAGAAATACTTATAAAATGGATACATATTTGTAATATATACATATACTATTAAATTACAGACTTATCATTCACATATATATATATATACATGATTCTGCATATATAGTGATTCGAGGTATATAATTTTAAATTTTATAAAGTTCAAAAATATTTACTTATTAAGCTATGCGAAATAACAGTCATGTAGTTATTATAGGGTTTGAAGTTGGGCTTAGTTAATTTATAATATAAATATCATTAAATCCTGGGTAAAATATTTATTTTCAAAGGTATATAAAAGATAAAATAATAAAATATAAATTAATAATATTTGATAATAATTAATCATTTGATAATATTTAAAGTTGTAGGGAAGTTCAAATCTAAGCTTATAAATAAAAATATGCATTAAATAGATAGATAATCATCTCTCTGTGCATAAGTTCATAGAATTAATCTCAGATCTAGTCTGTATAGAAATAAATCCAAAATTAACTAAATCAATTTAAAGAAAATTGTATTTTTATTCACTTCCTAAATGGTATTGTTTTTTTATTGAGAAATATTTTAAAACAGATAATACTTGTTTATAAAAATAGATAAAAAAACCAGCAACTCATTAAATATTCAAAATCTGAGAAATGGGAGAATTAATCAATGGGAGGGCACAATTTGGAATAAATTGACAGACAGTAGATGATATTTTAAAAAAAAAAATCAGAGGGAAACTTAAGCGGAAAAAGATTATAGATTGGAAGAACAAGTAACTTGGTTTTATCTCTAAAAGTTTGCTTAAATTTTTAAAATCTTATTTTAAAAACAAGTAATTGATTATGATCTACTTAAGAATTTGAAACTGTATATTATAAGTTTTTTTGTTAACATGAAGGAGTAAAACAAAGTGAGTCATTATTTTGAACAAAATATTGGAAAAATGAAAGGAACAAGTTTTATATTTATGCCAAAGTGTTGACAAGTAATATCTCAACTTAAGGAAAACATCATGAGTATTATGTTAATACATAATTTAATTAACAAGCAACATAAAATATTTATGCATCTTGACTATCATAGCAGATGTGCAAGATTAAATTGGATTTGATGGATGAATAACAAAAAAATTATTCATGACAGTTAAGTGTAGATTTTTAAAGATAATTGAAACTAAAGTAGGAATGAATAATAATGGAAATATTTACATCTGGAAAAGTGTACATAGTATTAAAATAGAACATATAAAAGTGTATCTGAATGAAAATTTTAATAGTAAAAAAAATATAAACAGATTATTATTAGTGTTGGAGTAACTTTTATGTAGATTAAAATTTTATGATAAGTTATATATATGGTAAATGAAGAATTAAAAGTTAGAAGGACATATGAATGTAATACAAGGCAAATGTAAAAGGAAATTTCTAGATGAGGATTATATTTATACTTGTAATAAATATAGTGGTTGGCTCAGGAAGTGAAATAATTATTTATTAAAATTGTCAATGAAAAAAACCCAATATAAATGTAAAAAAATAAATCACTACTGAAAACAATTAATAAAGAATAAATGGGAAAAAAAAGGGTGAAATAAGTCAATGGAATAAATATTAGCTTATTTGAGAATAATAAATAATAAATAAGAAGATAATGTCATTTTACCTTTAAGAAGGAGGTGTAAAATGCTTTATCTTAAATGATAACATTGACAAAGAGTACATAAAAAATAATGAGAAGACTGAAACATAGTAATGAACCAATGAATATGGATATCATAATAAATGTGAGAAGTATCTAAATAAAATACAATATGCAAGTTAAAGATAGTCTTTGATCATCAAAAAAAAAAACCCCAAGAAATTGTCACTGATTTGTTTACATTGGAATTGTATAATTTTGTGATATTCTTATGAGAACAAAAGGAGCATAATTGGGAGGAATGTTGATGTAACTAGTCTAAAGCATTTGTAAGGCCTTGTAACATAATATTTGTATATAGTTTAATTTTATACTTTAAAATAATCATTATCAATATGGGGGAATAAGTCAATAAATAAACAAATTAATAATTAATTTGATTTATTTATCTATGTAAATAATTATTTAAAGTTTTTTTTTATTTTATTAAATATTATTGGATAATTAAAATAAATATATATAAACAATGAGCTATTGAAATATACACATAAAGGTAGTTACATATGTTTATTATAAAGAGATGAGACTTGTCTGTGTTCAAATATAATATCGAAAATGATAAATAGTGATATTTAAAGTTTGATCTTATGTGTAACTATTAATGCTTTAATATGATTGTAATAGAGTCCTAACTAATTCTGGTTTATAATAATTTATAGGCTATTACTTATAAAAAGGATATGAAACAGGTATAGCTTGAAAATAAGAAGTTAGTACCCAAGTTATCAGATAAAATGAAGATAAGGATTTTTTTTAATTTTAGGATGCACCAAAGAGTGTTCTATTAACATTTAGCATGGCATCTTAAACTGAAAATTGAAGTTGGTTCAGGAGAAGATAAGTTGTAAACAAAGGCAAAAACTCCCCATACAGTAGTGCCACCCTGTGCCAAAAAGAGTAATCAATGGATGCCAGGAGGCTTGTGCATAAAATCCCTATCTAGTGCCTACTGTATGAGGAGTTTTGCCTTTGTTTACAATAAATTATGTGCTAGTATAGAGATGGTGATCATGTGATGTTTGAGAAGATAAGTTATTATATTTGATAGTGTACAAGATAAAAGTTTCATTTGTTGTATCTTATTATAGGGTTTGGTAATAAGACCATAGGAAAATTGAGTGTGATATCAGAAAACAAATTAATGATTTAATAAATATCACATTAATATCTTCTTAGTGCAATGTAAAGAGAGAGATCAAATGGTAAATATCATAAAACATAAACACAGATAAATATATAATATTTCATAAAATTATAATGAGATTATTTTAGTTAAGAAATAAAACAATGATCCATATTTTAAATCTTATATTTTGCAGCATAATCTATAAGGGTGATGAGTGTATCTCAAATCCATAAAATTGAATGATTATTTAAGAAATATACATGATTTTGTTATATAAGAAATAAAGTTAAATATAACAATATGTTTTTGAGAAGAGAGTTTCTAATTTTAAATATCTCATTGTAATTAAGGGGAATAGAAATGTCCAAATGTTTATACATGTGTTACTGTATTATATTGTTGTTTATTAAGTTACTTAGTAGTTTAAAATAATTAGTGAAAGATCTTATAAATAATATTATTAAAGTTAATGTTTTAAAAGTTAAATTAAGTATTTAGAGTTGCATTTTTTTTTGTTGAGACCATCATCACTACACCATCATCAGAGAGTGTATGAATTGTATTATACACATTAATCAAAACACACAGTTTAGAATTTAAAGGAGAAATTAATTCAGTACAAGATATTTAATAACAATTATCTGGGAAAATATTTTTTAATGGGATCTTAAATTATTTCAAATTGCCTTGATCACGTAAGTCATTGATAAAATATATTGCAAATTTATTAAAGTATGTTTATTTATAGGAAATCAGAGTATAAATTAGTTATTATTTGAAGTTATCATTAAATATTAGAGAACATAAATATAAAATAGTAGTATAATTTTAATTATAGATTAAGGTTATAAGTCTTTTCTTAATTGATACACCAGGTGGAATAAATAGCTAATTAAAAAATCAATGATAATCCTGAGATCTCCTTAGTATAATATTATTATTATGCTTATTCTTAATTATAATCTTATTATAATAATAATAATAATAATAATAATAATAATAATAATAATAATAATAATAATAATAATAATAATAATAATAATAATAATAATAATAATAATAATAATAATAATAATAATAATAATAATAATAATAATAATAATAATAATAATAATAATAAAGTCAGATATCACATGACATATATAGCTTGCACTTACAAATATGTAAAATTAAGAGCATGCTAATGAGCTCTAAATAAGCTTTTTTTTTTATTTATGATAAATGCTACTACAAGAGAAGGCATTCAAATCATTTTTATCTTGGATTGTCCCCATCCCCAGACCGGTACTTATTAATTAAGTTAACTTAAATTTAATAATTATAGATGTTTTATTATATTTATTTAAGTATTACTGTTAGTCATGGGAATATTTAGATACTTAATAAGGAGAAATATCTTAGTATTCTTATGCCATTGAACAAATACTTTGGCATTTGTTTAATGTTAAAGAGTATGTAATCTTGTTACTAGAGTAAGTGGTTCTCATAATTGCTAATATTAATTAAACATATATTAGATATAATTAAGAGTATCAAATTGTACCTAGAGAAGGTAACAGTATAGCCTCATTTAAAGATTTATCATAGTTTCCAGGGGTCATCATCCTATTGGCAGGGTACTCTCTCTCTATATATATATATTTTCCTTTATTATATATATGTATATATATATATTGAAACAGATATTCTGTTCCTCATATAAATATTCAAAAGACCCCCCCCCATTTAGAAACGTCTAGCGTGATTCAGTCTAATTGGGAACGCAATAAATTTTGATTTGTTTAAAAAAAAATCATATTTTTAATTTTGAGATTGATGAATTTGAATAAAATGTTATATCATCTTATTTTACTTTTTTTTTTTATCTGTCTCAATAAAAAAAAAAGAAATTAATTATCCAATCATTAAAAAGAAAGAAAAAAGATACTTGAATTAAACTGAGGCAGTATTCAAATTAGGCACATCGTTAAAAAAAAAAAAAAAAAAAGAACTTTCGTCTTACACAGAGAAGCAGAACATATTGAATTTTTTTTTTTAAAAAAGAAAGTGTATTACTTAATCCTTTTGACAAATTAAAATATAGCTTTAACTAAACGTGAAAATGGAAAAAGAAAACTTTGCTAGAGGAATTATAATAACAATGGGGTAATTTAGCGGCTTCACTCTCTCCACGCTGTGCCATGACTTTCCATCGATGAAATAACCCGCCTTCTTTTGAGTAAATTAGACTGCAAAACTGGAAGGTAATTTTTATAAAATATTAAAACATATTTATCATACGTTATAAAGTGGAATTATGAAATAATTACATAGAATTTGTTTTGTAAAATATTAAAACATGTTTATCATACGTTATAAAATGAAGTTATGAAATAGTTATACGCAAATTTATTTATAAAAATATTTGAACGTATTTACTATATAAATTAGAAATGCTTTAATTACTAAATGATAAATGCTCCACAAGCCAAACAGAGTTTATGTATATGAATATAGTTCTATATTTGGCTAAATTATAAATGCCTCAATTATCAAATGATAAATGCTCTACAAACCAAGAATTGCTGAGTTCAAATGTCTACCAATCGGTAATAATTAATAAAATGATGAAATGCTGTATAAATCATAAATACTTGACTGCTTCTAAGCTTCTTATAATGTAACAGAGTTTATGTGTAAGAATATACTTCTATATTTGGCTAAATTATAAATGCCTCAATTATCAAATGATAAATGCTCTACAAACCAAGAATTGCTGAGTTCAAATGTCTACCAATCGGTAATAATTAATAAAATGATGAAATGCTGTATAAATCATAAATACTTGACTGCTTCTAAGCTTCTTATAATGTAACAGAGTTTATGTATAAGAATATACTTTTATATTTGACTAAATTATAAATGCTTTAATTACCAAATGATGAATACTCCACAAACCAAGAATTGCTGAATTTAAATGTTTACCAATCAGTAATAATTCATAAGATAACAAAATGTTATATAAATCATAAATGCTTAACTGCTACCAGGCTTCTTCTCATAAAGGAATACAAAAATGAACTATTGTTGAATTAGAATATTTCCAAGCTTCTTCTCATAAATGGATTCAAAATGAATTATTGTTAAATTAGAATATTTCCAAGCTTCTTCTCATAAATGGATTCAAAATGAATTATTGTTGAATTAGAATATTTCCAAGCTTCTTCTCATAAATGGATTCAAAATGAATTATTGTTGAATTAGAATATTTCCAAGCTTCTTCTCATAAATGGATTCAAAATGAATTATTATTAAATTAGAATATTTCCAAGCTTCTTCTCATAAATGGATTCAAAATGAATTATTGTTAAATTAGAATAATTCCAAGCTTCTTCTCATAAATGGATTCAAAATGAATTATTGTTAAATTAGAATAATTCCAAGCTTCTTCTCATAAATGGATTCAAAATGAATTATTGTTGAATTAGAATATTTCCAAGCTTCTTCTCATAAATGGATTCAAAATGAATTATTGTTAAATTAGAATATTTCCAAGCTTCTTCTCATAAATGGATTCAAAATGAATTATTGTTGAATTAGAATATTTCCAAGCTTCTTCTCATAAATGGATTCAAAATGAATTATTGTTGAATTAGAATATTTCCAAGCTTTTTCTCATAAATGAATTCAAAATGAACTATTGTTGAATTAGAACGTTTCCAAGCTTCTTCTAATAAATGGATTCAAAATGAACTATTATTGAATTGACTATTTCCAAGCTTTTTCTCATAATTGAATTTGTAAATGAACTATTGATAAAAAAAAGGAACTGCTTCTAACTCTTTTATAAGTAAAATAAAAATGAGTTATCATGTGGATAGAAATGAATTTCGTTAGAAATTGCAAATTAATTGTTATTTAATAAATTTTTTTTTGTTACTAAAAATTAAATTGGTTATCCAGTTGTTCAGTTTTGTTTGTTTTATCGCATCACTCACCAATTATAGCACTGGTTCATGAGAATCTCATGCATTCCTGAGCTACGTCTGACATAACTAGACCCAGGCCAGTCAGGTTGTAGTAAGACGGAACTCTAATGGCGCTGTTTGGAAAACCAAACATATAAATGTTTAGATGTTCACAGTCTCTATGGTACTACATCCTCTGATGAGCAGGAAATATTGTTGTAGGAGGCATTAACATTTGCATTAGGAATGTCAATTGATAGTTCCTTCCTACAGCATGCTCATCAGAAAATTGTTACAACTGATGTGATAAAAGGGTTGTACGCAGGTCCGGTTACAATATATATATATTATAAAGGAAAATATTCTAAAAAAGATATGTGAACAAGGCTAAGGAAGCAACATTGTTTTATAAATAGAAATATTTTCTTCTATAGAAATTGTATGAGCCAAATGTAAAGGGAACTATTCTAATAATGAATAAAATAGAATGAAAAATGAAAAATAAAAATAACTTCTGAATATCTTACAAATTTGGGTACCATCTCATAGATAAAATATGTTCTTCTGGACAAGCCAAAATTTATGATGGATAATATAAAATAATAGATTTCTCATCACACTAGACAACTAATATCATAAATGGAACTCACTATCAGCAAATGTCCTCAGATTATGTAACCACAAATGTAATAAAAATATGATTGAACAGGGCTAGTTGGTTTGAAAATGCATCACATATTTGGTCAGCTATATATAATAAATATAATTATAAACCAAGTGGCTTTCTCCACTTATATATTACATATTTGGACAATTTAAATTTACTGAATAAATGCCACATTTAGGCAAATTAAAGTATAACTAATAAATAAATAAGTTGATCACAAATGGCTTTATAATAGTTTATATCTACATGTACAATGGACTCATAAATTTGTAAAAAGTGCTGATGAATCAATAATGAATACTCTTGCTTGGCAAAGAAGATAAAATTTAATAAATAATGTTTACTTGTTAGTGAGATATAAAATGGAATATGCTATGAATAAGATGAAATAACTTTATAATGATTCATGTAGTAGTAAATAAAAACACATAGGTTAATAGCAACAATATAAATTTATTAAGATAAACATTAATTTTTTTATGGTGATTAAAATAAATTTATAACAGAAATTAACATCATATAATGTATATCATAATTCACCCTCATTATAACATTAATAAATATAATATATCATTTATAATTAAAATTATAAATGCATATAGTCAAGAAAAGTTTAACTAGATTTTCTTTCATAGAAATAAGAAAATGAATATATACAGAAAGATTATAATATTATCTTTTAAAAAAGAATAGAAATCAAATAATAATTTTTATAAAAGTTATATAGAATTCCAACTAAGTTAAGCAAATACTATTTATGTTTTAATTGATCTTTTATTTTACTTGATTGTTATTATGTAAGCTATTGAATGACAAAACCAGACTGAATTGATACTACTAATTAAAAAAAAAGATTTTATAAACATTTATAAATGTTACCATTATACCTTTCTGACTGTTGTTAATAAGATTTTTGTCTCAGCATCTGTTACTCTTAGCACATAAGAAATTCAATTTAACTTTTTTATCTTGCAGCATTTCCTTTGGCATCTTCTTGCTAGCACACACATATGCTGGGATCCATAGACATTTTAATCCTTAAATGTTATTCAATTATTTTTCTTTTGTTGATATTACAGTCCAAGTAGATTTAAGATTCTTAGATTTAGGGCAGTCAGAATAGCATTTTGTTCTTAATTATCCCCTTCTCTCCAAAGTTTTCTTCTCACAATACATTTTTTACTGCAAGTTTAGAATATATTTATAGAGTAAGATAAGATTAAAACAAAACTTTTTAAAGGAAAGAAAATATTCTTTCTTCTTTGTGAAATTGTTTTTGTCTCTATAGTAACACAAAAATGCAGTCTATATCTTTAAATACTAGCTTTGAAAATGTGAGTTCTTTCTTCCAATTTGTCATCCAATATAATTTAACAAAATATTTTTTTAATTTTAATAAATAAATGATTTATTTATACCAGATTCTTTCAAAACAAAACAAATATATTTTTATTAAATATATGACCCTGAATTGTTTTCTTTATTTAGTTATTTATAAATTATAGAAAATGACAAATGAAAATATGTGAACACCACGATATATATAAGCACCCATACATGCATATATAGTAATACAAAATATGCAAATCATTCAATAAAACAATAAATATTACTCTATGTTAACAATATGTAAATCATGAATCCCTTTAGATATACAGGTATGAGTATGACTATGGACACACAAACATGATGCATGTTATAATGTAAAAATATTTCAAATTTCAATAATAACTTCATTAAATTCTATATGCCAATATTATTCTATTTTAACCATATATAAAAAGTAAGGGATATATGTAATATATATACACATACAAATATTTTAATAATTAATTCTCAATTTTCTTTAACTTTTAAACCTCATTATTTTTATATTTTAATTGTACAAAATAAAAACATATTGAATCAATACAAAATCTGCATTTTCATCTACTTATCATTTTTCTAACACTATTAATGATAACACAATGCAAAGAAAATATATTTAGGGGTTCTATCTTCTGGAGACTAGTCAGTCACTTTTTTTTTTGCAAAATACTTTTCTCTTTTTAGCAGATTAATTTATTCAACAGTTGTTTACATCTAGTTATTAAAAGAAAGTTTTCTTTAAAGAAAGCAAATTGAAATAAAATAACACCAGAGAAAAAAATTTTTTCTTTTATTTTTCAACACTGTATTTAACTAACATTACAATATAGGTGTATTTTCTCAATAATTGATTTTTTAAAAGTCTGTTATTCTAAGCATTGGTCTGCGATATAGATCCTAAACATGGATAGTATATATATGACTGTCAGCAGTTTTTTCCATTTTTATGCTTTAATGCACATGTAAAGTTGCATATGTAAAAAGTCAGTGGCCGCATAAGAGTTATATAATCAGATTTTATCTGAATTTCTATTCCTATGCAACAAGTTTTTAACATTGGTACTATTACATGTGCGTAACATAGTTTAACATATACCACTGGTATTTTTCAAATTTAGAACAACTTTTCATAGAGTGTTATATGTCCTGGTCAACAAACACCAGGATAAATGCTGATGGTCATCAATTCATTTCAGTAAATCAAATGAGATCTTCTTCACACACATTGGACTTTGAAACTATGAGGAAGTCATTCTACTTTATTTCTCCAAGAAAAATGGAGATTAATAACATCTGACTTTTTACCATCCAGTTAAACTAAACTCATTATTTATACTAGATATAAAGGAATTTAAAAATAATATAAGTTAAACTGAACACACTATTTATAGTCAAATAATAAAAGAATTTAAAAATAAGAGGATTAGCAGTAAGTCTTTTCATTAATGCAAACAAAATATTAAATAAATTACTATTATTCCTTTTTTAATTTATATCTATTAAAGCCAAAACTAAATATTAATTAAATAATTCTTTTTTAATCCTCAAGTAAAAACAGATTATAGAATTAATTCTATAATTAATGGGCATCATAAAAACATTCCTGTTTTAAAGCAAAATATTATTTTCTTTATCATTTTAAAATTTAGATTTTGTTAAAATCATAAAAGTAAAAAAAATTGCATTAAATAGAAATCTTTTATATATAATTTCAAATAATTTACAGTACTTTAAAAAAACATTAATTGATATCAGCATAATAAATGAATAACCTCTGACCCATACAAGATATAGAATTTATGCAGCAATAAAAGGAATCCTCTTATTACTACGACTCAAATATTTATATATGAGCAAATCTGAAGTACTGGTACAGAAGGTGTGATTCATTCATAAGTTATATATAGTAATTCAAAGTGACTGTTCTACAGTCACACCTTCTGTACCAGTACTTCAGATTTGCTCATATATAAATATTTGAGTCATAGTAATAAGAGGATTCCTTTTATTGCTGCATAAATTCTATATCTTGTATGGGTCAGAGGTTATTCATTTATTATTTAACACTCGCAAAAAGCGTTTGCAAAAATTTGGTTTGAAAAAAAGCCGATATGAATGTGATTAATTAATATCATAACTCAATCACTATTTTAGTTGCTCCAAATTTTACTTTATTATATATATATATAAATTTTGTCTGTGTTCATTTCTACTTTTCTTATTAATCTTTAAATATATAAGCACACATTATATTGTGTGACATAAGACCAATCCATCTCAGTATATATATATATATATATATATTGTACCCTTACTTCTGGATATATATATAAAATAGTTTTAAAAATACAACTAGCTCAGTTACATTATTATGCTTCATTAAATTTGCATATCTATCTTTAATATATTTTTATATTATCATATCTTAATTAAATTTATTATCAATCTTTAAAATCAATATAATTCTAGATTATACTACTTAAATAAGTATTTATAAAATTATGAGACCGTGAAGTAAAGTTACAAAGTAATAAGCAGATTTACACTGAGTCAATATCTCCCAAGATACCGTCTCAATGGCATAAGAATACTACCCCTACTTTATCACCTTACCACTACATCTATAGCATTCTTATGGCTTTTTAAATGAAATGAATTATCTTCAATAATACTAAAATAATTCCTAACTTTTAACTTAAAATATAATTAAATAATCTCAGGTTCTTCTAAGATGTCTTAAAATAATAATAACTCATGTAAATAAGTATGATGTGGGATTTTATATCAAACTTAGATACACCTAACTTAGTTTAATAACAATAATAAATAATAATCTTAAAGTGTAATTTAATCTCATCTATTTCTATGATATAATTAATCATTAAATGAATAAACAATCATATGTATATCTTTTATCTCATATGGTATCTTCATTCAAAATGGATCAAAATTCTATACTTAATAATCTGTGGCAATAAACAATATTGTATTCTTATAATGTGCATTATAATCATCTTATGACCATTGCAATATTTTATGTTCATGTCAATCAATTCTTATAAAATAATGTTAAGCAAATATGGTATTCCATTCTAAGTAATAATAACAAATTCAATTTTTGTGCAAATATTATGTTTATTTCAAATCATCTGATGTCAAAATACTGAGGTGAAAAATAATGAAACTCGACACACTTTTAAAACAAATTAACAAATTTATTTACAATAACTTCAAATAAAATTTATTTACACTATTTACAGTTTATAACTTATGACAACAAATAAAATAAAAATAAGAAAATACAAATATAAGAGGCTTACACTGTTATTAATTTATGTACTTAATAAGGAATTACACATTCCTTCAAATGCTATATTAATATGATTATAGTGTGTTTTTCTTAAACTTAGATTTTTAAATAAATAGTTGTACTTTAATTACTACAAATAACAATATATCAAGACTATTTATGTAGCATGTGTACATAATGTAGCTCTACTAATTAAATAGCTACATTAATTAAATATCATTTGTAATGTATTATCATGTATTCACTTTATTACTAACATTGCTTAATATCTGTATATAAAATCAATATCTCTTTATAATGTAAAACAAATGATTGACTGTACTTATACTTTACTTAATGTAATTCCTGTTATACGTTTTATAAAATATGCATTCTATATCTGTATTATTCAAACATTAATATTTAAATCATTTATCAATTTTAAATTCATAAAACATTACATTAAATAAATTCTATGATTCCTTTCTGTGTAAAATCATTATTTTACCCTATGTGCTTTACTAACCTTTCTAATAAATTTCTATCTATAAAACATATTCTAAACTCATTTAAAACATTTTCCGGAAAACAAATATCAACTTCAAATAAAATATTCATTATCCAAATTACTCATACTATATTGTCTATACTTAGTAAACTTTTCAATCTAAATATAGGCTTCTACTCAAAACGTAACTTAACTTATTCAATAAACAAAATACACAAAAATATAGACTTTTAAAATCCTTTTCTAAATTGAAAAATAAAATAATTACTTAGATAAATAATAAACATCATTTAAATACTAAGCATAAATAAAAATATCAAAATTATTTACGAAAGAATCATATAATTATTTCTAAGCTTTACGTAATGTTGTATCATGTTTATATTATAAATTAAAAATTATGCATATTTTAATAAAGTTTGTTGTCAATATAATGTATGTGTTTTCATAATATATTTATCCATTCATTCTACAACAACATAATATTCAGTTGATCTAAAGAAAAACATATTAAATTCATTAAAAATCATTATACAATATTTTTTACCATAATAATAATATTGTCCATTCTGCTATCCAATATTCTTCGGAATTTGCAGCTTCATAAAATAAAAATCATTCACATTTTCACTCATAAACATTCATTAGAATATTCCGTGTTATATTAATTATAAAAATAAGTTTATGTAATTAATTATTATATTATTTTTAAGTTACTATTTAATAAATGTACCTAACCTACTTTTTAAGAGTTTAATAATATTTAAATTTTATGTTAAATAAATAAAATAAAAAAATCATATTACATAGTCCAGCGTTGATTTTTGTCCTACCATAAAGTTCTAACAAATATCCTCCGTATAAAGTCAATAAAACACTATTTCCTGTTCCGTTGTATCACGTGTTTCTTGAAAGTTTATAATAAAAATGATAACGTTCTTTTTTTTCAAAAATAAAAATAAGTTCCCCAAGAAAACAAAACAAAATTAAAAAACAATAGTTATAAATTCTCTGGATCCAGTTCTTCATAGATTATCGTTTAAAAGTTATTATTTCTAAATTAATTCATAGTTTATAAATTATTTAAATTAAAATTTTTTAATCAATTTGGCATGCTTGGCTTAGTTTGATTTGATTTGGACATCCATGTAGTACTTGCGGATTTATAAATACCATATTCCGGTAAGAATTAATTTCTTCATCTATAACGTCCAGCGTTTAGATAACTTTAATAAAATAATTTTATTATATTACGATTTTTTTAAAATACTTATACTTATAATATATTTGCCTTTTCAAATTATCAATCTCTAGTCTTTTAAGCATAAAGACTTAACAAGGCAAGTATTTATTTAAAATTACTACTGCATCTTATATCTTTCCTTAAGATACATATTTTACTTCTAT
The DNA here is from genome assembly GCA_028023455.1 of Epiperipatus broadwayi. NCBI lineage: Eukaryota > Metazoa > Onychophora > Udeonychophora > Euonychophora > Peripatidae > Epiperipatus > Epiperipatus broadwayi. The sequence goes on along the minus strand of JAQFVV010006200.1, from coordinate 23,740,312 downwards.
AATTTGTCAAAATACTTTCTTTTACAGAAATATTTATATTTTTTTAAAATATCTATTAGTAATAGACAATAGTAATTTAACTTTTGAAAACTATTTTTAGTCCAAAATACTACTTTTCTCCATCTTGTAGTTTTATGTACTAATCCAGCGTCTGTTACTTCTATAGCATAAAGTTTCTGATATATTTCTCCGATACGTGATGTTTCCATTGATCATTTGTACGTAAATTGAGTTTCGATATTGAGAAGACAATAGGGAATATTAAGTTTCTACTGCATATTCATTACTTTAAAAATATTATAAATTATTCAATAACACTCTTATGATTTTACAACTGATTTTAAGAGCGTTTATAAATTTACTTGGCTATTTTTTTAATAGCACAAACGACTTAGAAGTTTTATTGTAGAGAGCCCCCCTCAACAATTGAATCCAGCTTATATACTGCCAGAAACTCCTTATCTGATTGGTAGGTTTAAACAATCAAAATTTCTTATTTACATATTTACCAACACAATATTAAAAATAAATAATGACTTATTTAATATTTAATATTTTATCAAATTCTTTCAAAACAATATTTATCGTTTATTTAAATCTATTAAACATTCTTTTGAAATATTATTTCTCACTTGATTTAAATCTTAACTTTTATAAGATCATTTAAAATAAACTAAATCTTTTTAAATACGTTATATTTTTAAGACAATATTTTTTAAAATCAAATTTAATATTTTACATTAATATCTTTATTTTTATCTCGTGATAACTCACGTATTATTTATAAATTTTATAACATGATTTTGTAAAATAATTATGCAACTTTATTAGACAACTTCCACGCATGTGTGTGTAACATCTGTTCTTTATAAAACAAGAACGCTTCATAGTCTAAAAATAAACTTAACAATTGCTTTTTAAAATAAATATTTATTTTTTAAAAAATAAATAAGATATTATATCAGATTTTAAAATAATTATTTGATATGATTAAAATCAAATATTAATCTCAATTTAAGTACTTATAATTTAAAATATTTTTATTCACTTTTAACATATATTTTAAATTAGATAAATATCTTTGTCTAATTTTAAACTTGTCTTTTAAATACTTTAGCTTTAAACATTTGTTATTAAATTTATTAATGCAGTATTACATCATAATCATCATCATTTAAATATCTTCTCAATACCAACACAATTCACATATCAAATACTCATAGATTGCTTTAATTAAACTTATGGTAACATTACCACAAGCAAAGTCAACATCACACTTTTAAAATACTTCTTAAATTTAAAATTTTCTACTAAATTAGCACAAAACTTAAATGGTGACCCATACAAAAGGGCACAATATATATATATATATATATATATATATATATATATATATATATCCTTATAGTGTACCCCCCTACACATACATATATAGAAGAAAGGTAGATACATATATATGTACCTCTTTATACATACATTTATAGATAGAAAAAAAAAAAAAAGAAGTCTCCAATGCATTTTTCTATCCTTGTTTTATTTTCTAAATATCAACCATTACTTATCCATTTACTAATTAAAATTCATATATTAAAATATAGTGCTGTAAGGTCTGCCCATTTCTCATATATGTATGGAAATGGATTATGTCCTGTACATGAGGGGTCAGAGTGACATATGGTCAACATGGGTAGAATGAGAAGGTTGGTACCAATGTGATCTTTGAACATTCCATCATCAGATTTTCGATGAAATGAATGGCTGAAGAATTGTGGTGTGGAGTGGATTGAAGCATGTTCATTAAAGTATGAAGATTGGCTATCTTAATATAAGCTGAACATTGATTGTATATATTTGTGGAGATGATGATCTGGACTAACTGATGAGTGCTGGTTTGGCACAAAATATGTATATTGGTGATTATTTATCTTTTCGATATGTGTGCAATCAAATGTATCAGCAGTATGAGATAGTGTGGATAGTTGAGGGTCATGTGAAAGTCTGAATTCAAACCCTCTATATATTACATATTAAGGTGCAGGTATGAAAAAGCCTGCACTGTAGAAAAAAATCATATGTTAATTAATATGAGATAATTGAGTTGGCTGTTAGTCAGGTAAATGAAAATGTCTGATTAGGTTTTACATAGCTTGGATTCAAAACCAGATCGTAAGCATAGAAAATTCATGGTCTATCCATGCATTACGAGATCTGATATTATAGTTTTTATGTTTACACACACCTATATATTCAGACTTTAATGAAATGTTAGAATATGATTAATATAAATATTAATTTTTATGAAATTTTTTTGAATTTTTTTTTCTTTTTCAGCAAGAAAAAAAAGGTGATTATTAATCTAATCAATTTTTGGATGGTCAAATGTTAAATCATTGTATGCGCCAAACAACTTCCTTGACAAATTATAATTTAATTTAGCAAGACATCAACTTTCTGAAGATTATCTTTCGAAGTTAAATTTTCAAGCCATCATAATTTTTAACAAAATTATGCAAAATAACTCTATAGCTTCTCTTTTTTCAGCGTTTTTTTTCTTTAAAGATTCTCCATTCTTTCTTTTAATAGGTAATCATGAACTTCGCAAGCTGGAAAATTGTATTACAATCGGATATGATTCTTAAATGCCAATCACTAGTATGAGTCTTAAAAAGAAAACATCAGTACTCAATTAGCACTAATTAAAGATAATGAGCAGAATCTACATTAAAAACATAATCAAATTTTATAGCAAAAAATATATAAAGACTGCTAATAAGAAAAAAAATCATTCAAAATAAAAATTGTATTATTTAAAAAAAGGGGAAAAATCTTTTAGCATATTAAAAGTTGAAAGCCTGTAATAAATTCATAAAAAAAAATCGTTATAAAATAAAAATATATATTTATAAAATAAAAAATTATCTTATTGGTAAATATACATCAATAAATGCAAAGTAGCTCTATAAAATATTTTGATGACTATATAAAAAGTTTATTTGCTGTCTGATTATATTCTAAGTAACATTATCAGACTTTTTTTGCGTGTTTAAAACCGTATATTTTGAAACTCTGGATAATATAGTTAATTGTAACGTTTTTGAAATATATCTACATCTGCATCATTTATTATAAGATTCTGAAAAATGCATTGTCAAAATTAAATAGATGATATATATATATACATTCATAAATATTAATAATGTGGAGCTAGCCTTATTGGAAATGATATGCAGAAGAGATATACTAAAAAAAATCATCTACTTATGGGTGTTGAAGCTGTAGTTTTTAATGATAATATATCCTAGGACGATTAGTGAAGAACGTTATATCATACTTTTTTTTTATATCTAAAAACGTATATTTTGAAGAACTGGATAATATATTACTTGTAAAGTTTTTAAAATATATCTATCTATATTTGGTTAGCATAGCTGCCTTCCAAGCAGCTGACCTGCGTTCACTTTCCGATCAACGCCTTTGACACATGAAAAAAAAAAAAAAACTTATAAAAATGCGTTATTGAAATTAAACAGATTGTATAAACACTCAGAACTAAACTTATTGGAAATATATAATACAGGAAAGAGATACTAAAAAAGCCACCATCTACTTATGAGTAGTGAGCCTGTAGTTTTTAATGATAATATCTTTGTAAGGTAATATTCATTGTTTTTACACAGTACAAATAGCGCTCTACTTCAAGAAATAAGAAAAGAAAATCTATTGATACTTATCAATTAAACTATTCCAAACCCCTGATCAACAAATTGATTTATTAACTTATCAACCAGGGAAAAGTATCAATGATTATTTCATAAAATAAAGTAGGTTTACTTTATTCTATAACTGTATATCATAAGTTAATGGATTAACTTATGCATTTCCAACCAAGTCAAGGAGACTTATTATTAATTAAGAGATAAATTGAAATTACTTTGTTGATAAAAAGGATTGTCAATTGCTCCTCCCCCTTGCAAACCTACTTAAATATGCAAAACTTGAGACAGTAAAAAAAAAAAAATAGCGATGAAAAAAAAAATATTTCGTCTTTTAAATAAAATAATAAATAAATATTGAACTAATAATTAAATGTTTTTAAAGCAGTAAATAAAATTGATGACAATTGTTTTAATAAATAGAATATTTTACAGTATTTGTCATATCCACCAGTCCATAATTTATTGATTTATTTAAAATGTAATTAAGTTAGTTTTTAATACTATTATTGATATAATTAAATATTTGAATGTAATGTGGGATATTTAATGGTTTAATGAAACATGTGAATGAAAAATGAAGTTGGATAATGCATGAATATTCAGTAGTAATATACCATAGGTATTACACTATACTGACTGAAATGACAATGTGAATGATGATGAGTGAAACATATTTTACTGGTTATGCTATAAATTTAAAATGTACAAAACAAATGGACTAGAAAATCATTCTAACAAAACTGAGTACTGCTTTATGAGCAAATAAAACAAGTAAGCAACAATCTAAACTGTACTAACTCTACATATAACAAACCACCCACTATTCTATTACTGATTATACCCCAAAACAAGATACTAAACATTTGAGAAATCTTTTAATTATACCTACACTTACTTTTGATTACAGTTTTAAGTCAAAATAATTTTTTTTAAAAAATTTCATGTTATTTCATTTTTTTTAAAAGGATTATATCAGATATTACTGATATACTACCACACTACTACAATGACTATTTCTGGTGCCAAACCAGAAGGTCACAATATATATATATATATATATATATATATATATATATAGATATCTATATATACAGACATTTAATGGTTGTAGTTATATATATATATATATATATATTGTAATGGAATGTACTTGCTGCATTCCATTTAAATTGAAGAAAGAAGGCCCCAAACATTGGGAAAGCCAAATATAATGGAATGTATCTTTATATGATCTCAAATGAAAATAAACATACGAACTTTTGCAACAATAATCATTAGTTAACCAAGCCCCTAACTTTGATACACCAAATGTAATGAATAATTAAACGAACATATTATGCTGACCACGTTATGGCATCCAAATGTAATGGAACATACTTTTACTCCATTATACCAATCATCAGTTAACTGGGACCAACAGTTTGTGGTGCCAAATGTAATGGACAATATATCATATAAACATATTATACCTCAAATGTAATGGAACATCAATATATGAGAAGAAAATAATGCTTCAAACATTGGATGATAAACGTAATGGAATATATATAATCTAAATGAATCCAATTGTTGAGAAAGCCTAATATAATAAATTGTATAATTTAAATGAAGAAAGACAAAATTATCCCAGTTATATTTAAATAAATTGTTTATATGCCCTTCCAACTAGCTATACATGAAATAAATTTAAAATCATATAGAGCAATGAGATCTATCCTTATAATTTATTTTCAAGGTTGATATGACTAATCAAATATATATCAGAAACAAAAGGGAATTCTATTAAATACAATATACACATCTATTATGTAAATTTATGTATATCTAAACATATCAATGAATAATAATATGTGTAAGTGGCCTAAAGACTAAACAATAAGTGAAATATGAAGTTATCCTCTATTAAATTGTGAATTCAATTAATTTCATAATGACTCTGGCATTAAAAGAAAAATAAGAATAAAATATTAATATGCTTTCTAATAAATTACAAAGGCATTATCTATAAAACAAATAGTACATCCTTTATTTCTATATTATGATTTAATTTTAGGTAATATCAATGTTTTAAATAAGTTTTAAATACAAGCCCAAATAATAAATATATGTATATACTTACAAGAAGTATATATATTAAATAGATAAAGACATACTTGTGCTTAACAATTATGTATTAATATAAATACAAATCCATATTTATATTTTCCAAATATTCAAAAATAAAAAAAAATATATAAAAATATATATATATATATTATATACAGCAAATATATATATAAATTATTGTTTTGGTCTGCATAAGAATTATTATATGAAGTTAAAAAAAATGGAAATACATAAATTAATAATAAAACAATTTTTATAATAAAAATTTGTGAATATAAATTTACTTATTAAAATATACATAACAACTCATATGCAACCCAAACTTATAAGCCATACTTTAAGATTTTAAATTACTTAAGTGTTAATTTTGACACCTGTTAAACGTTTATTGCTGTTAGAAAACAAGACGCTTGAATTGAATATTTATAAAACGTTATATTTTTATAATGAAAAATAAAAATAAACAAAAATATCGATCTCAAAAGTATATTTATATATCATTTATACATATAAAATTATTTACTACCTTTCAAAGTTCACTTGTTTAGTTTTCCTTCAAAAGTCAACTTATCCCATTGTTTTATTTCTTTATCCGTTTAATATTAGAATGCATTCTAGTTAAAGTGAAGAAACTATCACATTAGAGAAAATTGTCAATTCTTGGATGTATGTATATTTTTTATCCTTCTAAAATTTCTTTCTTTGAAAAACAAATAAATAAGTTGAAATATTGAATCCAATATATTAATTTTAGTTACCTCCAGATTATTATTAGATTGACCATTATAGATTCAAGATAGCTATATCAAATTTCGGCTTCAGACACGATGAAATTCATGTGTTGAAATTTGCTTAGTTTTTCTTTTTAAACTGCCTTGGAATAAATGAAAGAAAACGGTGCAGCCCCTTGGCTCTGATATCTCTATTAGCCTCTCATGATTTATGTATTTACCATAGAAATATATCTTATTCCAATATTCTTAAGAATGGTAATTTCAAAGAAAAAAAAAATACAATAAATTTTTATCCTTCAGTTGGTTTTATTACTATCTTAATAATCATGGCTTCTTTTTTGTTGTTGCTGTTGTTCCACATGCTAGCAAATGCTGTTTTGAAAACCATTGTTACACATGTTTTATTTTAAACAATTAACATTAAAAAAAATAAAATATCAAGCATATATATAAAAAATATTAAATTGAAAATTTATTTGACAGCTTTAAAAATATACATAAACAATAATATTGCATTTTTTTAATAATCACTGCAAATAAAATAATTTTTTTATATAATCAACAATTTATATGTCTTCATTTATTTATAATAATTAAATATTCATAACGATGTACAATCAACATATAAATAAAATAATAACTTCAAACAATAACTATACCTAATAATCATAAACAATAATAATACTTCATATATAAACATCAACTCAAAGAGATTTTTTTTTAAAATAATAAATGATAATTTTTAAAATATAGATAGATTTATCGATATTTACAATATATATATATATCTGTGTGTGTAAATATAAAATGTTTTTAGTGACTAATATTACTTATTGGCTTATTAAGTAAATTAAATACATTATATAAATACAATATGTATATCTTACTTTAAAATTTTTATAGCAAATTTTTTTTATTATATATATGCATACACACACACACAGAAAGGAGTTTGCTATTAACTGAAAGGAGACTCTTTGATACCTCTTGGAGGCCTTAAAGGAACTGAGCAGGGCAAATTCCTAATGTCCACTCCATACATTCTTGTCATTGCAGCTGCTATTACTATGTGATTATTCATATAGTATACGAACATGGATGGGCTGCTCACCAACATGCATTATCCAGCATGGTGAGTTTATTGGCTTTTTACCTCTGAGTTTAAGAATATTTTTCCAATATATACAATCATGACAGACAAAAATAAATCATGGCCCTTATTCCCAGGAGGCAGTAAAGTCACCAACCAAGGCAGTGGTTGGGGTTGAAGGCATAGAGTGGTAAAAATCCCCTGATTGTGGACCCAGGCTCCCATTCGATGACAACTTTTTATTTAGGTACTTACAACTGCAGATCACTTTCAAGTGAAGGAAGATTGCAAGAATTAGAAGAATAACTATTTTTATTAAATGGGACATTATTGGACTTTGTGAAGTTAAAAGAAAAGATGAAGAAACAATTGATTTAAAAAGTGGGCATGTACTCTATTATAAAGGCACAAATATTGGAAATACAAGTGGAGTAGGATTCATTATAAATAAAAAGTGGAAGAACAACCTTGTTGAGATTGATGGTGTATCGGGCAGAGTGGCAAGATTAGTTTTAAAACTTAATAGCAGCTACCAAATGCAGATAATTCAGGTTTATGCCCCAACAAGATCTCATAGTGATGAAGTTATAGAAGATTTTTATATGGATGCACAAAAGGCTTTTCATCAGAGTAAACAACATTTTAAAATTGTTATGGGAGACTTTGGTAAACAAATGAAAGATGAAAATGCTGTAGGTAATTTTGGTTATGGTAATAGAAATGAGAGAGGACATAGACTTGTGGAGTTTGCAGAAAAAGAAAAACTTCATATTATGAATTTTGTTTTTGAGAAAAATGTTAAAAGTAAATGAACATGGAAGCATCCAAATGAAGATACAGCAGAATTGGATTATATTTTGACTAACAGAAAATACATATTTCAAGATTGTAATGTTCTTAATAAATTTAACACAGGAAGTGATCCTTGATTAGTAAGATGTAAGATACATGTTAATGCAAAACTAGAGAGACAAAAATTATTAAGAAAAACAATATTTACAGTTGATATTCCTAATCTTCAGACACATTCTAATGAATTTAAATTAGAACTTACAAATCGGTTTCAAATATTAATAGATTTTGAACATGATTCAGATTTGAATGACATTAATAGGAAAATAACTTATACACTTTTAAAAACTGCAATAAAGATAGCTGGTAGAAAAAAGCAATTGACCAATAAAATTTCTACTGAGACTAGAGAATTTATGAAGAAAAGAAGGAATATGAGGATATACAACAATGATGCATTAAAAAAGATTGAATATCTCGAATTTTGTAAAATGGTGCAGAAAAAAGTTGAAAATGACATAAGAAAGTATAATTGCTAACTAGCAAGGAAAGCTGTAGAAGAGAATAAAAGTCTAAAGAGTGTAAAACAACATTTTGGCATTGGTAGGAAATTTATATCTGCAATAAAAAAAGGATAACATTATTACTAAAAAGAGAGATGACATCATGAAATGTGTAGAAGACTTCTATGAAGAATTATATAGTAGTAAAGTACAAGTGCCTCCTATATCTATTACATCTTCTGAATTGCCCAGAATTTTAAATGAAGAAGTGCGACATGCAATTAAATTAATGAAGAAAGGGAAGGCTCCAAGTAATGATGGAATTATAATTGATATATTAAAAGAAGCAGTGAAGAAATAGAATTTTTTTTAGCAAAGTTATATACCAAATGATTGGAAGAATGCAGTATTAATATTAATATTTAAAAAAGGTGATAAAGAATATATTAGAAATTACAGACCTATCAGTCTTTTATCAGTTTAATACAAAATTTTTACTAAGATAATTACAACTCGTCTACAGAAAACACTGGATTTCCACCAACCAAGAGAACAAGCTGGATTTAAAAGTGGTTTTAGTACAGTAGATCATATCCAGGTTTTGAGAGAAGTTATAGAAAGGACAAATGAATATGAGTTGCCATTATGCTTAGGATTTGTCGATTATGAAAAGGCATTTGATTCTATAAACATTTCTTCAGTGATTAAAGCATTGGATTATCAAGGTGTAGATCTAGGATATTGTCATATTTTAAACAATATTTATAAAAATGCAACAGCAACAATTAGATTACATAATGATAGTAGGAAAATCAACATTGAAAAGGGTGTAAGACAGGGTGACTCCATATCTCCAAAACCTTTTACAGCAGTGCTGCAAGAAGTATTCTGTGGATTAAAATGCGAAGCTAAAGGAGTGAATTAAATGGATATTATTTAAGTCATTTAGATTTTGCAGATGATGTAGTTGTTTTTGCAAATAATGCTTTAGAGTTACAGGAAATGTTGCAGGAGTTATCAGATGAAAGTAGGAAAGTAGGACTAAAGATAAATGTTAAAAAGACTAAAGTAATAATTAATAGACTTTCTCAAAATATGAAAATAATGATTGATTATGATGAGTTAGAAGAAGTTAATAGTTACAAATACCTTGGTCAGATTATTAATACAGATGGAAACATAATGGATGAAATTAATCATAGAATTAAACTTGGTAGGAGTGCTTTTGGTAGAAATAACTTGATACTAAAGGAAAATGTGCCTATGTATTTGAAAAAGGAAGGTTTTTAATAAATGTGTTTTGCCAGTTCTTACTTTTGGATCTGAGACTTGGACACTTAATAGAAGAGCAATACAGAGACTTCAGACTACTCAAAGAAGTATGGAGAGATGCATTTTGGGGGTAACAAGAAGAGATTAAAAACACAATGTATGGGTAAGAGAACAAACAGGTGTCACTGACCTCATTGAAAAAATTAAAAGACTAAAGTGGAGTTGGGCTGGACATATTGCTAGAAGAGATGATTGATAATAGAAGGACAATTGAAATTTTAAACTGGATTCCAAGAGATTGTAAAAGATCCAGAAAGAGACCCATGTGAGATGGATGGATGAAATAAGAAAGTGTGCAGGGGTGATGTGGAGAAGAGAAGCTAAAAATAGGAAAAGATGGATTGAACTTGAAGAGACCTTCATCCTGCAGTGGATTGATAATGGTTGTTGATGATTATACACACACAACCTGACATTTTAACTATCCTGTAGTCTTCCTCAGAGCTATGATATAATGATAAAATAAATACACAAATAATATAATAAACAAATGTATTTAAAAATAAATAAAAATAAGTAACTTAAAATATAATAAAAGTATAAGAATAAAATAAATATGATAAATTACAACCAATAATGTAAAAAAATTCAGATATAAAATAAAACATACACCACTAAATTGAAATATAAAATAAATATAGATTATATATGTATCTTTCTGTCTTTATATGTATTCACCAACAACCATTAATTAAATACCACTTTTATTATTTTTTTAATATCCCCTAATTATTACTATTCCTTCTGAATTAAATCAATACAGAATTGTAATTTTATTATTCCCAAATTAATAAAATGCTTATGATTTTGTCTTTATATATTTATTTGCTCAACACTGATCCATTTACTAAAAAAATATTCTTTTTATTTTTAAGTCATAGATATCTATTCTTCTCTTATTTAATCTTTTGTTGTTTAAATAATTTTTCTTTAGATTTGTCTTTTTACCTTACAACTATACATCATTATCCCATAACTCTAAGGAACATTGCTGGACAGCTAAAACATCAGATTGTGTATGTATATATATGAATTGTAACTAATAAAATGAATATAAGACACGGAATCATTCACCAAAAGCCAAACAAGCTGTACGTAATCGGGATTTGATGATGTATTATAAGCTCAGGGTTCTATATAATATTTGCTATAATCAAAATAACTATATGGGTAAGAAAAAAAAGAAATAAGCATTCTAAATACACCTGGATCTCTTTTTATGTGGACTTATTTAACACGATTTTGAAGTTACACGATTCATGTTTCACCGGAAGTCGATTTCCGATAATGCGCTATTACTTTAAATAATAAATTTCGTGCACTTACATTATATTGAAAGTAATAGCACATTATTGGAATTCAACTTTCATCTTAGTAATTTCAATATTTTCAGTGCTTTATAATAGTAAGATTTTATGCAATAATGAAATTAAAATCATGATTTCCACATTTTATGTATACACATATTAAATTTTACAAGACTATAATGTAAATTTGTTCAAACATTGTGTGTGTTAATTTTGCATTTTAAATCACATTCTGTTTTTGCTTTTTAAAAAGAACGTAATCAATTATTATTTTCTTATTAATGACACTAATCATTAACGTGCTCTTAAATTCCAATGAGAGCTAAATGGTTGTATGTCTGGATATCGCGAGCTTCGTAAACAATTAATAAAATCATCGTCTCAAAGATTATTTACTAATTACATTGTCACCAGAAAATCATAATAATTAAAACATGTATAAAAAAATGTAAATTACTGTACTGTAAATTATGCATAAAAATATATTATTTTGAATAAAATTAAATATTATAGTTAAAAAAAGTTTGTCTTGTATCAATTTTTTCCAAATTTGAAATTTTTTATTAGTCATATTTTATTTCCTTATTTTTTGTTTTGTGCGAATTTTAAAGTAATTTTACATTGATGCTTTGCTTTTACGTAAATTTTGAAAAATCACAGACCGCGTACCCCCTTTTTCAATGTAAGTTACGTCTATTTTTGCGCGATTTCGTTCGCGCGTGTTTTCTGAGGAATCTATCTATCGCAAAAATGAGACCCAGGTGTAAACTAATTAACATTTAATAAAAATTTCAGAGGAGGAAAATCTCTTAACTCACTCTTACAAATTACAGAGTTGCTCTTAATATTGAAAGTATATACCATAGAACAATTAGGTTATATTAGATTCTTTCTTACAACTCTTATTATGATAATAATAATAACACATCTAACAATCATGATTTTCAACATTTCATTGCAATGATTAGCTCCATATTTCACAATCTTCTGTTAAAGATTTATATGTTTCTTAAATATTGTGCTACCTTGTTTTTAAAAGGATTTCTTTTGTAAAATAAATTCTTTTCATCATCAGTTATAATATTAAGATTTCAGGATTCTTTAATTAAATATTTATAATATTAAAATTTCACTCTTTTCTTTTATTTATGAATTATCAGGCAATCCTAATAAATTATGACAAGACATATTCTTACCCTATAAGCTAATATCTACCTATTTTATAATAATAATAAAACATCTTTTTAAATAAAGTATTATATACAATAATAAAGATATGAAAAACTCTTAATTTAGAATAAATTATAATCTACTACAATAGCATTCAAATATCATGAATAAATAAGGGATTTTTTGAGCACTCAGAATATCCTACTAATAACTTGTGCTAAAATCTTTCTTATAAATTGAAGATAAATAATATGTGTTCAAATTTATAATGGTTCATCAACGGTAATTTTATGATTAATGCAAATAATAGTTTTGACACAAAAACAGCCTTCTTCTAATAAGTGCAAATGAATTAAAGTGATTATTTAAAATTAAGAAAATGAATGAATAATCTACTTCTTAGATGTTTTCTTAACCAGTTTTTTAAATCCAGATAGTCAAGCTTCATTTGAGATTTCTAGGAATTAAATTTGCATTTTATTCCTCAGTGAAATTTTTTGTAAAAAATTCATATATATTTATTTTTTAATATTTTAAATACAAAATAATTCAAAAGATGGTGGGAAATCGAATAAGCAATTCATCAAAGCATCTCAAGTTTCACAAATGATGGGTAACCCTCATATATTTTGTGCCTTCAAACTTTGTGAGATTATTTCAAGAAAATATGACTGCTGAGAAAATATTATGATGGTGTAAAAACTTAATTTTTGAAAGGTTTATGATTATATTTGTATTGCAATTGTGTAATTATTATTAAAAAATAAATATTATTACCTATTTATTTTTTACAGAAATGTTTTATTTTTAAATATAAAAGATTATTTTCTTCTGAATATTGTTACTATAGAGACTATGTTCATGGGAAACATACCTGTCTAGAAATGAGGTCATTCAACATATTCTTATAATATTTAGTGATATCATAAAAATATGAATTTTTAAAAACTTTTAAAGCATAAATTGATAGATTTAGTAGTTATTAAAAATAATTCATTCAGATTTTAAAAATAAAGGTCAAACAAAGAAGATTTTGTTCATTTTTCAAATTGAATTAGCTCTACCTGAAATTTAATGATGTGACAGCATTTTGTTTTGATTAAAATCTAATTTTTAATATAATTCCCAAAACCAAATGTGAATTTTAAAAAATTATTTAATTTCTAAAGAAAAATATCTATTAAATGAGGTCAAATTTATTATATTCTGATAAATAATAATGGTTTAATATCAAAATGAAAGTTGAAGGCTTCAATCTAGTGAGAACAAAGAAAACTGTCAGAATGTTAGTGGAAAAACTCACATCTTCAGACCATTTTAACAAAGTGATTATTGTATTCAATTTTTATGTGCATGTACTCTTAATGATCAACACAAAATATAATTGTATAATAGTTTATAAGGTCAAGATTTTTGGATAGATAATATGTGATAATAATGATATTGAAACTACATGACATATTGTAACAATCAGATTTGTACACTCATGCAACAAAATTCAGAGCCCAAGCAAAATATACCAAAGCTGACTGGAGTGAGGTGGTTGAGACCTCTAATCTGACCAAACTCCAACTCATCTGCCAGTACTCCAAATTTAACACATTATGAGTGACATCCCTGAGGCTACACTCAGTTCTCATTTAACCACAAGCCGATATAGAATGGGTAGAAACATGAGATTTAAAGTCACTACTGACCTAACTAGATGGGTGATATATAGCACTTAATACTCTATTAATCTTAACTACAGAGATATACACATATAGCACATAAAATCATAAATAAATTGGAGTAATGAACTGTGAAATTTGAATAATATTCTCTGGATTGGACAAAATAATGTGGATTGGTTTGAACTAGAACCTGAGCAAGAAAGACACGTAACAGTTTATATTTTAAAAGATTTATTAAAACAATAACAAAATATAAAAGAAAATGTCACAATGGAAAGGATTGTACAATATTCAACAAGGTATTCAATATAGCAGTATTTATAATGGATGAGATTGTTATCAATACATCTATCCCATTTTAATATATTACAATACATGTGTGTGGGTGTTGTAGAAGTCATGCCTAATCATTTAATATGCTCATCTTATGATTTTGGTTTGCTTAAGTTATAAGCTGATAGCTTAATAGAGATGATGAGTAGAGACAGCTTTAATGGCTGTTAAATATACTAATTAAGTAAGCAACTAAATAAGCTCAGTATCATACAGATTCAACCTGATAATCTAGATTCGAACTTCGGTCTAAAGCTGAATGGTTAATTAATATGGGAAAAAGAACTGGTTACCCTTAGATTCACATATATGTGCTATGGCACTATATAAAATATTAAAGAAATAAGTTTGCAGTGTGAGCGAGTGATTAATCAAGAGCTTCAGCATCAAATGCTCGGTTTGCTCTGAGACCGACAGTTTGCTGCTATTGATATATGAACATATAAGTTCAGAAACTCAGATTGGGTTTAGGGAAAATCTGGGTCTGCATGCTCCAGTTCTAATAAAAATAGCCATAACCCAAACTAAATATTGGGTGGGGGGGGGTTGCTAACATGAACCCATGTAAGATGCAACAAAATGTAACACATATAAGTGTATTATATAAAGACACACCCGCAATGCACACAATATATATAGAGCAATAAGTATGCATATAATTAATTGCGCCTAAAAAGATAGGTTTTATCTGTCAAGCTAATTTGAATCCATTACTTATTTTTTGGATCCTTTGATCTATTGGCTATAAATAATTCCATAGAATCCATTGTGGTCAAAATTTATTTTCCTAATATCATATTTGCAAGTTCTTATCATTGAGCAGGAAAAACAGTCTTTTTACAGTACAGCAGCCTTACAAGCAATTGTCGCGGGTTCGCTTTCCTGCCGAAGCTTTGACACATGAAAAAAACAAACAAACAGACTTTTTAATTAAATCATGTGAAATATTTATCTCCTTAATTTAATCGATTGATCAGCATTGAACATAACATTTTGTGTTTTATTCTGATATTACGTATTTCTTCAATGGATAATCCTAGATTAAATTAACTAATAATTCTATTGATTTAACTGCACAACATCGAGCAAGTTAATCATCAGGAGTGGATGATAATTTCACCTCAATTTATTTTGTTCTGACTTTTTTATAGTAATTCACACACACACATATATATATAAACTTTAAATTAAATGTAGCTCATTGTATATGTAAAGAAAGAGAATAAATCTCCCCCCCCCCCAGACTATGGTTTAAAAAGACTCTTAAATGTTGATCAAAGGTTCAAGAATAGAATAAATCCACCTATTTTTGGAAGCTCTGATGTTTATAAGCATAACTTTGTCAACATTGTTGGTAATTTAGAGTGAAATTAATTTATCAACCAGATTGAATATGGCACTTAAGAGTTATCAAACCCATAATCAATTATACAAGACTGGAGATAAATAATAAATCAAAATCTAATAATACTGAGAATTTTAGATCAATCTCATTAT
Organism: Epiperipatus broadwayi; assembly: GCA_028023455.1. Lineage (NCBI taxonomy): Eukaryota > Metazoa > Onychophora > Udeonychophora > Euonychophora > Peripatidae > Epiperipatus > Epiperipatus broadwayi. Next base: position 23,724,059 of record JAQFVV010006200.1, on the reverse strand, counting down.
TCAGTATAGCTGAAAATATGTTTAAAATGAAATGCTTATAATAAATTTGTTATATACGTTATGTAAAAATATAAAATAAATTTACAAAAGTAAAATAGAAGTTTGGCACAAAGGTGGGCTTTTCCATCATCAGGTTTTCAATGAAATGGATGGCTGAAGAGTTGTGGGGTGGAGGGTTTTGAAGCCTTTCCATTAAAGTATGAAGCTTGGCTATCTTAATATAAGCTGAGCTTTGATTGTATATATGTGTGGAGATAACAATCTGGACCAATTGACGAGTGCTGGTTTAGCACAAAATACGAATACTGATGATTATTTATCTTTTTGACATGTGTGTGATCAAGTCTATCAGCGGTATGAGATAGCATGGATGGTTGAAAGTTGTGTGAAAGTCTGAGATCAAGCCCCCTATACATTACATATATAAGTGCAGGTATGAAAAAAGACCGGTCTTTAGAAAAAAATTCATATTTCAAAAGTAAAATATATAAATGAAACTTGGTTTACAACTAGTATGCTATTTCTAATTCTATTGATAACATTTGCAGTTGTGTGTAATATATTTTATTTTAAGACCTTTGACAAGGTTGACTATTTTATTTTGATACCTTAATTATATCATATTGGTTTTTTTAATGGTAGAAGTAATTTTTAATGTTAATTCAAAATCAGTCATTTTTTAATTTCAAGGTTGTAATAGCAGTAGTTTTTTAATTTTTCAATAATTTTTTTTGTTTGTTTTACATTTGTACCTCATAAAGAAATACTTTGTCATTTTCATGTGTTAAATCTGATACTATTTTTATAATTGAAAGGTAATGCAAATGTTCGGCTTTTCCATTGTTATCTTTTTTTCTTAAGATTAAAAGTCTTTTTTACTATAACATGCATTATTTTATTTTATTATCAAATACTTCATAGAATGAAACAGATTTTTTTGTGTCTTCTTTAATACTTTTGAACTTATCATTTGTTCTACGACAGCCTTCACCCCTCAAAAAAATATTATCACAGCTATCTTGAAATTGCACATATTGTTCAATTTTACACGAATGTAAACATTTAAGAAAACTCTTTATGTCTTTTAAGACTTATGTAAGATGTAGTGCATTGATATCATGACATATTCTGGGTCTCAAATCCATGAATCACAGACCCCTTTCTGTTACTTCTAATACTACTTGAAACTTTATATGAACTATTGATCAATAAATAATTATCAATGATTATCTATAAGATTTATTTTGTTTTAGTTAAGTCATTTTAATTCACCACATATTTTCCCTAGTTCTATTTTCATTTTTTAACATTTTTGATATAAAATTACTAGAAATGATCCACATGCCATTAATAGAAAAAGACACGTTTCTCTATTTCTAAGAAGTGGATAAGCCAAATAATCTGTATATATTAAAAATTTTTTTATATATGAAGAATAATTTGCATATATTAGCATACAGCAACAACACCATAATGTTTCTAATGCTTTATCTATGAATATGAGGTTAAAAGATCTCGGAAGTGCTAAGCCTGGCATTTAATTTTGATATTTCTAACTTCACCAATGAACATTCAAAGCATTATATAATTAATAGAATATATTTTATATATGGTGTGTTTTTGCAAGCACATATTCATGATCATTAAATTATTCTCAGAACATCACATGACTTTTCAGCTTACCCTTAACTCTTGTACTGCTTACTGTGCACTAAAAATATATTTGTCATTTGATGTTTTTTATATACAACTTTTTAATGATTAGGGCTGTGTATGGACAAATGGAAATATGTTTTATATCACATTATATATATATCTTTAAGAATAATAAAAATATTTTTAAAATGTTAAAAGATAATAAAGAACATTTTTAAAATAGCTAAAAAATTGATATACAAGGTGCTACAATTGCATGTTTTCCACCTGAGATTGTATAGAAAAAGTAAATTATATATAGTAATAACTTTACATATTTATAAAACATTAAATATAAAAGTTTTACTCAGTAATAGCGAGGCTTAGTATATAATGTACTGGTTATTTTGGAGACACCACTAGTAATCCTATATGACAATATGGCAAAACTATAAATTAATGAATATTGATTTATTGACTTAAAAAATATAAAGAGGTAAGTATTTTTCAATAGTCAATAAAGATCAAAGTGTATTGAATTTAGCCTCTGCATGTTTAGTCTTGCCTTCATATATTTGATGGTTTTGATTCTTTACTCTCTAGCTTGCGACAGTTTATTAAATATTTCTGATTATTTTTACACAATAATTATATAATAATCATTTAAAATCAAAACAGTACATAAATAGTCAAAATAAGAGTCATAGATCACATAATTCTATTCTCTTAAGCTTGTAAGTTATAAACAATAAGGATTGCCAATTCCTCAACAAGCTTTGTGATAAATGCTTAGCTAGAGAAAGCATTTAAAATATCTCCATCAGGACCCCCCCCCAAACCTCTGACTATGGTTTCGTGCTTTGGCACTCCTCAGAGATCTTTCTGGCAATCCTCATTGTTTAAAACAGTATGAGTTTACAATTTGTTTTTTTCATATAAGTTTTATTTTTAAAAATAAAAGTCATGAATTTTGACTATAATGTTAATTAAAAAATCATGGCTAGCATAATGACCATGCATTGTGAAAACGATCACCGACAGCTATATTCTAAAAATTATAAATCCAGTTTTAATATTTTATGACAGAATTTTATGATTTATCAAGACTTCATATTTATTCATTCCCATTTTAAAAATAAATTTCAGTCAACTAAAGTTTCATTAATTTTTCTTGAATTGCACACTTGGTTTCTTTTCTTCCCAGCATGCAATGATGAAAAAACCCTTTGTTCTCACCATGCACTCATTTTTTCAATATTGGCAAGCTTATTAATATAATTTTTTAAAATGTTGGTTATTTGTAAATTTAAATTTCTAAGCAATGAAGTCAAAATTATTGGGTTTTAATATAAAATAAAGATTTTGTACAAAAATCAAAGGATAAACATTGATAAAAACTCTACCGGGGCTAATAATAGGAACGTAGGTTAAATAAATAAATAAAAAAAGGATATGAACACCCATGACAGTCCAATATAAAACATTTTATGAGCTACAAAATTCTATTACACATAATTTAATATAAAACTAACAATTTATATAAATAATATTTTTCGAATTTCTAAAGAATTAAAAAAATCACAGTAATTTTTTTTTATCTATTTATGATACTTTTAATTTGTATATTTTCGAACGTCTTTAAAATATTATAATATATTTCATACTTGAGCATGATACATTTCTGCCTGAAAGTAGTGTTAGAAGTCATAGAAAAATAATGCTACTATCAAACCAGTAACGTATTTGATCATTATTGATAGCAGTTTACCACTACTGGTCGCGAAAACTTAGAATATTTTTGCAAAAACATCTCGTCTTATATATTTTTACATACCCGCCCCCGTCCCTCCATTGTATTTACTTTAATTTTTTTAGTCAGTTTAAAAAAGACCTTTAAAAAAGGTTAAAACGACTAAATCATTCTTGACATTTAGAAAAAAAGAAAACCCTTTTAAAGATTTTAAAAATAATTTGTGCCTATTATTTTAATTATAACTATAATAACAAAATCTTACAATACCTATAGTAATTAAATTTTAAAATGGTTCTTTTAAGGATATCTAATAAATCTATAGTTGTTTCAAGAGAGAATAATACAAGCTCAAATAATGGTAATGTTTTCCGCCATCTGTTGACATAATACGTGTTAAAAGACTTACCTTTTGATTACAGTTGGTGATTTATTTTGGTTAATTCTTTTATCGTAAGTTTGAAAACAATTTTTACTTGGTATTGTATTTTTAATGTGTGTTTGTGCGTCTGAGATGACTAATGAATTTTTTAAAATTGTTGTTACCTTTTTTCTTTTTTTTTTTTTTTAAAAAAAAAGGTACAATAAAATACCCAATTATACAGGGTATATGTATAGATAAAATATCAGAAACAAAATAACTGAAACACCTGTTGTATCAGTATTATTTTTGATATCATGATTTCAGAAAGATGGATATTTTTAAATTAAAAATTTTTTTTGGTTTAAAGATAGAATCCTTTGTCAAGTGATAAGGAGTTTCTTACAGTTTTATAAGTCTTTGGAAAAAAACAAACAAACTTGCGAACTTATCCCAGTTTAGAAGATTTACCAGTGTTTTAAAATGAAGGACATCATAGAATATTATACACCAATAAAAAGTTAAGTGTTTAAAATAGTAGAGGTGTTAATATTCTAAAATCAACTTTTTAAGTTTGATGACTACCCTGATTAAAGATGAAAGAGTGAAAGCTGTTAAATCAGTGATCAGAAATCAATGATTATTAAGGAATCTAATCATCAATCATAGCAATTAGTACTTTAAATCACAAAAATATCAATCATCACAGATGGCAGCACACATCACAATCTACCAAACCAATTCTTTATAAGTTTCACATTAACGTTAGAGGCTGAGATGCAATTTTAAAACTATGGTTTTCTAATATGCATAAAATAAAATATACACAGTAGTATCATGAATTTAAAAATTGAATGGATAATGGTTGATTGGAATCAGCTTTATAATCAGATGAATTAATATTTCCAGTTTTTCAAACCCTAAAAATGTTTAGGTCTTGATATTGCCAAATGAAGCATATAAAACTTTTAGAGTTTAAAACATAGTAATGGAAAGTAGAAATTCACTTAAGAAATCAAAAGATGCCAGGTGATAGAGCTAAAAGGATACACAGAAAGATCTTAATAAAGGATATTGTTTTGCATATCTCTATTCAATGACCAAACAAAGTTACTAAGTATTCTCAAATTTTCTAGAAATCAAGTTTAAAGAAACCCAATTGCTATCAATATGATGAATGATATTAGTCAACGAATTTGGTAATTCAATAATTAATAATAGAGAGTAAATAAGATAAGTGTAACTAAGATATAAAAGAATAAATTGTTGTGAATATCTTTTAGCACATATCCAAATCTATAAAGGAAATAAAGAAAGCATGCATATCTATGCTATGTGATTTTTTTGAATGCTAAGAGAATTTTCAAAATAATTGCAAATAAGATGTGTCATTTGAAAAATAAGAATCTTTTGGATGGAATATTCATCCATGAGGTCTTTGAGCATCATTTATCTTTTTATCACAATTTGGATTACAATAATACTTATATGTGATTTCAAATATATTATATTATCAAGACTAATTTTGTTGTGTATCTCATTGAAGCAGGTATTAAGATGAAATATAGCTGGGTGAGATTTTAAAGTGAATTGATTTAAAGGCAAACCAAAGCATCATTATCATAGGTTCTAGATTAATATTATCTAGATTAATATTATATTGATTATTGTACCATCTTGTCAATTTAACAAGTGATTTATAGAATGTTTTTAATACTTTGAATGCAACCTGTTTGTTTAGTAATTAAATATTCATAAAATTTAGCATTTTGTCAGCCAGTTAGGAAAGAAAAATATACAGCAGATTTTAGGTTTGATAGTTATTAATTTGAGAAATGGATAATTTTAGTAGAAATGTGTGTTATGTTGGGGTGAAGCATTTAAAATTAGAGTATTTTGGGTATGACATACTTTTGGTCATGGTAATGTTCTTTGCTGTCTTTTGATTACCAGTCATCATGCTCTCTGTTAATTTATAAATCTTTCCAGAAGTAGCTTTTTCTAATTTTTTTTATCTATATCTTCTTTTTGATTTCTTTGTGTTTCTTTTTTGGGTGATATTTAGTTTAATAATTTCTTTCGGTAATCTTTTCTGAAACATTGTCTGCACATGTCCACACCATTTTAATTATCATGTTTTAATTTTATTTGCTATAGGGTTATTTCTCAAATTTTTTTAATGTTCATTTATTCTTTTCTTGCCTTTTCCAAAGTCTTCACTAGTAATCTATTCTATAACTGTCAAGTTTCTTTCCATTGTTTCTTTCAACTGCCAAATGGAACTATTATATATTTTTATTTATTCTGATGATGCTGTATTTTCTGGATTTTTTTTTTCAATTTCATTATGTAAGATTAAGAATGTTCTGTGATTTTTTTTTTATGTGTCAAAGCATGGACCGGGAAGTGAACCCGGGACAATGTTTGCAAGGCAGCTGTGCTAACCACACAACCACCAATGCTTGACTAGTTTTATGATCTTCCAATCATATTTTCATTATTCCAATTTTCCCTGGTATCTTTATATTACATTAGAAAAAGTTCACATTTTAATTTCACACAATCATCTCAAAATTGATAAATATCTGGTTGCTGACATTTTTTTTTGTTATCACTAACTGACAAGTTTATAAACAAGGCAAAACTCTCCATACAGTAGTGCCATGCTGTGTCAACCAGAGTAATCAATGGATGCCAGAAGGCTTGTGCATAAAAATCCCTATCTAATGCCTACTCATCCAATATCCCCAGACTAGTTTCTGGATTGAGGCCTTCGTCAGTGAAGAGCTTTGAATCTGAGAGCACTGCACCTAGATCTTAGGATTTAATACAACCCTCCAGCAAACACCTTTTATCTCTACTTAACTATAAAACTGTGAGAATGAAATTGAAAACACAATATTTTAAATTTAAGCTCAATAGCTTATATAGTCATATAGGTCTGAACTCAGTTCAACACTCATACATTTTGGTGTCTTTGGCTCTTTAACAACCATAGCCACCACCATCCTATTAGAACTGATAAGTTCTGAAAATTTGAATATTAATTACTATATCAAATTCTTTATAAGTTGCATCAAAACATTGTAACCAAAACTTCAGATTATATTTTGAATTAGCCAGATTAGTGTAAATAAATCAAAGAATCATAGTGTGATAAATGCAAATGTAGCGAATAGATTAGTTTTTATAGTTTATCTCAAAATTCATCTTTAACTTTTTATTCATTGTCTTCTTGTTTTGTTTGGTGTTAGATTAACATTAGCCTTATGGCTAATTAATTAATTAATTAATTAAAAATAGCTGAATAAAATATTATTTATATTTGCTCATATAGAAAATAAATCTGTTTTTATGCATGTTCTTATTTAGTTGTTTAATCTTTCTCTAAGAGCTGGATCTTTTCCTCCATATTTGGAAGATTGTATTATTACCTCTATTTTTCAAAAATGGTCATCTCTTATTCTTTGATAATTATAGAACGATTTTTATTATTTTGTAATTTTTAAATTATTGGAAATGTTTGATTAAACCTTTTAACCACTAATTATATTATTGGTTGTATGAGGTAAAAATCAAATCTTTTAATTGGCCAACTCACAAACTGAAGACAAAGCCTATTGTTAAAACATATTCGCCTATAATATTAAATTCAACTCAGATACGTTTATAAAAAGTATATTACTAATTTTTCAGGTTATGAAGAGAACGAAAGTTCTTTCAAAAATAAATTGCTATTTATTTATTCTAAAATATTCAATTTCGGCAACATAAAAGCTATAATATAAACAAAAAGGTCGACTTTTACGTTATAGAAAAGTAAATATTTCTTTTTATTAAATCTTTAATATTTTTACTAAAATCTTCAATATTTTTCAAAAATAATTTTGTTTTTTTAGTATATTTTTTAAAAAACTAGTTTAATTTCTGAAATTATATTTTTTTAATACTTAAAATTGCATTCGAAATGAAAATCTCAGCGTTTTTCTTTATTTTCTTTGATCAGGTGGTTTCTTTGTTCTTTCCAGCCAATCAGAATGTCTTTTTCGGCTGAGAACTCACTAACAACCAATTACAACCGATGTTCTTTCTTTGTTTAGGCTTAAATGCGTTTTTTTTTATTTTTTACTTGTAAAATAATTCGGAAGAGGGCACCATCTTACAGAACTTTTAAAAACCTATTCAAAACCTATCGAATGAATTTTTTAGCATAAGAACTGGCAGAGTTAGAGTGATGTCAGATGTCTACGAGGAGCTTCGTAAGAGGCGGGAAAAGGGTTAAAAAAAATGATTCCTTTATTCTTAAAAATAATACATTGTCTGAGCATCAATATAGTTTTGTTTTAGGTAGTCGGTCCTGGTTTATATAAACTATATATTTTCACTACATTTAGAATCAAAGCTTTAAGATCTTACATGCTTTTGTGCTGCAGTTTCTTATACTTAGCGTATAAAAATTATAACAATAATTTATTTTTAATTAGCAAATCTTAGTTTTAATTATTGATTTATACAAAACCAAAGCGATACATTTTTTTTTTCTAAATTTGTTCAATATTCTCTTAAAATCTGTATTTTAATAATTACGTTTTTTCCCTCGCAATAGTATCCGGATAATAATATTTCATTTGTAATAACTATTATTGTGTTAAAGATTTGTAGAGGTTCCTATTGTCTTATTCAGGTGCACAGTCTTAAGTTGATAGCCTTAATATATATTACTTTACTAGTGAGTATGGCTTAACAGATTAACAGTTATAACAACTATTATTATTGATTTTAGATTATACTGATTAAATTATATTGATTTTCTTGGTTTTCATTTATTAAACCAAATTATAAGTTCATCCAATTTTTAAGGATTTTATCTAGATAAGCTTTATTACTATTATTTCTTAGTAGTAAAGCTTATTGTGTTATAATATCTCAGTTTGGGAAACAACTCTACTTTTCTAATGTCCTATAATTTATTGGTTTTACAAAATTGTATAATATTTATTATTTTTGACAGATCTTATGCTACCTCTTTTAGAAATGTTTATGGTACCGATAGTATATTAGATTTTGTTAGTTTTTACTAACATAGAGCAATTCTTGATATATATTGCAGTAGACTCGCTTAGAACCTAGATTTTCTGCTGTAATTACAAGATCATAAACTAAATATCAAATACTAAGTCTTGCATTGGTGGTCGAGAGGTCAGCGCGACTGCCTTGCACTTGCAGGCAGTTGCCCGGGTTGCGGGTTCGCGTCCCGGCCGATGCTATGACATTTAATAAAAAAAAAAAAAAAATATCAAATACTATGTCAAATTTTCTCAAGACTAAAACAGCTTGATTATAATTGTTCCAAATTATTTAATTGGTTATGTAAGAATGTCCACTGAATTTAATTAACATCTGTTATTTGACTTTTAAAAAAAGGGTTATGCCACTGGTTTTATTATATTAAATAATATTTTACTTTATTTTATTTTTTATTATATGCCATGTTTATATATATATATATATTTATCTATTATATTTTAATCTTCTCACTTAAGATTTTTTTATATGGTATTTATATTATTGTATTATAGACTTATTGTTTACTGAATAAATCAATAAGTAATTCCAAAAATAATTATTTCAAGATATTAATATCATTAACAGTTTGTAGAGAGATAATAAAAAAAGTGATAGTCCTTTAATGTTATCTGTATCTTTAATTATAAATATCATTGTAGGTCATTTACTGATAAGATTATTTGAGGGCAAGAGTGTTTAATTGGTATTGTAATATTAAAAACATTATTGATTGGTCAAACATTTTTCATTGTTTTAAAAATTGCAATTTTTTTAATATTATGTTTTTGTGGTTATAAGATAGTAGTATTTAGGGAAGTAAATTAATGATAAAACATTATTATTTATCTCAAATAAAATTAAACCCATAATCAATTAGTGGAATATATGGTGCTTTAATTTAGTTAGCAAGATTAAGTTGATTTCATAATTACGTAATATTTTTATTTTTATTAGGAATTGTAATTATTTTATTAATTAGAAGTCACACTGAAATGAGATCTACATGCTGTTATTCATGCAGGAACTTTTCAGGGGTTGTTTACTTTTAAGTTGTTAGTGATTGTCAAAGAGAAATAAATATATTTATTTTATCTGAAGTATTATTTTTTTTTAAAATTTTGGGGCTTTTTTTCATGAAAGACTAGCCTACTATAAATTGAAGTCCACTTTAACATCCTCATTGAATTTTGATTTAAATTCGTTTTCCAATTCCGTTTTCAATATTATTTATATTTTTAGCTTTAGAGATAATTGGTTATTTTTTATTAAAATAAATTACTAAAAAGAAATTATGAATCTCATTTTTAAAGTTATATTTCACTATTTTTTAAGGAATAGGATTTATGATCAAGATTTTTGATTAGAGGTGCAGTTCATGGAACTCTTTTTTTTGTTGTTGTTGCAACAGGTTTTCATGATTTATATGTAACTTTTTGTTATCAAATTTAATATTATTGTTAAAAATGTATGAGTTTAAATTTAAAGCATTAGCTCTTTTGTTGTTGTTATTTGATTATGTTTATTTATTTAAATTTATTGATGAAGTCATTAGTTTTAATGATTTTTTTAAAAATAGGATTATTTTTAGCTTTACCCGAAAAGGGGGGTAAAAGATCTTGAAAAAAGTTAATATTTTGAGTATGGATTTTCTCTATTCAAATGTAGACGATTAGCTTTTTCATTACAAATTTTCTTGATTACTATCACGGTATTTAAAAAAAATTTAATATTGAAATTACTTTGATTCTTTCTTTTTTATTTAGAATATTTAAATTCAAAAGATTTATTTGATTTGATTTGTATTTTGTCTTTTTTTTTTAGTATTTGATTTGGGTTACAATGAACTGAATGGCATTAGATTGAGAAATTTAAGAAATTCTTAAACGAAGCGTTGATGGCCGAGTAGTCAGCACAGCTGCCCTTACAAGCAGTTGTCACGGGTTTGCTTCCCGGGGCCGATGCTTTGACACATAAAAAAAATGCATTTAGTTTTGACTTTTAATTAAAATAAGATGAACTTATTTTTGTTTTCAAATACAGGGGATTTGAACTCAGACTTTTAAGCCACTTCACTACTCACACTATCTCATACTACTGATACACATGACCACACACATGCAGAAAAGAGTCCAGATTATCATTTCCCATATATATATATATAATCAGTGCTCAAATTCTTTCTGGAAACTGTAAGGAAAAAATATAATTTTAATTCCTAAGTTTAGTAATACAGCTATAATAATATATGTTAGAAATATATAAAAATAATGTTCAATGAATTTTCTCAGAAGAAGAGAATGATTGATAATAATTAATTAGAAGTTAACAATAGATTATTAATATAGATGTGAACATAATGAATAAAATTAATAAACAATTAAACTTGGATAATTTTGATAGGAATATTATGTCTATAGGTTTGAAAAGGCTTTTAATATTTGTGTTTTACCAGTTTTAGTTATGGATCTGAGACTTGAACACGTCACAAAAATATAGAAAGATATATGTTAGGAGTAACAAGAAAAATTGAAAATGAAATACATGAATGAGATAGTAAACAGGTATCACTCATATTATTGAAAGAATTAAAAAAACTGACACAGAACTGAGTTCAACATCTTGCCTAGAAAAGATGATAATAGATGAACAATTGAAGACTTAAACTGGAACTTAAGAGATTGTAAAAGATGTAATAAGAGAAGACATGTGGAATGGATGAATCAAATAAGAAAGTGTGCTGGGATGTTGTGAAGAAGAGAGATTAGAGAATAGTAGAAAATGATGATGATAAAGATTGATATTATTAGTTCAAAAATAAATAAATAAATATAATTTTAACAAGATTTGTTTCAATTTATGTTAGAAGAAATAACATTCTAATAAAAAAAAGTCAAAACATCAAAATAAACTTTGATTTAAAATAAAGAAATTATAATATTATTTTTAAATAATAATAAAAGAAAAAGAACTGAGGCTAATAAGATAATTAATTATTTTAATTAATTAGGAATTGATCATACATTTGTATAAGAAAAAAATCAAACAGATTGGTATAGATTGGAGTTGCTAAAGAAAATGCTAGAATAAATTTTTGAATCTTTTAACGTTAGGGTGGTAAGTGAGGAGGAGAAATATTTATAAATGTTGATGAATATATAAATATATAATTACGTAATAAAATATTTTCCTCATTTAGAATTAATTGTTAAATGTCTTTATTCATTCAAACTTTATTTAAACGCAAGAACTATATTCAACTATCAGTAACAACACATATGTTAGTATATAGCACATTTTTTAGAATGGTATTATTTTCTTTCTCCTTCAGGCTTAGCTAGACTTATCAGTGAGAATACTGGCAAGGGATTCGAACCTGAAAACTTTAGATTCGTGAATATTAAATTTAAGATGTCAGTATTTTAATTTATAAAAGAACAGAATAAATACAAATAAATAAATAATCTAACGGCCTTAATGCTCAGAAGTTCATAAAAAGTTCGAGGAGTGCAGGAAGTTATCAGGACTAGAGTCAATCCAAGATTTTACCTTTTAGAACCTGTCTACTGCAAAAACCATGCAAGGCATAATAGGAGAATAATATCAATTGAAACATTATATTATATTAACGTGTGCTATTATTAATCAATGAATCTATTTTGAAAGCTTAAATAAAGTTTACATTTTTCTAATGACAACAATTATTCTAGATGATAGATATAGTCTAACGTATAATTACACCTTATGATGTACTTTCGACAAATACAGTAAACAATAATATTAAAAGTAGTATTTTATTAAAAAACAAAAGTGAAAAAGGATTTTATCACAATATGAGTTTGATCCTAAAGGCTTATTTCTTCCTGTTTGATAGTGAAATAATAAATGAACAAAAATGAAAGCAGAGATAATAAATGGTAAATGAAAATGAAATAGAAAAAAGGTGTTAATGAAGAATTATTAATAGCACATCCACATCATTATCACTTTAGGTGTTTATTCAATGGGTATGGAATTTCTAATAATAGACTTCAGAATATGTATCTTTTTGGAAGGTCATTTTCTAATAATGTTATAGCTAATACTACTACTAATAAAAAAAAAATCAATATTTCATGCTTATATTAGTTTATAAAAATGCATAATAAATTAATGTTTAATGTGAAAATGTAAGCTAATATATATAAAAAAAAATTATGAAGAAAATGGGAGCAATCAACCATACCGAATATCTCCAGAAAATGTAAATAATTGATTTAAATGCAAAGTCTATTTGACCCGGAGTAATGTATTGCTAATGTGCTTACAGTTAAAATTTGAAAGTAAACAGAAAGACCTAAAATGAACCATAGTGTTGTAATATAGAAATCGTCATTGACTTGATAAATTAATTAATCTATTATTAATAATCTTAATAAAACAGTAATGTGATATGCTTCATTTTGGCTTTTTTCCTGTATCAGAGTCAGGAATCTTTTAGTCACTATGCTCAGAAAAACATGTTAGTCACCTTACCTTTCTTTTCTACTCATATCCTGTTTTTTTCCATATTCTTCTCTATTTTGCTCCATCTCATTTCCACAACATAATCTTCGTCAACTCTATAATATTTTTATCTAAATCCCACTTAAGTTTTCCAAACCCAGCATAAAAACCAAGAACCCATTTTCTGTAAAATCACTTTGTTTATATTTATTCTTCCACAACTTTATTATTTGCACCCTTTCTGCTTGTTAGGCATTTATATTCAATTACCATATGCCTAACATTTTTTTGATGCCTTCCTTGCATAACTTAAGACTAAATCACCTATATTTTTCTAGTTTTGTGCATATTCCCTTGTTGTTAAAGATCCTGTTCAAATCTTAAGCAATAAACTATTCTCCTTGCTATTATCATAAATTCACTCACATCCAATATTCTGTTTACTTTTATATATATTTAAACCCTTTTTACTTTCCATACTGTTTTTCATCTCTCCTAACTGCCTATTTTTTTATCAATGCATCTATTCTTCTATCACATTCTTTGGCACTCTAACACTCAACAATTCTCCTAACACAATCATCTCACCATTTTTATAAATATATTGTTATAAAGTCTATATTCAAATCTTTTGCATATCATACTACCATTATCACTCATCTTGTTGCCTATACTTTACCCACAAGCCAATTCAAAACTATTTTGGCTATTTTCTTATTTTCCACAAATTGCAATCTACTGAACATTTTCATTTTGCTTTTTGCATCTCTCTTATAAAAACTTGACCATCCCATTTCTCCTTGAATAATGCATATATTCCTATTTCTCTTTGTACTTTTTCTAAGTAATCTCATATTTCTTTACTAACATATAACATATCATTATCATAAATTAACCCTGCTACTGCCATTCCCCTACAATTATAGCTACATCATATTTATTATATAAAAACACTGTTAATTTCTTTATGTCCCTTTCTTTTCTTTGCTTCATTTATCAATTCCTCCCCCCCCCATTCATCCAAGCGATTTCTCTGATTACTTAAGATAATCCCCAAATATTGATAATTCCCAAATAGTTATACCTATTCACTACATTTAATTTTATATTCCCCAATAAAAGTTATTTTCCTTCTCTTTCCCCAGCATTTATCATCATTACTTTTGATTTTCCTTCACTAAATTTAATCCCCATCTCTTTACCCACCATTCTATATAGCAAACTTTTCATACAGTAGTGCCACCCACTGCAAGCCTTAGTAATCAATGGATGCAAGAAGATTGTGCATAAAATTCCTGTTTAGTGCTTACTCATACAACATTTTCAGACTGGTTTCTAGCTTGTGGGTTTCTCAGTGAACACTGCCCAAACCCTCCATTAGCCACCTTTTACTTATTTAGTTAACTATAAAGCTATAAGCCTAGATGAAAACACAATAATGTTTTCAATCCAATTTCTTTCATTTGCATAGTCATATACAGTTCAGCATTTATTTATTTTGTTTTTTTGTGTGTTTTTTTATAAAAAAAATGACAGTTACCTCCATCCTATGGGAAGATTGTTATAAAACCCTTAAAACATCACAAGATTAAAATTTCCTATGCTCATAAAATGTTAAAATAATAAACTCTCCATAAAATAATGCAAGTCTTAGTAATTAATGGATGCAAGAACATTTGTGCATAAAATAAATAATGAAAGATTGCTACTGGAGGAATGCATTAAATATTAAGATCTAGGTGTAGTGCTTTCAGATCCAAGGCTCCTCACAGATGAAAGCGACAAGCTAGAAACTAGTTTGGGGATAATGAATGAATAGGCACTAGATACGAATTTTATCCACAAGCTTCTTGCATCCATTGATTATTAAAGCTTATACTTGGTGGCACTACTCTATGGAAAGTTTGCTATTGTTTAAGTGGTAATCATATGGCGTTTTAAGGGTTTTATAACAATCTTAATTAGTAGATGAGTTTTCAATGGGATTTTACCATTTAGTTATTATATTTGTAGAATTTTAAAATTTAAAATAATTATTAACATTCTTCATCTAAAAGGGAAAAAAAATTTCAAGTAAAATATATTAATTTATTACAATAAAATCATGACTCATCATCATCATCATCATTTTAAACCATTATCATTTCATTGCAGAATAATACAGTTTCTCTGAACTTTAGATTCTCTTCTCCACATCACAACATGTTTTTTTATTTTATCTATCTATCTATCTATCTATCTATCTATCTATCTATCTATCTATCTATCTATCTATCTATCTATCTATCTATCTATCTATCTATCTATCTATCTATCTATCTATCTATCTATCTATCTATCTGTCTGTCTGTCTGTCTGTCTGTCTGTCTGTCTGTCTGTCTGTCTGTCTGTCTGTCTGTCTACCTACCTACCTACCTACCTACCTACCTACCTACCTACCTACCTACCTACCTATCCTACCTACCTATCCTACCTACCTACCTACTCTACCTACCTATCTATCTACCTACCTACCTACCTACCTACTCTACCTATCTACCTACCTACCTACCTACCTACCTACCTACCTACCTACCTACCTACCTACCTACCTATCTATCTATCTATCTATCTATCTATCTATCTATCTATCTATCTCTATCTATCTATCTATCTATCTATCTATCTATCTATCTATCTATCTATCTATCTATCTATCTATCTATCTATCTATCTATCTATCTATCTATCTATCTATCTATCTATCTATCTATCTATCTATCTATCTATCTATCTATCTATCTATCTATCTATCTATCTATCTATCTATCTATCTATCTATCTATCTATCTATCTATCTCACATGTGGTCTCTTTTTATGTTTTTACAATCTCTTAGAATCTGGTTTAAGACTCCAACTAATTATCGATCATCGTTTCATCTAACAGTATGCCCAACCCACTTCCATTTTATTCTTTCAATTCTTTCAAAGCTTTCAGTGATATCTTTTTGTTCTTTCATTTCATTATTTTACTTTCAGTCCTTATTTTGCCAACATGTATCTTTTCATTTTTCATTGAGTAATCTAAAAAACTCTGTATTGCTTTTTTGTTCAGTGTGTCTCAGATCGTGTAAGTCACATCTATTAAAACATTCACTTCGAAGCACATAGGTTTATTTCTTTTTAAAATTAACTTCTTTCTACAAAAGTATTCCATCTAAGTTTAATTCTATGATTATTTTCACCCATTATGTTTTCATCAGCATTAATAATTTGCCTAAAGTGTTGGTAATTATTAGCTTCTTCTAATGCATGATTATCAATTTTTATTTTTATTTTCTGAGAAAAACCACTAAAGATTATTTTAGTCTTTTTAATGCTATTAGAATTCAAATAAAGGTAAATGAAATCATTACTAAAACAGACAAAACTCTTCATATAGTATTGCCACTTAGAGCAAGCCAGAGTAATCAATGGATGCCAGAAGGCTTGTGCATAAAATCCCCATCTAGTGCTTACTCATCCAATATTCCCAGACTAGTTTTTGGCTTGTGGTCTTTGTCAGTGAGGAGCCTTGGATCTGAGAGCACAGCACCTAGATCTTAGGATCTAATGAAACCCTCCAGCAAGGGATATTGGATGAGTAGGCACTGATTGGGGATTTTATGCACACACCTTCTGGCATCCACTGATTACTCTGGCTTGCATTGAATGGCAATACTATATGGATTTACCTGTTTTATTAATAGTTATAAGCAAGCATAAGAAATGGTGATCATGTGATGAATATCATTATTATTGGTTAAAAATAATTTGATCCAAAAAAATTTGTCTAGTCATTAAACTTATAATTAAAATTCTAGAATATTCAGCTATAAAGCTTTAGATGAATTTTCGTATATATTCACTGAAAATTCCAGAGACAATTCTTTTTCTGTTTCTAAGAAATTAAAGGGAACTGGACCATTTACTTGAGCCGAACCCCAAGTAAATTAACAAATAAATAAAGAAAGATGACTTAAAAAAAACAAATAGTTGTGTATAGTCGAGTTTAAACTATTGTTTTTGTAATTCTTAGGAAAAAGCAAGGCAAAATCAAAATCCTGTCAAGCGTTGGTGGTGTAATGGTTAGCATAGCTGCCTTCCAAGCAAGTGGCCCGGGTTTTCTTCCCGGTCAACGCATTTAGTGGATCGTATTTTAATGTAAAAAGTTCAATAAATAACGAAATATTTATTACTGGATAATAGCTAAATTTATTTGATTTCTGTAGTTGAATACTAATTTCTTTACAAAAAAAAAGTTAAATTGCATTTGTGGATAGAAAAATATTATGAAGCTTTTTAGATTTGAATATTATAAAGCTTTCTTTTTAAGAGTATCAAAAATAAAACTAATTAAAACTGAAATCAATAAAATTAAATATAAAAATTAATAAGATAACCATATTTATGAAACTTAAATTTTTTACATTATCCTGCCATAAATAATAATTGAAAACTGTATAGTGCAAATAAACTCCTCTTAGTTTAATAAGATATATTTTTTGATTCACAAAATTAATATTTTTAAATTTATGAGAATGAATAAAATTAGAAAATATTGATTTGTGAAATCAAAGATTGATAAGAAAATTTAGAAAAAGTTTGTTATCCTGTATGGATATATAGGGGATTTTAACATAGACTTTGACATACCCTTCAATTATCCATAGTATCCCATACCATGGATACACATGACCACACACATGTAGAAAAGATAAATAATTACCAATATATGTATTTCATGTAGAACTAGCACTTATCAATTGGTCCATATCTTCATTTTCCACACACACATATATAATCAGTGCTCAATTTATATTGAGAACAGCAAATCTTCATACTTTAATGGACAGGCTTCAATGTACTCCAACCCCCAACACTTCAGCCATCCATACCATTAAAAATCTGATGATGGAATAACCAAATCCCATGCTGATTCCAACATTATTGTCATGTTCAGCATGGGCTCAACAATAATATTGCCATCAGCATGGGATATTGGGCATGACACTAATATTGACATCAGCATGGAATTTGGCATTCCATCATCAGATTTTCAATGGTATAGATGGCTAAAAAGTTAGAGTAGATTAAAATCTGTCCATTAAAATATGAGTATTTGCTATGTTAATATAAACTGAGCACTGATTATATATATGTGTGGGAGATGATGAGCCGGACCAACTGATGAGTGCTTCCTCAGCATGAAATACATATATTCGTGATTATTTATCTTTTCTACATGCGTGTGGTCATGTGCATCAGTGGTATCAGATAGTGTGGATAGTTGAAGGGTGCTTGAAAGTCTGTGTTCAAATCTCTTACATTTACAATTAATCTCCAGGTATATTAAGAATGCTTGTATTTTAAATATTATACTGTATATATTTTTTTTTACAATAAGATTTTTATTCCGAATATCTTTTTGTAAGAAAACAGGACAGGAATTTCTGATGCTGAATTATTACAAACAAAATCTAATAACATAATTATATCTTTGATTGGTAAAATTTTGAGTTGAATATATTAAATAGAGAAGAAAAACATAAGATGATTTTGTTAGATAGTTGTTTTATTTATTATTTTTATAATGCTTTTGGTTATTCTTTGACATTTATGTCAATTTTAATTGGATTGGGTTTAGTTTCATATATTTTAATGTTTTATTAAATCAAATAAGACAGAAATATGTACTAATTTGAGAAATCAAATTGGAGTTGTTGTGTTTTTAGTATGCACTCTCTACTTATTAAATCAGGAAATTAATTTTTTTTTTGGAATTTTTGTCCCCCATTTAATTGAATATTATTTTAGAGATTATTTTAGTTAAAATATTAGATAGAATTATCAAAAGAGTATAAATTTATTTTCAGCTTGTTTATCATCTGCAATGACTGTTCCAACTTCGATCTCAGCTCTTTATCTTTGGTAACTGCTGGGTTATACATAGTGATTCCTTTTCCTAAGTTTTTAAATAATATATTATTTAAAATAGAAATATTAGTTTTATCTAAATTAACAACCTTTATAGCAATAATTATTGCACATTTTGAACTTGATATTAAAATAAAAATCATTACATTAGCTTTAACAATTTCTAATTTAGTTTTTTTATTTATTTATTATCTCCTGGAATGTTTAATGCTTCGGAGAAAAAAATATTTATAATTTTAATGATGGTACAAATCAGTCAAATTAAACTTTATGTGGAATCTATATTATTTAGGAGATATATTGCTGTAAAAAAATAGAATTTAATTTTATTTATTATATTATTTTTAGCAATAACTATAATTATATCATATTTAATTCAATATCTTATTTTTCTTTTTGGACAAAAAAGTCATTTAAAAAGAAGTAATTTTTTATTTGAAGAAAAAAATAAAATGATGAAAACAGCAATTTGAGTTTTGTATAGAGATATTAAAATTAATAACATTATTGGTGTGGTGTTTTTATTATTTTAAAAATTCAAGATAAAGAATATTTTTTTAATAAAAGTGTTGACAATTATTAGTTTTTATTTTCTTAAATATGATTTTTACTCTAAAATTAGATCTCAGATATTACTATTTATATAACTAAAGACATTTTTAGTTATCAAAATAGGTCTGATATGAATTGTTAAGTCCTCAAATAAGTTTTGATTTATTGATGATGACTTCAATTAGTATTAGAAAAGTTCAAGATAATTCAATTAGATAATAATTTTATTTTATTTTCCTTATACTCTTGAGTTTATTGTTAAAGACAAGAAGTTGCAATAATACATTTTTATCAATACATAATATATATATATATTAAAACAAAATAAATGTCCCCTATATTAATAATACAATAACGAAACTTAAATATATTCCAAACAACGGTAAACAATTTATAATATAATATAAATAAAAACTCATAAAGAAATATTTTCGATTATATTCATAATCATTTTCAACTCAACTTTCAAAATGGAATCATCTATTACCAGCAGGAAACACATGTCGATTTAAATATCCCACAATTCATTAATATATACATATACATATATATAATGACTATTATCAAAGGACACTCTATAGGATTTCAGTTTTAATCCATTAATAATTTTTAAGATTTTTTTATAAGTTGTCCTTAAATCTCTTATCTTTTACTAGGTTCTACATTTAATTTATTATACTTTCAAAAGTAAGAAAACTCCCATTTTTTAAATAAATCATCCAAAAATATAAACATTTTCAAAAAACTGGATAGAATTCTTTTTTTAGTGAATCTATGAAAAGGCACCTTTGTATTTACAACCATTCTTGCCTCAATAAAATGAACTAGCTTAAAAATCTAAATTGATAATTTTAGTTTGTAAAATTTGTCAAAATTTAACAAGAATTATAATTAGATTTGAAGAAAAAATATAACATTTTCTATCTATCTGTATTTGGATTCACACATGTACACATACACACATACACACTAATATTATTATGATTAAAAGTTGGGTTTATTTTTTATAAATTGAACTATCACTTTAATTTCAAAAGTTATAAATATATTATAATCTATCCAACAACAAGCTGTTATTAACGGTCATGATAATATTAATTTCACATACATTCTGATTTCTAAGTTATCATTGTTTCGAACATATATGGAGCCAAAATTCTTTATAGCTATTTTTCTGCCTAATTAAAGTGTATTAAACAGTCAGACTGAGAGTTATCCAAATATTCAATAAATGTTCAATTAATGTTCTTAGTAGTATATGCATTAAAATTTTCAAAAAGAAAAAGAATGTGATATTTAATGCTGTTGATGTAATAATAATAATATCGAGTAAGGAATAAAACCCTTTTTCTCAAAACGTAATGCTAGAATTTAATGTTGGAGCATAAGTAATGATCAAATGGAAACAGACTCTATTATACAACAATTTTTAATATCGTTAGCCTTTCTTTGATACATCAACAAATTCTAAGAATAAAAAATATCAAATTAGATCTCATAGTGAATTCAATATCTTGTAGTTACTTTTTATTTATTGATGTTCGTTTATGAAATGTATATTCTCTTCAGTTATATTTACTTCTGTAAAAAAGAGTTTTTTAGAGCAACTAGATCAATCTTAAAATTTGAGATTTCCTTAGCTACATATATTGGTTTTTATTTAGATCTTGAAGACTTCACATGCTTTTCTATTTATCAGTGTTTTGAGAAAAATTTTTTTTTATCACTTCCTCTTACTTTACCAACATTACTTATTTTATAATTATATCTATTATTTTAATGAGAAATCCATCAGGCATATTGGTCAAGTTAAATTTTCTAAATAAGTACATTTAAGATGACTTTCCCTAGTCTTTTGCTATCACATTGATCAGAAGAATATCTAAATAGATTTTACCAGGCATCCAGTTTTAAAATAATCCAGTATTAATTGCACTAGTAGTGCAAGACTGTAATAAAAAATTAGTTGTATATTAAATTTATCTTCACACTTTTACAAAAAGCAGAAAAAAATAGAATTATTATTTTTAATATTAATAATCAGCATTAAGCTATTGCACATGCGCTTTATAGATTTTTAACAATAAATGAATACTCACACTTCAAACACAAGATAAGCCTTTGGAAAAGATAGAATGAATCCATCTATCTTTTCGAACCCAAATGCTTATGTATGGGAAAATCTTAAGTATTTGAAAGTGAGAGTGTGAAGAAATTAAACAATCACTTTAAATTACTTTTTACATGCTTGAATGAATGACGCTGGCAAAATTTACTAGAATTTACAATACATCATTCTTATTTGAAATTAAATGTACCTAAATAAACTATTTATTTTATATAGAGCGATGTTATAACCTGTAATATTAATAATCAGTATTAAGCTATTGCACATGCACTTTGTAGATTTTTAACAATAAATGAATACTCACATTTCAAACCCAAGATAAGTCTTTGGAAAAGATAGAATGAAGTGTGAGTATTCATTTATTATTAAAAATCTACAAAGTGCATGTGCAATAGCTTAATGCTGATTATTAATATTACAGGTTATAACATCGCGCTATATAAAATAAATAGTTTAATTATTATTTTTATAATTAAATAATAAAAATATAATTGAACTTGAAAAAACACACTATAATATGTTTACCTTTAGTGCAGAGAAATGATCACGGATAAAAGAGACTAAATAATTAAAGAGAATAAAGTAAAGTAAAAATTTGAATGTGAAATAAAGAAAGAGCCAGAGAAAAGATAATGTTTGTCTGGATCTCTTGATCAGACACTGCTTATTGATCATTCATAGTTACATTTGAAGATCATTCTATTATCCATAACTGGGGTGCCATTGGTGCAGCTTTACATATCAAACATGAGAAACAGCTTCACTCCTGATGCTCAATAATAAGCAGAACCTAGTTTGAAAGTCAGTTTGGCCCATTCAGCATAAGGTTCTTTTTTTTATTAGCCAAAATGGAATTTTTGAGAAATCGTTATATTAAAATAATGATCTTTAAATAAGACTAGGATTTTAACATAATTGAGCTATGCATAAATGTTTCTATTATTCATCAACATAACACTAGTAACAGTGACTTTACATTATAAGAGAATAATGTTCTTAATATAATAATCTATGGTAATATAAAAGTTTAATCCAATTAGCAAATTTAAAATGACAAGTTTATTTAGAAGGGAACTTTTAAGAAGTTACTTTTAAATAATAACACAGATTTAGTGACAAAATATAGATAGATTTAAAAACAATAACTAAAATATCAGAAGTGATAGCAGTAAATAAGAGAGTACAAGTTGGAGAAGTAATCTATATGACATCATAAAAAACAGCAACAAGTTTATCCCTTTTCAACAAAATTAGTTAAATATAATATTTAAGCCATCTGTATTAAGTTCATTAATTCATTTTATTTACTCTAATACAGACCCATTTTATCAGTGGGATACTACATAATAGTGCTATCCCTTATAAACTAATAACTTGATAATTTAAACACCTTGTTTTATTTTTTTTTTTACCTGAAGTAACTTGTTTATATAGCACTTAAATTTGACACTAGACTAAAATTTATATATTTTAATGGTTGTAGTATCATCATCTAATTTCCACTGATGACTTAAGTGTATAAAAAATAAAGTAGAATAAATAGAACATATTAGTTCTTATATATTGTAAGTAATTGAAAATGAAGCATATAATAACATCATTTCACTCTTCTTACACTTTAAAGCAAAATATATTTATTAATTTTACAGTTTTGACTGTTCCTAGCAGTCTTCATCAGATCTAAAGAAGGAAAGTGGAAGAGAAAGTATTGAAGATTATAATTGAAAATGTCATGAGATACATTATTTTGTAATATTTAATTAAAAAAACTAACTCAAAAGATAGGAAGGTTGAAATAAATAAAATCAATGGTTGAACAATGAACAGGAAAACTTCAACAATGGTGTTCTTTGGAAAGTTATGAGTAGGTAAAAACATAAAATTAAAAAATCTTAACTGTAGCATATAATATAAATTAACATTAAAAACTGTACAACAGAAAGTATTAAGCAGAATACATATCAAGGCTTTTAACATTGATGGATATTCTTTTGATGATTACCAGCTCTTTAACATTATTATTTTTTATGAGTGTTATCTTTTTTATTAATTTAGTGCGGTTTTAATTTCAGTTCTTCAGATTTTTTTTAATACCAATGCACACACATTTGATACATGGTTGATAGAAAAAGATTTATATGTAAACTAAATACGATGTGGTAAAACTAGATTATTTTAAATATTTTTCATTGCTGGTACCATTTCCCGAGGTTTTATATCAAATTCAATAATCTACTATCATCATGTAGATTATTCTATCACTGGAATTTCTTTAGTTGATTTAGGTTGCAGTCATTGGATATTTATATGAAGTAAAGACACTGAGAAAAGAATCACAGATCCTGTATTGATTTTATTGCTTGTTAAGCCCAATAATGTATCAAGATTTGTTTCAGAAAAATAATTATGACAATTGTCCATGTATAATCAAAATTATATAGGCAAAACTCTCTCCATACAGTAGTGCCACTCTAAGCAAGACAGAGTAATCAATGGATGCCAGAAGGCTTGTGCATAAAATCCCTATTTAGTGCCTACTCATCCGATATCCCCAAACTAGTTTCTGGCTTATGGTCTTCGTCAGTGAGGAGCCTTGGATCTGAGAGCACTGCACCTAGATCTTAGGATCTAATGTAACCCTCCAGCAGCCACCTTCTAACTCTACTTAACTACTAAACTATGAGAATAAAATTGAAAACACACAGATATTTTCAATTTAAGCTCAATAGCTCAAATAGTCATATGGGTCTGAACTCAGTTCAGCACCCATATATTTTGGTGTCTTTGGCTCTTTTACAACCTTGCCTGTTATAACAACAGTTATGAGCAAGCATGGAAGATAGTGATCATGTGATGTTTTAAGATATAATCAAAATTGTAGTAAAATGATTTGTGATGATGTTAATTTATATATATGGTCCAGAGTTTTATTTTTAATTTTAATTTAACCAGTGAAAATATTGATAAAAAGTTTGATGAATGGCTAATATAAAAAGAATTCAGTGCTTAACAATTCTGCTCGATTATTCGGATGAGTCTTAATTAAAACCCAATATGAGTATAGTTAATTGACTTTAAGATTAATACGCATAGCATAATAGTATTACTGGATACTAATATTTTTATTTTATGATTTATTTTGCTTTCTTCCATAATTACTTTATAAAAAAATAAATGAAAAGTATAAAATTCTAATTAATATTTGATTAGATATTTGGAAAACTACATTGTCGGACTGCAGAAAGCTTGAAGTTAAGATGAAGTTTTGTGAAAAATATTGCTCACAAAAACAAAATCTGCCATGATTAAATAATTTGAAAAAACATTTATTAAACATGAATCAGACAGACAATAATAGAAATTCTTCATATAACATTTTAAAACTACTGTTAGCCACTGATTACCACATAACTATGACCAAACTTTAAATAGGTCAATAATCTTCAATATTTGTTGGAGAGTGTAATGTTGTTTAAAGTAGACTGCTAATCAAGAATTGTTTAAACAAATGTAAGCACATAAGATAATTATATATAAAATTAAATTTTAGAGACAGTTATAAAAATATGAATCTTCACTAGCCATACTTTTTACCTGGGTTTAAATTCCGCTTAAGTAATTTTGATCATTTTTCAATAAGCCTAGTATTTTTTTAAAGGCGTCTGGTTTAATAATCAATCAGATTAACCAGTCTATATTATTTAATAAATAGATATCTAAGTATTCTTATATAGAAGGTAAAAAAAGGATGGGAAATTGCTCGTTTTCATCATTCAGATCAGTGTCGTAGTTCTACTCATTCCTCTTTTAGATGACATTTTTAGAAAGATTGTTGCTAATGACTTACAAATTAAATTAATTATATATTTTTCGAATGCTGGTTTAGCATAAAATACGTGTAATGATAATTAACTTTTCGACATGTGTGTGATCAAGGGTATCAGCGGTATGAGATAGCATGAATAGCAGAGCTCATGTGAAAGTCTGAGTTCAAACCCCTATATATTACTTATATAAGTGCAGATATGAAAAAGCCTGTACTGTAGAAAAAAAATCATATTTTAAAATAAAGATTGTAAAATATTCTAAAATATAACTTTCAAAGATATTGGCTAAATAACTCACAAATGCCTTACCATCGATCATTAACAGATTTTCCATTTCAGGTTTGTAGCTTAAAAAATCACTAAGAGTATCGAATAGTTCCATAAATCTTTTCAAGCAGTTCCCTTTTGAGAACCATCGTACTTCAATGTGAAGCATAAGTTTCACATGATCTTTCTTTTGTTCTACACAAAATAACTTGCTTTAATAACATTGATACACTTTATGACTGAATTTAGCACTTCATTTAGAACAGAAGAAATGTTTTTAGCTACCAGGTTTTCCAAGTGAATAGCACAATGTACAAAAAGCATTTCTGGATTCTCATCATTCATCAATTTTAAGCAACCATTTTTTTTCCCCATCATATTAGAAGCACCATCTACAGCTCAAGATGTTATATTTTTCATTGGTATATTATTGACCTCTAAGTAATTTTTTAGTTTACTATATATATCTTTGTAGTAGTGGTGCTTTCTAATCATTCACAGAAAATTTCTTCAAAAAAATCACCTTTATCAATATATCTTACTTATAAATACGGCCTCACTGCCTCTCAAAGTTGATTAATCCATTTGCATCTAGAATTTTCTTGTTTTCAGCTTTTCACCAAGTTGTATTTCAGTATTCTCACTCATTTTATCTATTCTTCTTCTTCTAACAGTATTGTTACTCAGTGGCATAGCTTTTATGTCTTTAACATCTTTTTCCAGGACTGTTTTAAAAAATGCTGATATTGATAGTTTGATTAAATTTTCTCCTATAGTATGACTTTTCCCAGATTTAGCGATGAGCAATGAAATTTGATAACTAGCCTCAAGAGTATGATTGACAGTTGCATTATGAAAAGTAAGTAGAGATTTTACTGTTACTCTTTTTTCAAAGTTTTTCTTTAAAGCTTGAAAGTAACTCAAATCTGAATTATTATGAGCATTATGTTTCACATTCAAATGTGCTTCAAGACGACCTCATTTCATTGATTCATTAGTCAAGCACAAGACAAAAAGTGTTCATCATTGACAGCGGGTATAAAACCAAATTTTAAATATTCCTCCGAATACTGACAAATTTTTTTTTATTGCTTATTCCACTCATTTCACTATGGGCTGAAAAAATAAATATATTATTAATTAAAAACTAAAAAAAAATATGAATTGGAGTAAACGTAGACTAAAATTGCATATTTAAATATGTATGACCCATTTACTCCAATGCAAAAAACATATTTTTTCTTTTGCCAAATTTTTCTGGAAAATGATGCTTCTAAAACTGAAATTAATAAAAATTACCAATTGAATTTACATACCATTTATATATCACTTATATTTATACAATGTATATATTTTTTAAAACAACAAGACTTTACAACAATTTAATGTGTGCTTATTTCAAATTACCACCAATGGTAAATGCTGAGTGTTTCTGTGAAATACTGCTAAAGTGTGATCCCAGCATAACCAGTAGTTCAATTTAGCATCTAACAGTGACATCACAGCTAAAAACATGACAGACAGAAGTTACTTATACTGGACATTTACCTAACTCTAGTAGCAACTGAGAGTCTCCATATGGCTAACTTAAACTCTGGATGAGTCCATTTTCAAATTGCTCCCCTTAACAATGGAATTGCCCCCCTGTGGGGTGTAGGCCCCTTGTTAAAAAACACTGGTATGAAGTGTTTAAAACCAGTTTTAAGATACACCATTTTGATGTTTTTTCTCTATTTCTAACGGATACAAATAATGAAAATAGTAAAGTTAATTAGAAAGTGAGCATATTGTACTTTAAGACAAAAAAAATAATTAATAAAAAAAAAAGATGTTGAAAATGAGATTTTTTTATTCTGATGAAGATATAGCAGTTAATTCTTTAAAAAATATAAACTATTTTTAATGCTCTAAGACAGCATTTCTTAAAGTGTGGGTCATGACCCCAAATGGGGTCATGAGGTGAAAAGTTGGGGTCACAGAAATTTAATTCAGATACATGAATTTAAAGAAATATTAGTTGCAACCCTTTGATTATATTTAATTTAATATATTACCTTTTCTGAACAGCACAATTATAAAATCATAATGATGGCCAAGTTTAGCTGTAAATTATATTTACTTATTAAAAAATAACACGAAATGCATTGTAATAGAGGTGTCACATTGCAATTTCAGCATATAAGTTATTTTAGAATCAAAATGTATGCTGCAATGGTGAGAACAAGATTGGTGCCACTATGATTATATAATGGATTTCCGGTCAAGTTATTTGTTTCAGTTTCATTTCAACAAGTGTTTACATCGCAAGAACAAGACAATATTGTATTTTACTGTTTTACTGGACTAAGGTTAGTATTTATTTGAATAAATATTATTAACGATGTTATTTTTTATATATAAAAATGCTTGTATAGTTTTTTCTCTCATTTTTTTATTCAAAATTTATCATCAAAAATTTATTTATTATTTGAAACTTATTGTCATTTATTTGTTAAGAAGTAAAAACATATTATTTTTTAAACTTAACAGGTATTTTATAATTGATTTATTGATATTTTTAAAATATTAAAAAATAACACCTACTGGATATTACAAAATAGAACATTGGGAGAAAATATGCTTCCTATAATTAAACAAAAATCATGGCTGCCACTTGGTGTCTCTGATAACTAATAAATACTATTACTTTATTTATATTTTAGGATGAAAATACTTTTTACTCATGGAAAATGGTTGAACTTGAGCACCAAAGGTAATGATGCAGATGGCAATGCTACAAAGTCTCTTCAAGTAGGATCTCATAATCAGAAAAAGGCATCTAAGATACAAAAAAGAAAATATGATGAGACATTTCTCCAATTTGGCTTTACTTTCAATAACTGTGATGGTAATGAACAACCTCTTCTTAATTTGCAATAATACTTTGTCTATGGAGAGTATGAAACCATCAAAATTAAAAAGTCAAGCCAGAAAGTTCTAAAACATTCCTGGAAGAGAATAATGAACAGTTATTACTCTACTATTCAAGATTCCATCCAAAATTCTGGGACTTTTCATTCTGCTCTTCAAGCTGCACTCATCACCATTTAACTCTTAGAAATTAAGAGTCTAAAGTTCACAACAATCTGCTTGCAATTATAAAAATGAATATACAAATCATTCCTAGTGATGGGGTCTCCGAAATTTAAGTGGCTAGGCATTGTACCAAGACAAACATTGCTCTAAGTCTAACTTCATTTTTCCACACATCTTAAATTCATAAAAAGCAGTCTTTCTTAAAATATTAACCTCTACTGAAGCCTTTCTCAATTAACCTGTAACCCTAAACAAAACCACAAAAATGGACACAAGAGTAGCTATTCCTTCAAATAATTCACAAAAAGCAAAAGCTTACAACACTAGTGGACTTAATATAAACTTTATTATACCTTCAGTAATCCAGGTGTGATTATATTTGTCGTTAATTACATACATTTATATTTTAGTATTAGTAATGTTAGATTAAACATATCTTTTAACTAACTTTATCTATATGCGATTTATAATATCTGTATTATTAATTTATTTTATGGATGTTTTATTTTTATTATATTTTGTTTTATGAATACTTATTGAATTACGATTTACTATTTTTTAAAAGTATCTATTGAATGAATTTTCTTTTCTTTTATTAAAGTTTTGACAGTTCATAAAAAAAAAATTAGTTTTAAAATTAGATATACTTCCTCTTTTTTTTTTAAGTATTAAGAGGTCTAAATGTTTTTTATTTTTTAGCTAAATGAAAATAAGTCTGAAATTTAAAATTAAATATTAACATCTTTTAAAATAATAGTTCTTAATTACTGGTTAAAATTAAATTTCTTTTAACTAGCTTTTAAAAAAACTGTGTCAAAAGTTACTCTCATATATGTGTATACACACATATATGAGAGTAACTTTTTACACAGTTTTGCTCAAGTATTTGCTCAAGCATTTGATGCTTTACATAACGTTATTATAGTTTATAACTAAAAGTATTGATCTGCTTGTGTGTTTGGACATAAAATCGATCTATATAAATTCCACTTGTTATCAAATTACCTGCAGGAATGTTTTACTTTACGTGGTTGTCCATGTTTCTATAAGGCTGATTTTATTTTATATTATCTCCTGTAACCCAGGTCATCTACTATTTTAATCGCAGTTTATTTATTTTTGCATGGGCTAGCTTGGAACGGCTTCTCATGTCTTGTTTGTTTTATGATTATCATTACATATTGGCACATTCTTAGTAGCCTCTGGTCCACAACATTTTGCTCAAGCTCATATTCTATTTTTAACCCGATCTGCATTATTTTACACGAACAAGTTTAGGAATAGTTCCCCATGCCTTTCTCTTTAATTATCACATATAGTCCTTATTCTTATTTTCAGTAGACTTGTCAGGTGGTTGGGATATAAACGAACAGATGAGTCTTAATAGTAGTCGCATATATGTATAAGCTGATGGTTAATTAAACCAATAAAGCTTTTAAATGCTTAGGTAGAATTTATTAATAAAGGTTACCCACACATGTATTGTAAGAACCATTAATAAAATATTGTTTCTGTATTTTATAATTAAGTCAAAAGGGAGAGAATAATTTAACTGTCAAAGCTTTCTGAAAATCAAGTTACTCAATTAACCATCCATAAATGAAATTTATTTCTCAGTATTCTTTATTTTCTTTTATTTTCTGTATTTTTTTTTAATCATATATTAATAAACTATGTTATCAGTAGTTTAATTTGTCTGACATTTGTTTGCATTTGCCTGTCTATCAATTGTTTAGTTAGATAAGAATATCTTTCTTTCCCTGATCTAGCGGCAGGAATTTATTCTTACGTTAGGAAACAACTCATCATCATTAGTTAATGGGTAGTCATTCTAAATAAATTTGCTAAGCTCATAAGACTCTGGTGGTGCTCTCAAGTGACTGATATTTAGGTTGGCTGTCTGGTACAATATATATATATATATATATATATATATTATAACTTCAAAAAGACAAATGATACACTAATAAACATCAGGCTAAGCTCAGGGTTATCTGTTAATATGATCTATGCCAATAATAAAAAGATCCATATAAGTAATAATGCCAATGATAATAATTATCAACATTATAAATACTCTAATTATAGTTAAAATAAATTTTAAGAGGAGGAGAATCCTCAACTCATTCTTACAAACTACAAAAGCTCTCAATATTTACAGCATACACCACAAAGTACACCTGGGTCTCATTTTATGCAGTAGATAGGTTCCTCAGAAAATGTGCACAAAAGAAATCACACAAAAATATAACTAATTTACCTTGAAAAGTGGGGGATATGTTCCAGTAATTTTCAGAAATCGCATAAAAGCAAAGCAATAAGGAAAAATTATTTTAAAATTCGCATTAAAAGAATAAGGAAATAAAGTATGACTAATAAAAAATGTCAAATATTTGAAAAAAATTAATACAAGACAAACTTTTTTTACTTTTTTTATTAAGTACAGTATTTAATTTTACATTTTTTCATACATAATTTAATCATTACCACTATTTGAGAATATGCATTTGTTTGTGAATCAGATTCGTGACATGATGTACAACTAGCACCACTTTCAGTCTTGTGCTGTTATATTTTTGAAAAAAAAAAGTATTTCAAGTCAAAATAAGTTATTAATAATTTAAATTTCTTGATATCTAATAAATATAGTGAAATATGAAAGATATTAAGAAGAAACATGAATTGCATAACTTCAAAATTGCATTAAAATAATCTGCATAAAATGAGACCCAGGTGTAGTTATGTTGTAATATAATCTCTTTCTCATTGTAAAATTTCATTGATTATACCCCTTCCAGTATATAACTATACACCTCACAGCTACTATTCCAACATCTTATTGCTATGATCAGATCCATATTTCAAGATTTAGATAAAAAATAATCATGTTCTTTAAATCTTATTTGCCTATTTGTGCCATTTTGCTTTTCTTTTCACAATAATTTATTTTACATAAAATATAGTTTCTTCTTATAATTGAATTACGATATTAAGATCTCAAGGTTCATTATAAATATTCTTAGTATTAAATTTCTCAGTCTTTTACTTATAAGTTGTTAATCAAATGAATGGTATCCCAGTGAAAGGTATTAGGAGACATACACTTATTCCAAAAATGTCTACCTACTATACAATAATAATAATAATAACAATAACAGCAACAGCAAGAACAAAAACTCAACAAGAACAATAAAAATAATAATAACAACAACAACAACAACAATAAGAAGAAGAAGAAAAAGAAAAAGAAAAAAAAAAGAAGGAAAAAAGAAAAAGAAAAAGACAACATCCAGCTACATTAATCAATAAACTCCAACAAATCAAGACCCAGGACAACAATACTGCACACCCAGATATTTTTGCTGGCATCTGACCACTACTAAAACAACCATTCAATCTATAATAGATCATAATGCAACAATAACCACATTGAATAAAATTTAATGATACTATCCATTACTCTCAATAAAACTCACCTTCACTAACTGCCTTTAACTTTATTCACATCAGACTACAGAATTTACTCCCCATCTATCACAATCTACAAGCTGTTACCATATGAAATTCTACTCTGAATTAACTTTGTTCTTTGTATAGCAACCATAGTTTGATTTTATGGTACATGAATTATAAGTTACCTCCCTAGTATACTACAAGATTACCAATTAAAAGAACAATTCAAGATTAATTTAGTGACTGTAACAACTTTTAATATGACACCAGATTTTATAATGTTTTTTTTAAGACTTTAATGACTAAACTTGATATCCATCTCTGTATCAAAACTAGTAGCGGCATTTGCAAAAATATATACCTTGAAACCTGATTTTTGTAACCATTAAAATTAATCCATATAAAAACCTGTACAATGTGATCATGCCTGTAATCTTTACAATCAGTGTTACATAATGCTATGTAGCTCAAAGGATTAATAAAGATTACTGTTGAAACATCATCATCATCATCATCATCATCATCATCATCATCATAATAATAATAATAATAATAATAATAATAATAATAATAATAATAATAATAATAATAATAATAATAATAATAATAATAATAATAATAATAATAATAATAATAATAATAATAATAATAATAATAATAATAATAATAATAATAATAATAATAATAATAATAATAATAATAATAATAATAATAATAATAATAATAATGATGATGATGAATTTTAGTAGAAAAATATTTTAATTAAAATAAGATGCTTAAAAACTCTTAATTTTGAATAATATAATGTCCTAGGATAACCTTCTAAAATCAAGAGTGGAAAAGAGATTTTATGATCATTCAGAATATTCTATTAACAACTTAAACCAATTTTTTTTAAATGTAGCAGATAGTATTCTATTACAATAGCAGTCATCTTTTAAATAATTGCAGTTAAATTATAGTGATCAGTAAAATCTTAAGAAATAAATATTTATTCCTTAGATGCATTTTCAACATCTGTAAATCATTATAACTAAGTGATTTATTATCTCTAATTTATGTGAATGGACCTTGAATAATTAGAATGAAATATAATAGTATCATGAATTATACAATATTTAGATTTCTGAGTAAATGATTTGTGAGTGAAATATCATTGAGACTGTAAAACAAGACTTAACAATAAAATGCAATATTTATTTACAATAAAACGATTTAATAACACTAACACTGTAGAAAATCTACAAACCTAAGTGTGCTATTTAATTATAATACAATGCATTTTCCCCATTAGTGAAATATACTTTTGAAGTTTGTGGTTTCAATATATATATATATATATATAAATTTTTATCAATTATTGCTTATTTTGGAAGACTAATCTACACCTCATGAACACAGACATTGTTCCAAGAAATTTCACGTTTCTTAACTAATAAAACTTAAATTACTATAGGTAATGTTATTAAAAAAACTTCCGTTCCTTTCTAAATGATAGTTTTATCAACATAAGCATTATTCTATAAGTTTTATACTCTCCTGCATGACAATTTTTTTTATTAACCTAAACATTATTTCAAAAATTCCATACCTTCTTAATTTATAAAATTTTTACTAACCTATGCATTATTTTAATACTTCTATAGCCTTCTGACTGATGAAAATTTTATTTCACCTATGAATTATTTTAAGAAGTTCCACATTTTACATACAACCACAGCATAATATTGTTCAAAACAATGGGTAAATCTAAATATTATTGATGTCTTGCCAATTCAGTGATGACTTGTTACTAAATGATGATGATGATGAGTATTTCTTATTTAGACTAAGTAATAATATTTTGAAATTTTGAATAAAGTAATTATTGGTTTTATTTTCTATAATGCTGGCAAAGCACAGCAGAACAGATATACACATCAGGACCATATCTATCTACACTAAGAGTAGTTAAAAGTGCATCTGAAGAAAAGATGACACACTTCAAAAACAAACAACTATATAAATTGCCATAACAATAAAGACATATAATATACCATTCATGAGAGACAAACTTTATCAAGGCAATAAAACTAGCGATTGCATAATACCAAAATATGCAGATAAATTAATGAGAGCAAATAAATATGCAAGGACTTTGTCTCTAAACATCTGAGAAAAATGAGAATGGACCATTACAAATACTGAAAACAATAAGGGTTGCCTCAAACAAAGCATTTATACAAGCATGAAATATAAGGATACATACCACTCATGAAAAATATCATTGATAAGAGAGAGACCAAGCCAACATCTTTTTATAAAATATATGGAATATCTAAATCAATATTATCAAGAGAGAGATAAGACTCACATCCCTAGGAAGCATAAATTGGCTAGATAAGTTTATAGCAATACATAAGATGGAAACTAATTTTAATTTCTTAATAAACATAATAATTATTAATTGATGTATAAAACTGATAAGATAAGTATTTTGTGTCAAATCTGACTTAATAAATATAGCTTTAAATAAATAATAGACTAAGAATATATAACCCCTTTTCATGGCTTACATATAAGTATTCAGTAAAATAGATAAATTACTCAAAAAAGGGAATAAAGCAATATTCTTAAAATTATATAATACTAAAATCATTATATAGCATTAATAAAACACTCAATATTATGTGATCTTCTGAATACTATCATGAACCATAATGCATAAAATATACTAAGCAAGAATACATAAAACAAGCAAATAATAAACTATAAATACATAAAATTATATTTCTAAATTATAATCAGTTTACCAAAATTTTTAAAAGTACTAAAATTCTTTATCCTGGAGACTTCACAATTTGCTAGAAGATAATTTTACAAGCAGATAATATTTCTTCACTTGTTGACAGTAAAGAAATTTAAAATAGATGCACAACATTGAAAATTATAAGATTTCCTTAAGCACAAATGCATACAAGTACATTAAT
This sequence comes from Epiperipatus broadwayi, assembly GCA_028023455.1. Classification (NCBI taxonomy): domain Eukaryota; kingdom Metazoa; phylum Onychophora; class Udeonychophora; order Euonychophora; family Peripatidae; genus Epiperipatus; species Epiperipatus broadwayi. The sequence goes on along the minus strand of JAQFVV010006200.1, from coordinate 23,688,537 downwards.
AATGACCATTTAATTTTGAAAAGTATTTAAACATATAAGTAAGTTAGATTTTAATAATTTATACAATGGCATTAAGCTGGTTTTCCATTATATCTTTTAAGAATTATATTCAAATATAGAGTTCCAAGAGCAAGTATTTTTTTAAAGCTAAATAAGTTTCTTTCCAGACAGAAAGAGAGAGAGAGAGAGAGAGAGAGAGAGAGAGAGAGAGAGAGAGAGAGAGAGAGAGAGAGAGAGAGAGAGAGAGAGAGAGAGAGAGAGAGAGAGAGAGAGAGAGTGAGAGTGAGAGAGAGCAGGTTTACACATTTCCATTTTTAACTTAATTACATTTAATTTTTAATTATAATACATTTACTCTCATTTGGTTTATTTTAAGTATAAAGTTGAAGTATAAACAAGTGATTTTTTTAATTTCATTTATTTTTTTTTTCTTGTTAGCAAATTATTAAGAGTAGTTAAATATCATTTTAATTTTCACATAAATGGTTATTCTTCTTGAATTTACAGTTCATTTATTAAAATAAATTTATCCAAGAGAAACCACTTATTGAAACAATATTTTCAAATACATTTTTAAAATAAAATATTTCAAAAGTTCTTGATAATTATAATTCTCTCAAAACCCATTTTAAAATATTAATATGATGTTATAAATATTTCCAAAGTATGAGCTTTCAATAACTTTATTTTTAGGATATAAGAAATGTTATGTTTATAATAAAGTTTATTACAATTATGAGATAGAAAATAATGAAGAATTTTTAAAAGCACAGGATAAGTAATATTTAATTCCATGATGTATTTGTATTAAATAGATATATTTTAATAACCAAGATTTATTAATTGTGTGACATTTTCATTCTTTACATTTTTTCCTTTCCAAATAGTGTTAACTGTTGGATTTCCAGTATTTTTGGTTTAAAACTCTGATATCTGAATTTAAGGATTTTTAAAGATACATGTTACTTTAAAATAAGTAATTAAAAAAAAATATAACTTACAATTTTATAATTGAGAAATTTTAAATTTTCTTTTTTCTTTGCTTGTTTGCTTTCTACTAGAAGTTTAGTGATTTAATTTTTTTTGTAGTTCAGTAGTTCAGTCTTTCAGTCATTCAGATCTAGTGTATGTGTGTGAATCTTATTTACCAAGTCAGGTGATTCTTTGGATTGATGGAAAAGCATTTACTTCCTTTTAATTTTCACACCTTAGTGTTAAAGGTTAATTTTATATCTTTGGAGTTAAACTGAAAATAGAAACTTTTTTACACATTTTTATGATATTTTAATTAACATGTGTTATCTGAAATAATTATGAAACAAAATTATTATTACAGTAAAATAAAATGAAATATAATGAAAATGATTGCTTTTAGAAAGGAAATATATTACTCTTTTATATCTATTTTAAATACTGAAACCAGATAAATAATGTAGAAATTCACTATGGTTTAATGTAATATTTTAATTAAATCAAGGATATTGAAAAATAATATTCAACATTATAAAATAAACAAGTGTAAACTAAAATTAATAACTGTAAGCACACTCACACACATGTATAGTGAAGTTATTTCAATTGAAAATCAACTATTTTAACACTAATAATCAAATTTTCTGTCTTTTAAGTTAACCAACCTAACTCCATCTCTATTTATTTAATCTTAATGATATCAACTTGTGAATATATTATTGCTTATAATTAAATTAAAGTAAATGTTTTATTATAAGTACAAAAATTCAACATTAACATCTGATATTAAAATTTTAGACTTAATTAATATTACTGTTTATTTAAACATTAAAATTTGAGATACCAAAGGAATATATTAAAGCAATCTTCACTTTTTAGTACTAATTTTTTGCTAAACTGAAAACTATGTCTTTAGATTAAACACTTAAAATTATTTCAATCATAGACAAGTTTAAATTAATATAGTAAAAATATTAAAAAGAATTTCAATAATGTTTAGGACTTATATAAGTATTTGAAATAATTTATAATTTAACTTGGCATATACTTATAAAGCTTTAATAAGTTGACTTATAATAGCATTACATTAATGAATAATTTTCCTATATAATTTTTTTTAGCTTCACTACCATATGTATACCCCTTATGTATATATCATATTTAGTATGTGTACATAATATATGTATATAAATGACTAAAGATATTAAGTATTCTTTTAAGTGAAAAATGTTTAACATTTTTATTTTGATTGAAATTTTTTTAAAAAAAAAAGCTTACCAAAACTATATTGTAAATGAACCTCATTTAATACACAATTTTATTTTAAATCAATTTTACACATATAGTGTATATATGAGGGGGGGGAGGCCAAAAATAACTGGAATCATTCTCTTTGTCCACCTATTGTAGTATATATATATATATTTTATTATATACATCTTACAGGAACCCTTCTGTATCAATTTGTAAAATGACATTGCTGTGTGAAATTGAGAGGTCACATAACACATTGTTTTGTACAGTGCATTTTTGTAAATTTTTTATAACATCTAAAAAGTTTGACAATGTAAAATTTTCTTTTTGTTTACAGAAAATAACAACAACAAAAAGACATAATGATCTCATAAAAACACAAGTTTTTGGGTGGTTTAATTAAAATGTTAAATTTACCACACTCCCAAAAAGCTTTGGAAGAGATGTCCAAAATTAAAACAATACTGATTTTTTTAGTGCAAATCGCATTTTTCTTTAAAATTTAAATCATAACAGTCAGGCATTTTATCTGCAAATTCTAAAATGATGTGGTAGAATGAAAACATCCTTCATTACAACAAAGAAAAGAGTGCAAACTCCACCTTCACAAAGTGTGATCTCTAAAAGCCTAGAGTGTGAAACACTTTTTAATTAAATTCAGCATGACCTAGCCAATCAGCCTTATTTACTTGATCTCATTTCTTGTGATTTTTTTAATCTTTCAAATGAAAAAAATGTTTAATTTTTTTGGCAGACTTAGAAATGGTGGTAAAAATGACAGAGACATTAAAAGACATCACTTTTCAACTACTTCTGGACTACTTTGAAAAATGGAAAACACATCTAGACTAGTGTATCGCATCAAATGGATAGTCATTTGAAAGAGATTAAATTTATAACACTTAAAATAAATAAACAATTTTTTATTATAAAATTCCAGTTACTTTGGGATGGCACTGTCTCTCTATATATTACTAGATATTTTTTCAGCAAGTTACTATTTATACTCTTTATGTATATATATCTAAGAAACTAAATCACCTATTTAAAAAAAAAAATTGTCTTATCACTTTTATAGACATAGTAAACAAATATACAAAATTTTAATAACTTATATTGAACTTGAATATTTTAAATATCAATTTTAAACTTAAAAAAATCTGTATACTACTTTCTAGAGTGAGTTAACAAACAAATAAAAATTTTAACTACAGCAAAAGAATTTAAAAACAACAACAAATTCTTTAACTTTTTGAGGGGTAAACCCAAATTATTTTGTCTTTTGGCCAATTCATTCCCTAGTGAATTTTTTTATAAGTATTATACATTAAAATGCATTGAAAATGGTATATTTTACTGTAATAATTTTTTCCTGAAAAAAATGCATTAAAAGATGGGAAATTCAAAATTCCCACTCTTACAATAGACATAAGCCTCACCCTGACATGTTCAGCCATTGTCTCTTGCCAAGGTTGTAAAATGTTTGGTGTTTTACAACATTGCAGTTTCCAATGATGCAAAAACATTTTTATTTGCAAATTTATTATGGTTTTAGATATTTTTTAAAAATAATTTACACTATATTTATTAGATATCAAGAAATATAAATTATTTAATAACTTATTTTGACTTGAAATACTTTATTTTTAAAAATATAATGTTATATTAGCAGCTAACGTAAATATGGCCGGAAGCAAATTAGAAGACAAGCTATGATGCAAACAATTTACTTTATTTACGAGTAAATAAAATATCATAATTTTGCAATAAATATTTAAAAAATTTAAACATTTAAAGCATAATTCATTAGATATAAGAGAAATAAATAATTATACATTTCAAATGTTTTAAAATAATAAAAATTAAAAAAATATTTTGTTTATTTTATAAACTAAAAATAATATTTCTAGAAACATGATGTATAACATCTTTGTTTTGATTATGGTCTCATTTTTTTAATATTTACAGAAACAAAATGTTAACATTTAAAATTTATTTTAATAATAAACAAAAATATCTAACAAATAAAGTCAAATTTGTTATTTTCTGATAAGTAATATACATTTTATCATATATTTTACATTGATGTGTGAGACAAAGAAAAATGTCAGAAATGCTGAAATGTAAGAGGCGTGACACTGCAATTTGAAATGGTTAGCATACTTTTCTTTTTAAATCTTGTTTTTATTTTCATTTTATTTTTATGATCCATTATTTATTTTAGTTTTTGTCCAATGTTTTAATCATATTATATATATATATGCATGTTTCAAAGAATTTCCAAAAACAGCATAATAAAAGATATTGATTCTTGTGAGTTTTCAAACAAACAAAAATAGCAGACTATAATTTTGACAAATCTACAGTTTTAGAATCCCACAAAAAATATTTACAAAGAAAAATGCTTACTAAGAAATGTCATAATTAATACTTATATATTTTATTTATTACTGTTATTTTATAAAAAGAAATCATTGTGGAAAAATTTATTTCAATATTTACAGCTTATTTTTTTTTGGAGGGATTTATTAACAGAAAAATAAAAAAAATATAAATATAATATTTATAATTTATCCATGTCAGTAGTGTGAAATTATATTATGAACCATTAACACACACTTTTAGGGAGTCCACTCTATTATGTTCTGTGACAGGAAGTTTCCAAATTTTTATCATTAGACAATTTACCAAAAAAAAAAAAAAATTGTTGACAAAAAGTGACATGATCAATTGAACCAAAGTACAATAATGTTAAGAGCATTTGGTAACTTCCCACATTATAATATAAATAAAAAAATGAAATAAAGCTTCTTAATAAAATTTATTGAAATTTATTCCTTTTTTAAATTTAATAATGAATTATTATTATTATTTTTTAAATGTAACAACTAACACATATTTGGTAGATTATAGGCCCTCAAAACTGCACATTTAGCAAAAACATGGGATACTATCTTGGTTTACTTGAAAACTCACAGGTATCAAAATATTTTATGACATAAATTACATTTTTAAAAATTCTTGTATTGCTTACTTTTTTATGTGTCTACATCCTTTTACATTTCAAATTCTTTTTTAATTTACATTTTTTATATAAAATAAATAATTGATGGATATTTTGTATAAAAAGATAAATTAATGAAAAAATTAAAAATATAAAAAAATGTAGACACATAGGAAAGTAAACAATAAGTAAGTTAAAAAAAGTTGTAATTTATGACATAAAGTATTTTTTATTATGTTGAGTTTGGAAATTCTTTGTATATCTTTGACAATGACTATATATATATATATATATATATAGTCATATATATATATATATAGTCATTGTACAAAGATATATATATATATATATATATATATATATATATATATGGTTGAAATGATGGAAGAAAACTGAAATTAAAAATAATTCATAAAATAAAAAAACAAGATTTTAAAAGAAAATTTCTGATAAAGATTTTTTTAAAATGGGTTCTATTTGTCAATAATATAATCAAATACTTATTACTGATTATTTTTAATTTATAACAACAAATTGTCTTTCCAAACAATAAATTACTATTTTGATCTTTTTGACCCTATTGGTTTTTGAGATATAATTTTTGTTTCAATCCAATACCAAGAAAATTATAGTCACTTTTCCTTAACTAATTGGGCAAGATTAAAATCAGATCTCAATTGCTCACATTTTCAGGTATCCTTACAACTGCATAGAACTAACACTACTAACATTGCTGCAATTTTCTAACAAGATTAAATACCACCATTGAAAATTCTGGACTTAACAAGTAAAGTTATATAACTTATAAAAATATATATTTAAAAAAATCTAGATTCTTTTATTTGAATTGTTTCGGTGTTGGTTTAATTTTTAATCTTGTATAATTTATAATTATATTAACTGTCATATTTACTAATTTAACCAGCCATCTTCAATGAATCTGCTTTACATTTTTTTCATTTGTTTTGATTTTTTTTACCTTTATATTCAAATTACATTATCATATATTTCCACCTTTTTATGCAACAATAAATCTTTTTTTTTTTTTTTTAGTCAAGCGTTGTTAGCCGAGAGGTCATCGCAGCCGTCTTGCAAGCAAGTAATTGGTTGCAGACGGTTGTGGGTTCGCCTCCCGGTCGATGCTATGACATATGAAAAAAAAAGAAATAAATCTTTTTTTATAAATAAAAAGTAGCACCAGTAAGACATTTTTTATTATTATATAAATAGTAAACTTTATATATAAACTTATTGAGGCTTCTTTCAATAGCTTGTTATTCAAAAATGTTAAATAATTTTTTTTGTTTGTTTAAAATTTTAATAAAAATACAACAGCTTTAAATCAATCTAATTTACATTATTATCTTTAAATAAATTTAATAATTACATTTGTGTAAAAGTAATACTAATATGATTTGTTTCAAAGATCTCCATTTTTATTAAACATCTATTTGGGTCTTCCTCGATTAACTTTTACATATTATTACTAAATATGTTCAATATATAAATGTTTTTTTGATCATCGGAATATTTACTTTAATGATTTTGATTGTATTAAACGCAATTAGATTTTTTTAAAAGTTATATTTTAAATTGAGTTTACTTTAATAATTGCTAAAAAAAAATAAAAAATCGAAATTTGATTAAATAATAAATTTAAAAAAACTTTATTTTAAATATAATCACTTTCTTTTTCAAAAATAATAAAGTAATTACGTTTAACAGATCTCTCTTTACCTTGTTAAATAAAATAAGTTTTTTATTTTATTTATGAAAATACTTTTAGAATTTCAAATTTAAACAAAATATTATTTATTGCTTTTATTAATATTTTAAATGATATATGTAATAAAGAACAGTTATAATGAAACAAACACACATACAGCGCTGATGAATAAAAACAATTGATAATGTTTAGAGTAAAGACAGATATTTATTTATTCTGAAATGCCATAGATTTTTGCTCTAGATTCTACTATAATTTAAGTTTATATATGAATATTGTTTATTATATGATTTACCTAAACGCAAGTTTAATTAAATAGCTAAGCGTTCGGAACTGAAAACAATTAAAAATAATTAATTATTATTAACAGGAATTTTCTATCAATAGTTCAAGAAAATATGCATAAAATAACATAATCTACAGGTTGATATATATTCTGCCTATTTATAAACACTTAAATATAAAATAAAGACAAAGATTGTGTTTGTCTTTACTTTCCTATCTAGTTTACTTTGATGAACTATTATTAAAATCATTTAACACTGGGTCTGCAATCGCAAAATGTAAAAAAAAAAAAAGATTAAAAAAAAACAATACTGTTTTTTTTTTTTTTTATATGTCAAAACGAACCCGGGCCAGCTACTTGGAAGGCAGCTATGTTAACTGCAAGGCCACCAACGTTTGACAAAACAATACTGTTTTTAATAATTTATTAAAACAAAGGTAAAATTTCATCAATATAAATAGGCAATGTTTAATTATATATATAATTAGAAAAAGTACCTATGGCAAATGCAAAAAAATGTTAAGCATTATAATAGTCAGCCAAATAAAATATTTTGATACATTCAGTGTAAAATATTGATATGGATGAAATAAATGTAAAAATTTATTAACGAATTTTCATTAAAACTAAAAAACAAACAAAACATACGTTTACATATATATATATATTCTACCGTGCCCTTATATCCCCTACGCACCGGCTCCCTATTAAACCGTTCTTAAAAGGAATTGTGAGCTCCAAAACAAACATGATACAGCGTAAAGATTTATTTATTTTTCTTATATCAATAGTTGTTCATTATTAACACAAGAGGGCGCCAGATACGATGATTTGATTCATAATTTAATTTCTCGCATCACCTTACGTCATATCAAAACAATTTTGAAGTCAAATCCCTGCCCAAAAGCTCAAACTCCCAGCATGGACCAATAGGGGTCACTCAGGGTCGCGATGTGATTGTCTTCAAGTCTATTATTCTGGCAAATGACACAATATTAACCAATGGATAAGATCGGTTGATTAACAGATCGGTCCAAGCATTGGACGGGATCATTGGTTATTTATAACTAATACGAATGTTCGGTTGAGGCATCATTAGAATAAGCAACTAGACGCTTATAACATCATCCCCCCCTTTATCATACAATCCAATAGAATTATTTATACTAGCTCTATTGACATTTACTTATATTTATTAATAATAGGCCCTCCCAACTCTTAAACCTATGTTAACTACATAATAAGTAAACATCGTGACTTACGGCACGATGTTTATGAATGAAACTTAAAAGAGATAAAAAAAAACAAAAAAATATAAGAAAGACAAATTTAAAAGTATAATAATTAATTGCATGAATAAATGCTAACAATAATAATAACTTCAAAAAAAAAATATATTTAATTATAGAAAAATGATTTGAGGAATGCTCGACTAGTTTAAATAAATAAAAAATTTATTGATTATAAAAAAAATGAAACATTGATTAATAGCTTTATTTGCACGCACATACGCACATTCTCGCACTTGCACAGAAAAGAACATATTATGCATAATAAACATGGCTGATAAAATATATTTCCTCTTATTACATTTTGAAAGTAGGTGTGTGTTATAGTTTATCTGCGAAAGAAAATAATAATTAGGATCAAAGTTCATAACTGGAAAAGTCCTAAGATTTAAATATGATGGACTATGTAGCATCTGATATTTTTATTTACGAAAGTTGAGATTAAAATAGTAAGATTTAATATATGAGAGATTACGGATCATTTTATATTTGATTTACGAAAGTCGAATTTAATTAATTATGAGATTGCCTTTTAAGTTTACGTAAAGAATGAATGGAAGCATTATCAAAAAAAAAATGTTTACCTAGGATTTTGCTTAGTCTTCTGCTGCTTCTAGTTTGGTGAGGGTTCGAACCTGATAGATGAGGTTTCCATAATACATGGTTATTCATTTCACATAAGTTCAGCGTAGTATGTTTGGACGATTCTTGTATATTAAACGGAACAACGTCCTTAGACTGATTGGAGCACTATGTTCGGACGGTATTGTTGTTGATCATTCATAGCTGTGGAGATGTTCTGGTGGCGGAGCATCGGTCAATCACTGAAGGGTTCTCTAGCCCATCATGACGATCGACGCTCTAAATGTTAATTTCACAGTGATCATATTGGATAAACCGGATAGCAAAAAAAAAAAAGTTCTAGTTGTAGCTTCCGGAGGAATTTAAAAAAAACTATAAGCAGAAAAAGGTGTAAAAAGAAAAAGTCGGTACAGGTATATACGCACACACACGAGCAATGTAAACACTCTATATTTTTTTTTTTTCTCTTCTTTCACTTTCAACTTATGATACAAAAATAAATGTAGTTTTCTTTCAATGCGTTATAAAATACACTGTAAAATAAAATGTTAATATTTCTGATTAAATAGTTAAGGCTTTCATATAATCTATTATAATAATATTCTCTAAAAAGAAAACAAAAAAAAAATATAAAATATAAAATACTACTAATATGCCATTTTAAATCTCAATAAGTGATTTCTACTTGTATATGCCACGGGGGTAATTAAAAAGGGTTTGTTTTAGATTATAACTGTAGTGAAAGTTAAAAGCTTATAGAAGTGATTTTGAGACAGATTAAATGCTCGACTTTTAAACTAATGTAAGTTAAATTGTTCTCTTAAAACACGCACACATGTATGCATAAAAGGTGTGAATAAGTATGAATTTTTTCTAACTGAGATTGTAATATGAGATTGCATAAACCTAAGATTGCCTCAAGCATATGGATTGAGTGGACATCACGTAGGACACAGACCCCAACGACAACTCAAAGAATATTAAACTCTGGGTGGAGATTCGATCCTCAGATAATAACCAACCCATATAAATATGAATCTAAATCTAAAGAAAGGGTCTTTTTACACTTTTTCTTTTTACACCTTTTTCTGCTTATAGTTTTTTTTTAAATTCCTCCGGAAGCTACAACTAGAACTTTTCTTTTTTTTGCTATCCGGTTTATCCAATATGATCACTGTGAAATTAACATTTAGAGCGTCGATCGTCATGATGGGCTAGAAAACCCTTCAGTGATTGACCGACGCTCCGCCGCCAGAACATCTCCACAGCTATGAATGATCAACAACAATACCGTCTGAACATAGTGCTCCAATCAGTCTAAGGACGTTGTTCCATTTAATATGCAAGAATCGTCCAAACATACTACGCTGAACTTATGTGAAATGAATAACCATGTATTATGGAAACCTCATCTATCAGGTTTGAACCCTCACCAAACTAGAAGCAGCAGAAGACTAAGCAAAATCCTAGGTAAACATTTTTTTTATAACGCTTCCATTCATTCTTTACGTAAACTTAAAAGGCAATCTCATAATTAATTAAATTCGACTTTCGTAAATCAAATATAAAATGATCCGTAATCTCTCATATATTAAATCTTACTATTTTAATCTCAACTTTCATAAATAAAAATATCAGATGCTACATAGTCCATCATATTTAAATCTTAGGACTTTTCCAGTTATGAACTTTGATCCTAATTATTATTTTCTTTCGCAGATAAATTATAACACACACCTACTTTCAAAATGTAATAAGAGGAAATATATTTTATCAGCCATGTTTATTATGCATAATATGTTCTTTTCTGTGTGAGTGCGAGAATGTGCGTATGTGCGTGCAAATAAAGCTATTAATCAATGTTTCATTTTTTTTATAATCAATAAATTTTTTATTTATTTAAACTAGTCGAGCATTCCTCAAATCATTTTTCTATAATTAAATATATATTTTTTTTTGAAGTTATTATTATTGTTAGCATTTATTCATGCAATTAATTATTATACTTTTAAATTTGTCTTTCTTATATTTTTTTTGTTTTTTTTATCTCTTTTAAGTTTCATTCATAAACATCGTGCCGTAAGTCACGATGTTTACTTATTATGTAGTTAACATAGGTTTAAGAGTTGGGAGGGCCTATTATTAATAAATATAAGTAAATGTCAATAGAGCTAGTATAAATAATTCTATTGGATTGTTTGATAAAAGGGGGGATGATGTTATAAGCGTCTAGTTGTTTATTCTAATGATGCCTCAACCGAACATTCGTATTAGTTATAAATAACCAATGATCCCGTCCAATGCTTGGACTGATCTGTTAATCAACCGATCTTCTTATCCATTGGTTAATATTGTGTCATTTGCCAGAATAATAGTCTTGAAGACAATCACATCGTGACCCTGAGTGACCCCTATTGGTCCATGCTGGGAGTTTGAGCTTTTGGGCAGGGATTAGACTTCAAAATCATTTTGATATGACGTAAGGTGATGCGAGAAATAAAATTATGAATCAAATCATCGTATCTGGCGCCCTCTTGTGTTAATAATGAACAACTATTGATATAAGAAAAATAAATAAATCTTTACGCTATATCATGTTTGTTTTGGAGCTCACAATCCCTTTTAAGAACGGTTTAATAGGGAGCCAGTGCTTAGGGGAAATCTACCGTGCCCTTTTATTTTTTTATCATAAGTTGAAAGTGAAAGAAGAGAAAAAAAAATATAGAGTGTTTACATTGCTCGTGTGTGTGCGTATATACCTGTACCGACTTTGTCTCGGTACAATATATATATATATATATATGGGTGCATGTTCATGTATAGTCTTTATTCTATGTTTTATATATATATGAGATTAGCAAGTATCTTTTTTGGGTCTGATAAATAAACGATGCTTAAACATATACATTTTCTACTATTCACAATCTTAAAATTTCGCATAATCATTTTAAAAAAACTGTCAAATAATCACAAATTACTGGACTTATTAATCAGGAATATTTGTACTGAAATGAAATTCGAACACTATTTTTTTAAAAAAATCTTTTGTCTAGCATTGGTGGCCTAGTAGTTAGCGTAGCTGTCTTCCAAGCAGCTGGCTCGGGTTCGCTTTAAAAGATTTTAAAAATCTTTTGTCAAGCGTTGATGGCCTAGCGGGTAGCGTAGCTGCCTTCCAAGCAGCTGGCCCGGGTTCACTTCCCGGTCAACGATTTGACATATATATATATCAATTTCTAAAAACACAAGTAATACAATTTTTTTTATATTTTTAAATATACTTCCAGTAATATTATTTTTGTTTACTCTTTTCAATAATTTGTTCCTAAAATTATTTATCCAATTTATTATTATTATTCTTTTTTATATTTATTTACATTTTAAATTATTCTGAATATTATTTAAATCTTTTTTTTTAAAAAATTTTCATAATATATATTGTAACTTGCCAAACAGGCACAGTACATGGTCACTGAAAAGGCGCGGGACTGCAGGACAAATAATAGGTCACATGGACACCATAATACCTACGACTTTTCCACAGAGTATAAGTCTTCTTATAGACAACATAATAATTAATGATAATTACTAATATATTAAATAAAATCTTATCTCAGACTTTATTTTTACTTTATTTAAAATATAGGTTCTTTTACAAATTTTAAAAATCTTATTGTAGGTTCTAAAATGTCTTTATCACAGGATTCAAATTCACTTGGAACAAGAAAAATGTTAACACTGATATACTTCAAACTCTTAAAATATGACAACTGTTATTCAAGCCATACCTTAAACATTTTATATTCTTTTAGTTTTATCCTTAACGTTATGATTTTAAGAGAGCAGAAATGAAAGTACACAACAACAGAGTATTCAAATACATAAATAATATATGGCTAGCAAACTGAAACATTTCTAAATATTTTAAAGTTCTTCAAGTATAACCTTCATTTTTACCAACTGTAAAATACGTAAATTTCATATCTTCTAATGCGACTTTTAATAAGCAATAACACAAAATAATGTAGCAGTCAGTAAGGGTATATTTTATTCTACCAACTACATTACTAGTACATTTGAAATAAAACAAATAACATAGTATTTATCTTCTGATAATGCAGATAAAAGTGAACAATAGGCAAAATGAATGATTAAAATTGAAAATAAATAAATTCTACTATGCAGGTAAAATGAGCAATAAGTAAAGGTAGATACATAAATTTAATGCAACCATGAAATATTATCTAATAATGTAATTAATAATGGAAAATTTATTAAAGTAGATTTTTTGAGTAACAATTGTGATAATGCAATTATGTCATAATGGCAATGAAACAGAAACGTATTTAATTAATAGCAAAAAATATTTATTTATAGCATATAATAAAGTCTATACAATAAAATATTTATTTATAATAAGCATTTTAAATAAATTTTACACATATTGTTCCTTTCCATAAAGCAATCATAAAAAATTTATAATAAAAGTAATTATCATTACTCAAAGTTTCTTCTATCTATCTAATACGTCTTTATTTAAACAATAAATCCACAGATTAAAACAATTCATCAATATGCCTATATTCAGGCCACCTATAAGATATTATATCCTTTATATAACTAAAACAGGTTTGAAAATTAGGGTGTAGACACTTTTATAGGTTTTAGAAAGATAGCGACAAATATTATGGAAGATAAATAATACACTGATATAAGACTAATAACAGTTACAATGAGTTGAGGAAGTAAATACGCTCCACACTTACAATATATTTTAAATTTAAACTTGTAGCAGAACTAATAATGTATTGTAAAGATCAATATGCCTTTAGATATTATGACGTACTAAAATGCACTTTAATATTAAAATTCTAGGCAAAGAGTATAATGAAAATATGAATTAGCAAAATAGTAATAGGTACCCGGTAACTATGTGCAGTCAGTGCTGATAAATAAGCAAGCCGCGCTCTCACTCACGAAGGTCTAAATACATATAAAAAGCAATATAATATCCACCTAAAATTGCTTAACGGAATAACACTAACAGAATAAGGCATGGACTTGACAATAATAATGAATAAATAAATAAACATCTTGCACCAACACACAAGGCATATCACATCCATTCGATCTAATACTATGGGTACTCTGATGAAACTGTCATTGTGTAATGATGACAAGATTAAAATTTTATAACCTAAAAATCACGCACAGGCCAACATTCATAATATTTTCATTTAAATACTTATATTCAATATATAAAAAAGCTGTTATACCCTGGGTGCATTCATTTATTAATTAAGTTTAAAATAACAAATACGAAAACTCTAAATAATAACAAAAGAGCTTATAAAATAAACCTTTTATAATTAATTCAAAATTATCATAAAACCTAAATTAAACCTTTTACCGTATTTTTCTTACCAATTCCGTTTTTTTGGGTACATATCATCACAAACATATTTACAATACTATAAACAATATTAATCATATATTATAGTACATAAATTATAACTAAATAATTTAAAATATAAATTAAAATATAAATATATTTGTTTTATTATTCTTTAAATTAGAGAGTAAAGTTCTTTTTCATTTATAAAGAAAACTATCTTTTTCCGAATCAAGTCTTTTTTGTATTTTCTTTTAAAATTCGACAATAGTCTTTTATTGAGGCGTATCGATCCTGAGTAGGAATTCTTTTCATAAAATTTTTTAGCAATATCAAATTTAACAAATTTAAAATTGATAAGAAACTGAGAGAAATTACTTTAAAATATATGATTTCTTTATAAAAACATTCCTAATTGTAATACAAATTGGAAGAGAAATGAGCAGGAAAAGGATATTAATTAATAAAAGCCACTCTTGTCTTTTAAATAAATCTTGTGTTAAAGATTTGCAGAGGTCCCTACTGTCGTTTTTTCAAGAGCATACTCTTAAGGTTATAGCCTTAATGTATATTATTGTACCTAATGGAGTATGCGCTCTACAAATTTAATTATTACAAAGTTCCATATTATAAGTTTATATATTTTATAATATTAAGTATGACAACAATCTAAATTCATTTTCTTCCTTTTTTAATGTAAAGTAATATACTTCAGTAAAAGAATGAAAGAATTTAGAAAAATATTCTCTATGAATAGATAGATGAACTTGGATGGAATAATTAGATTAATCAATGTTAGCTTATCTGTTTTAATACAAAAATAATGAAAGAAAGTCTTTTCTTGCCAAAATATTTAGAAGATTGATTTTTTTTAATGACATTTTTTTCTTCTTTAAAATGTTATAATACAAGTCAAAATTATTATAATTTTTTCTATATTTAATATAATAAATACTGTTACAATAGTTCACCATTACCATACATTTAGTTTGACATAAATATAATCATCTTTACACATATCTTCAAAACCAAACTAAGAATGATTGTCTTCATAAATAATTTATTAAATATTCATCTTTAGGTTAGAGTTTTGTAGAGATGTAAGAAATGCTTCATTAGTAATTATTCTTATTAGTGTTAATAACTAATTGAAAGATTATTCAAATTGTCAAAGATGATTATAACAACTAAAGTTTGAATATAATTAATACATATGCTTTCAAGGTTTGTCGATTCACTTTTACAAATTAATAGTATTTTTAGCATATTTTCAGGATTTTTGTCTGATAAGGGAGCTAAAAATATGCTTTAGAAGTAATAGTACTGAATAACTTTAAAAATTTTTAATGAGGCATTGAAATAGAAAATAAAAAATTTAAAACTTTAGACTGATTCAAAATAAAATGTGAAAATAATAGTTAAAATAAAAGTCAATCAATTAATTAAAATAAAGTGAAGTGTGTTTTATAACTGTGCCTGTGTTTCTTTTATACATACACACACACACATCAAGATTTCTACTGCATTTACTGTAATGTGATATTGTTCAACAAACCTGTTTAAATAGGGAGGCAGGATATTTAAATTACTAATGTAATTTTTAACTCTTTAATTGATCTGACCTTGAACTTTTAACTCAATCAAGACAGTTTCATCACATGACATTTGGATTTAAAATTACCATATAATTAATTTTATTACTCTATTTAATCATTAAATAAATTATTTATTTGGTTCTGATAAAAATATTTACTTTTAATAATATTTTAAATTTTCCAATTTTTCACATACATGCCCAGATATACATACATTACATGTGCACTAAATATAACCAAGATTTTAAAATGATCAAACTAAATTAGTTACTAACATTTATTCAAGTCGAAACTTAAATTGAAATTTATCCCAATTAGCTATACTTAAATTTTATATTTCCAAATTCTGACTTTAAGCATTCTATATAAACTAACATTTAATAAATTATTGCTTCAAAACCATTTATTAAAAAAAAAAACCTAACAGATATCATAACATAGCAAGTTTTAAATTAATTGTTCTTTAGATTCAAACCATTAATTTTAATCTTTTAAGCAGATATTAAATAATCTAAGTATTTCCTAAGTAATTAAAAGTTAAACAGGCCAATAAAACTGTTTTAATAAATAATATTATACATTTAGCTTAAGACTTTATAGTTTAATAATAATAGAAAAATTTATTTATTATAATCTAAAATGTTTTTAACACATTTAGAATATATTTAGCCTGCAGGGCCAAATATATAATTACAATAATTACAACACACACACATATATAATATTATTCAATGTCTATATTTTTAAAGCAATATACGTAATTATATAACTGAATATCTGTAAATACAGTAACTAAATAATTAAAAATTTAATCCCCTTAGGAGTGCTGTCGATTATCCCAGTAATGTTTGTCAACTAAGGCTTTGAAATGCTAACTTTTACACAATTCTGTGATCTTAACATTTGCTGCTTGCCTGTTAATTAAGGCATGTTTATATTTGTATATTAGCATACCTTCCTTTATTTTTCTTTTATTGTTATTCTTTTCAATTTGCAATATTTTTACTGTTAAAATTGAAGTCAAAACCATAAATACATGATTTATTATGGTCATAAAAAACAGATGCTGAAATATTTTCTACTATGCAATTTTGTTTCGATTTCTGAACTAGTTTTAATAATAGTAAGTGTTCTTTAGTTTTTTTCCCAATGTACATCTAGATTCACCTATATATACACTACCACACCTACATATCCATTTATAAATGACACAATTTTTATGGATAAATGAGGCTTTATCTTTGGAGTTATTTATTAATTTGTTTAAGGTAGGAGGTGTGTAAAATGCAATATCACATATATCTTTATAATTTTTCCTTATAAACTTTACTTGATCAATTGAAATATTTGGGATTGATATACATATTTTTTTTATTAGCAGGAAAATCAATATTATTATTAAAATTTTTATATTTTGTATTAAAATCTCTAATAACATTATATATGTGATTATAACTGTATCCAACATTTAACAATTCATTTGTATATATTTCAATATTTTTGCCTTTATCTGATGAATATTTGCAAAGACTATTATTTCTAAATAAGAAGGACTTCAAACCTGCCATTGTGTGTGACATTGGAACTTTTGATTTATGTGGAATATAATCTCTTTTTACTATTGGTTTAATGGCCATTCAGTAATCCAGCATGCTTTGATTTCTAGTTATTTTAAGATCAAGAAACTAAACGCACATTAAATCTTCATCTGTTTTTATCCATCTTAGGCCTTTTAAATCATTTAATTCTTTAAACAACTCATTAATAACTAGAAATCAATGCATGCTGGATTATTGTATGACCATTAAATCAATAGTAAAAAGAGGTTATATTCCATATAAATCAAAAGTGCCAATGTCACACAAAATGGCAGGTTTGAAGTCCTTCTTATTTAAAAATAATAGTCTTTGCAAATATTTATCAGATAAAGGCAAAAATATTGAAATATATTCGAATGAATTGTTAAATGTTGGCTACAGTTATAATCACATATATAATGTTATTAGAGATTTTAATACAAAATATAAAAATAAATTTTTTAAATAATAATATTGATCCTCCTTCTAATAAAAAATATGGATATCAATCCCATATATTTCAAACGATCAAGTAAAGTTTATAAGGAAAATTTATAAAGATATATGTGATATTGCATTTTACACACCTCCTACATTAAACAAATTAATAACTAACTCCAAAGATAAAACCTGTGTCATTTATAAATGGATATGTAGGTGTGGCAGTGGATATATAGGTGAATCTAGATGTACATTGGAAAAAAGAACTAAAGAACACTTACTAGTATTATAACGAGTTCAGAAATAGACACAAAATTGCATAGTAGATAATAATATTTCAGCATCTGTTTTTTATGACCATAATAAATCATGTATTTATGGTTTTGACTTCAATTTTAACAGTGTAAAAATATTGCAAATTGAAAAGAATAACAATAAAAGAAAAATAAAGGAAGCTATGCTAGTATACAAATATAAACATGTCTTAATTAACAGGCAAGCAGCAAATGTTAAGATCAGAGAATTGTGGAAAAGTTAGCATTTCAAAGCCTTAGTTGGCAAAGAGTGCTGGGATAATTGAAAGGGCTCCTAAGTGAATAAAAATTTTAATTATTTAGTTACTGTATTTACAAATATTCAGTTATATAATTACACACACACACACACACATATATATATATGAAATATTGCAGAAGGAAATTACTCTTCACATATGCACTATTAAAGTGGCACTCTCCCACCAATAAATGTTTTAACAGTATATATAAAAACAAGCAACACTGGAATAAATTCTACAATATTCAATAGATACTATAATGAATAATAATAATTATAACCAGCTTTCGCATGTTTGCAACCCTGAATAGCATTTAACAGTTAAATTAAAAAAAAAAAAAACTCATTAAAGTCACACAACATTAGTGCTCCAACACGAATGGCTAACTTTCCACAATATATGTATATTAATCCAATTATATTATTTATTTAATAGGTTGTTTGTCATCTTTATAAAATAGAACTATGATTTGTCTTTTCTTCAAATCACTTTTCACATGTTAAATAAAAACGTCAAAGCTAAACCTTTCATTATAAATAACTGAATGTTCAGCATATACAGATTTAAATCTATTCAAAGAACACTGTAATATATTATATAAAGTTCATGTTCATTAATTGTCTTTTTGAATGCATATTTTGACCTACCAATGAAACTGGACAGAACTGGAACCCCACTTTTTTAAAAATATTGCATTCATTAATGTTAACACCAACATCTTTTCCATTAATATTAATCTACCAGTACTTGGTCCAATATCAAATCTAACATTAAAATGAAAAGAAACCAATGACGCAATCATACTGGTTACTATATTATTCATTATGGTAACAAAATCTGTCTTCTTTCCAATATTATGCTGCCTCCATTTATCTAATATAAAATAGCTCTACATTGCATTGAAGACAATTTAACAAGAATTTATCAACTGTAATATTAATGGTAAATAATATATTGAAATTATAAGATTTTACTTTATATTAATGACTAATAGCACACAGAACAGAATAATACATAGACTTGTATCATACCAAATTTTTTCAAATTATTGATATTGATTTTATCTTACATATTTCATATTTTTAATTAAAAAATAAAATAAATTTATTTTTTATAGTTTTGAGTAATAATAATAATAAAAAGACTAATTTAGTAATTAACATTCTCCTCCCTTTAATGTTAATGATCTATTACTACTTTTTTTTTTTAAATATGATTTTCTTTAAAAAAATGTACAGAATAATTAATTTTATTTATAAAATAAAAAAAGATTTAATCAAGGATTTAATTTTAAATATCCTGTATAATTCATTTACTAAAAAGCAAAACAAGAATTATGTAATCATTAAAAAGGTATAAAATAATATCTGGTTAATTTTCAAAATATTCTGAGAAGTTTATAAAAGTTTATATAAAACGATTGGGTAATCAGTCAGTCAAATAGTCAAACATTTAAGAGTATCTGAAATGTTGAAGAATTGAATCAAGTCAGAAAGCATCAACAAATCAGGGTAGTGTAATTAGTTCAGCAGCCGTTGGGCAAAACTTTGAACAATATGTGGCTAAAAAACTGAATCTTTAAATCAATTGTAAGCACTTTCTCTAGATTTTTATCTACTGCTTTAACAAAAATTTAATATAATGAGTGTTCTCTAAAATTTAAAAAACCTTATAAAGATTTCTACTTACCACCCTTGATATCAGTTTTTGTTGTTTTATATATACCAAACTGTCTCTAAGATTGGGAATGCTATATTAAAATAGTTATGGAGAAGTATTCAAGTATTGTTTTTTAAATCTAGAAGTGATTTGTAATACATTAAATTTAATCATAAACAAAATACATTATATTTAATCCACAACCTACACAGTATTGATATTTCAACTTGACAAAAATTTATATCCTATTGAAAAAAAAAAGATATAAGCATTTCTAGAACTGAAACATAAACCTATAGTTTTTGACATTTTTCAGACTGAATTTTTATTCTGAATAATTGAATACTTCTAATTAATGATTTACGTTTACTTGTATTTTGATGAGATAGTAATTTAATTTTGTCAGAATTTATATTTTATATATATACACACACACACACACACACATATATATATATATAATGTTATTAAACAATAATTATATAATTATTCAATAATTTAGTTATAGGCATTTAACATCAGAGAAGTCAGAATATCTTTTTAGCTACCTATTTCGTCCATATTTAGAATATTTGAATTTTTTGTAATAAGTAAATTCTGCTTCACTTATGAAAATTAATATATAAAGAATGTGCGGATGGATATAAAAAGACTTTGGTCATTACTTTTTCTTATTTTTCTCAGATAAATTAGATTTATTTTATATTCTTGTAATTATTAAATTCACACATCAAGTATTATTCCTATATTGGTTTAAATCTTTATTACATAATTCATTGCTCCTATTTTTGATAACATGTGCTGTCAATTAAATTTTTTATTTACATGGTCTTCAATTTAAGTTTGTGACAAATTAAAATTATTTTTCAGTATACCTATTATTAAAAATATTTTAGATATAACTAAAGTAACTAAGAATTATTAAAAGTAACAATCCATTTAGGATTCTGGAAAACCTTTATTCACACTATAATTTCTAAAATGAAGTTTTAATAGTCAAAATTTACTTAGAACTTTAATGATAAAAGATTTTAACAAAATATTTTTTTTTTCAGTAAGTGTCAAGTTGGAAATAATTTAATACTTAAGATTTTAGTTACCTTCAGATGTCACCAGAAATTAGTATACTAAAGCAGAAAAGATAAATTTCTTCTAAGAAGAAAATACTTTTGTATATCAATATTGGCAGAAAATTAAGTATATTTTGAATTTTTTGATAAGTATGTGATGTTTATAGATAACTTTCCTTTAAATACATTTAATTTTTAAATGAAAATTAGCTTGCTAAAAATATATGTGATGTCAGATAGGAAATAGTTTTTATCAATAACTTTATTATTGTTTTTTAATTCTAAGCTGATTTTTTAATATTTATAAGATTAATTTGATCATTTGTACATATTTTTTTAATAAAATACCACTAAAATATAAATATTTCATGAAGAATATTTTTTTTATTAATAATAACTGATTCTTTTAACTTATTTAAAAGAGTTAATCTTTGTCTAATTTTTGTATTGGTCCACTACTTAAATCTGAGAACAATATTATTCGCCAGTTTCATTTCCAGTTGACTTCTATTGTTAAAATATTAATCTAAAATAGACAGACTTTTTTTAATTTAGCTTCTAAAAATTGAATAATTTTAGATTCAAATTTGTTAAATGTAACGAAAAATTAAAAATAATTTTAATATTTGAAGAAAAATAACAGAAAAAACGTTTAAAAAATAACCAGTCGTAAAACAAAAGAATTATATTTGAACCAATCACTGGTGTCATTATTCAATTTCTACCTGTCAAAATAATTTATTTTTCTGAAGATTTATCATTCCCAACTTATTTTTCTTCTAAAAATGATTATATTCATGAGCTTATTTTTCTTGTAATATTAAAAATTTTCCAAATCAAACTTTATATTTCGATAGAGTAATGTAAATCTTATTTATGAACATAAAATATTATGATAAATATAATTATTTATTTCAAAATATGAATGGCTAAAAGATTTTATTTTGATTTATTTAGAACCACCTACTATTCAAATTAGAGTTGCTATGTTATAAATAACTGTTTTCAAAAACGATTATATTCATGAACTTATTTTTCTTGTAATATTAAAAATTTTCCGAATCAAACTTTATATTTCAATAGAGTAATGTAAAATCTTATTTATGAACGTAAAAAATTATAATAAATATAATTATTTACATCAAAATCAATTACGAATATGTAGAACATCTTCATTTAGTTTCTAAATTTGTCATTTAGAAACATGCCTAGAAGACAATTTCCAGATTTGGTAGGTATGCAATCAGAGAAAAGGACAGACCTATGCACCAATAGGTAGCAAAAAAATTGATTTTTTTAAAAAATATAATGCTATATGTGGAACTACAATTTTAAATTTTGAATTTCCTATAAAATAAGCCTAAAATAAAGAAATTGTGTTGCTACTTTTTAATTTAAAAGTTGATAGTTTACTTCTAAAAATTAATATTGTTAATTTCACATATGCATTTAATAAAATTTATCTCAAACATAAAGACTTGTTGAAGATTAATTTTATTTTATTAAAAATACAAATAAAGAAAATATTGAAAAAAAAAATTAATAAAAAAGGCCCATGAGTGTGTTTTCAAATATCATACTTAAAAGGTTAAATATTTTATTTTGGAATATATTTATTTTTTTGTTCATTTATTTTTCACATTTTTTGTTTAGTTGTATTGTTTAATGAAAAAAAAAATCTTTATCAAATCTTTTCAAATAATGAAAATAATTTTATAATTAAAATAGATTTAGAAATAAAAAAAGCAATAAACAACCATAATGTTATTAAAAGAAAGGATTTTATGATATTCTTCAGACTAAAAATATATTTAATGGAAAACACATTATTTATCAAATTTTTATGTTTTAGATAAATTTTATTAAAATCATATGTTCAAATAATATTAATCTTAAAAAAAAAATCAGTTTTTAAATTAAGAACATTAAAAAAACATAATATTATCAAGAAAAAGCATTTCCCATGTGTCACATAATTTATCATCAAACCAATTTTCACTTAAAAATTAAATATGTTTTAAAAAGCTTAATAAATCATTACATATTTATTAAAAATAAATATTTAATAATTTATTTAAAAAAGTAAACAGGCAAATAAATAAAAATAAAATTGTTTTTCTGTCAACATAAGTTATGTAGTACAAGCTGAAGAAATGTATTTTACCATAAGTAGAGAATGTCATATCTTATTTTTTGATCACTTATTATTAATGACATCTAGGCATAATAGTTAGAATGAAGCATAAAATGTTAAAAGAGTTTTAATTGTAAATATCACCAAAAGATTAAATTTTCAGTAAAAGTCTTATTCCCAAATGATGTAAATGAACTAGAGTCATGAAAACCACTTACAGAAACTAAAACAGCAACAGGGGATTTATTTGAAAGTCTATACAGAGTTAAAAAATAAAAACAGATTCTTATTTATCACCAGATAAATTAAAATTTTTACAAACACATGATATAAATATAAAATATATTTAATATTTATTATTAAAGAATCTCTCTCTCTCTTTTTAAAAAATATCTTAAAATGAAGAATAGCTTTTTAAATATAATGTAAACAAATAACTCCACCATTTTGTGCAAGTTAAATTCTGTTGATAACTCCTGATATCTAAAAACAAGAATGAAAAATAGAACGTTAAATTTACTACCATTTTATTGAAACCCATTTAATGTGAAATTATAATACAAACACCAGTTTATAGACTGTTCAAATACTATCTTGGTGCATTATAAATAAAAGGTTTAGTTCATGAATAAATCTTAATTTATAAATATGTTTAATATATATAGTATATAATCAACCATTGAGAGTTGATCCAAGTATAGTTGGAAGAATTGGAAGAAGGGACCATACACCCATTACAATATATATATATATATATATATATTGTAAATATCGATAAGTCGATATTATATTTTTTAAATTGTCATTTGTTATTAAAAAAAAAATCTCTTTAAGTTGATGTTTACATATGAAATATTTAAATTTTTCTTTTATGTTTATTAAATATAGTTATTATTTGAAGTTATTATTTTATTTATATATATTGATAGTACATCGTTATAAACATTTAATTATTGAAATAAATAAGGACATATAAATTATAGATTATAAAAAAAATTATTTTATTTATAATGATTATTAAATGCAATAAATAATTATTTATGTATATTTTTAAAGATGTCAAATTTTCAATTTAATATTTTTTATATATATACTTGATATTTTATTTTTATTTTAATGTTAATTGTTTTAAAAAGAGAACATATATAACATGAGTTTTAAAATAGCATCTGCTGGCACATGGAACAACAGCAACAACAATAAGGAAGCCATTATTATTATATATTATTATTGGAATAGATATAGAACAAACAACTGAAGGATAAAATTTTGTTACACTTTATTTCTATAAAATTTACTATTCTTCAAAATACTGAAATAATATATATATATCTTATGGTAAATACATAAATTATGGCAGGTTAATCAAGAATCGCAGCCAGGAGGCTGCATCATCGCTTTCATTTATTCCAAGGCAATTTTCAATGGAACAACTAAATAAAAAAATTCAATGTATAAATTTCGTCGCGTCTGGAGTTGAAACTTGATATAGCTATCTTAAATGTATAATCGTCAATTTAATCATAATCTGGAAGTAATTGGAATTGACATGCTGGATTTAACATTTTAATTTGTTTATTTATTTTTTTAAAAAAAAGGAAATTTTAAAACGGATAAAATATGCATATATCTAAGGATTAACAATTTTCTTTAATATAATAATTTCTTCGCCTTTCGATAGAATGCATTCTAATAATCAAAAGTAAACGGATAAAAGAACTCATGGAATAAATTAACTTTTTGGAAAGGAAAATTAGCTAAATGAACTTTAAAAAGGTATTTAATAATTTTATATATGTATGAGTAATATATAAATATATTTTTGAGATTGATATATATTTTTTTTTATTTACTTTTTTTTTTATTATAAAATACAACGTTTTATAAGTGGTCAATTTAAGCATCTTGTTTTATAATAATATTAGACGTATAACAGATGTTCAGATAATTATCTTAAATAATTTAAAAATCTTAAAATGTAATTTATAGGTTGAAGTTATATATGAATTGTTATATTTATATTATAATGGTTAGGCAAAAATATGTCTTTATATATTTAATCTATATATACTTATTACAAGTATATACACATAGTTATTCTTTATATTTATATTTAAAACATCAATATTATTTAAAGTTGAACTATAACATAAAATAAAGGATGTACTATTTGTTTTTATAAATAATGCCTTTGTAATTATTTAAAAGAGCGATACTATATTATTCTTATTTTCTTTTAATGCCAAAGTTATTATGAAATTAATTGAATTTATAAATAATAAAAGATAATTTCATATTTCATTTATTATTTGGTTTGTAGGTCACTTACACATATTATTATTCATTTATATATTTAGAGGTACATAAATTTACATAGTTAGATGTGTATATTTGAATTTAGTAAAAGTCCTATTGTTTCTAATATATATATTTGATTAGTTAGTCACATCAACCTTAAAAATAAATTATAAAGATAGGTCTCATTGCTTTACATGATTTTAGATTTGTTTTATGTATAGCTAGCTGGAAGGGCATTTAAACAATTTATTTAAATATAACTGGAATAATTTTGTCTTTCTTCAATTTAAATGGAATGCAGCAAGTACGTTCCATTACATTTGGCTTGCCCAATCGTGGGCTGCCTCATATACGTTCCATTACATTTGGCGCAACAACTAGGGCTCGAAATAAGCTAATTAGGGCTTGAAATACCCCACATACCTGAGAAATGTATAGTATATATATATTAATATGAGATATATAATTTAAAGAAAGAGAAGCATTTTTGTGTGTTTAATTTTTTTTATATAAATGGAAATATTTTAGCCTTATGTTTAGATGGTGATGGTTAATATTATTGTATTATTTTTTTAATGATGGTGTTAAAGTACGGCATAATAATTTTGTCCATATTTGGAAAGTTTATGTTGTAGAAAATCTATAATTTTGAAGGTTGGATGGGATATTTGATTGTTGGAGTTTGGTTGGTTCTGTTGTAAGTATTGATGTTGGATGGGGAATTTTTTGTCATTGTCTTAGGGATGTAGTGCATTCATGTCACTTGTGATTGATTGATCTCATTCATTGCTCCAACCCAAATTTTGATATTTATTATTATTATTATTTATCATGAAGCAGTTAACAGTGGTCCTGCCATGATTTTATCTTTAAAACTCCAGAGAGAGTAAGGTATAATTATTTTGATATATGTATGGTATTTGCCTCTAAGTCTCCTAAAGATGAGCAAGGAAATATTTTATAAGTAATAGCCCCTAAGACTTAAATATAAGCAGGGTAGTGTAATAGTGTTTTCAGAAAATTATTATGGGTTGTAGTAAATTGGATAGAATGAAATGTGATAATCATCTAAGTGTTCATGAAACATTGTATGCTTTGGGAATAATGATTGAATTCTTTTATCTACATCAAGGTTGTGAAGTGCTAATCAATCTTTTGATAATCAGTATCTATCGGATCTTTGGAGGAATAGATAAGTATATAACATAAATATATAACATTAAACTTAAGGGTTTGATTAATTAATTATTGTTATAACAAATAATCTATTACATTGATTATCAATTAGGGTTTGAAAACAAACATATTAATGTTTCATTTTTTTTTTCATTATAAATGACTTTTAAACATGAGTTCAAATAAGTAAGATTTAGATTGTCAGATAGCTATTATGTATTATAAGATTAAAAAGGCTTGTATTTTTTAGTTAAATAATTGCTTGTTGGAATAATGATTGGAGATGGTGAGCCCTTGATCTGTGATAATTACTATATAGAAATAAATATATATATATCTTAGATTTTTTTTTTTTTGAGTATATAATATTATAGTTCTAGTAATAATGGATAACAGTAGTGAAATGTCAGTTAGTGGTAATTTTGATATGGGGAATTTAATAGAGAAATTGGAGGCTATGATGGAAACCAACTCTAATGAATTAAAAAATTTTAGAGCAGAATTAAAAGATCTTAGAGATGAGATGAACACAAATTCTAAGAAACTAGAATCTAACTTAAAAACAAATTCTGATGAACTTTCCCAGAAACTAGAAATTGGTTTAAAAACTAACTCTAATGAATTAAAAGATCTTAGAGCTGAAATGAAAATAAATTCTAATGAATTAAAAGAAGATCTTAGAGCAGAAATGAAAATCAATTCTAATGAATTAAAAGCTTTGGTAGATAATAGTGTTAGAAGAGTAGAAGTAAAATTTGATGAAAAGATAGAAAAATATAGAGAAGAGACAATGGTTGAAGCTAATTCTTTAAAAGCAAAAATTGAAGAAATAAATAATGAAATGAAGGAAGAAAATCAAGGAATTATAGCCAGATTAGAAGTAGTTGAAAGAAAGACTATAAAGAAACCTAAAATTTTTGATGAATACTATAGTGAGGATAAAAGAATTGATGAATCTGTAGAAATAAAATTAAATTCTTTAGGTGAAAAATATCTAAAGTTATTAGACAATGAATTACTAAAGATTACGGATAATACCAGTAATAAATTTAAAGATAAAATGCAAAATCTAGTTCAAAAATGTACCATTAATTGTGGAAACGTTTATACAAAAATTAATATTTACAAAGAAATATTCTTTACAAGAATTAACAATATAATATGTAATGTAAATTTTATGAAAGTAGAAATTGATCCAAATGGAGATTTAGGCAAAGCCAAAATAAAACTTAAATTCAGAAGTAAGGAGAAAATTAAAACAGATTTTCTTAAAGAGATAATTTATCCCAATAAAAATATGAAGAAAATTAAAGTAAAATTCAAAGAGTTGAGTAGAGAAAAGTTTAAAATAAATTATCTTAAAGGAAGTATAGATTTTATAAAAGATATTGGAAAATCCAAAGTTAGACTTAAAGTTATAGAAGGAATGATAAATAATATGGATTTTCTTCTAGAAAATATAGCTAAGGAAAGAGATTTAAATAAACCTAAAGTTAAACTGAAAAGACTTAATATAGAACAGAATGATTTTCAAAATGATTTTCAGAAATTTTTTAATGCTGAAGTTGTATTACATCAATCTGATTTGCAATTTTTAAAGGATTATTTGGAAAATTTGAATGAATACCATTCAAAATTGTCCAGAGAATTATTTTTAATTGAACGTAGAACAAGTGAAGTAAAATAAAGACTTACTCAAGTTGACGATGTTTATAAAGATAGTCAAAGGAAAAGTAAGATTATCTGATAAAATAGCAACTGTTATTGATAAAGTTAAGAATTATGTTAGTGCTTATGATCAAGTTACTAGTTATGTAAAGGATATAGATGCAGAATCTAAGGAGTTCATAGCAAAATCTTTAGGTACTTATCTCAAAATTATTCAAAAGCAATTGAATTATACCAAAATGTTATATGAAAATCTTGTAAATTAAAGCAAACTTCTTCACAAAGTTCAACATACTGGAAATTCTTTACAAGAAGAATTAAAAAGGCACTTTTGATTATTATTTTTTTTTTTTTTTTTTAAGAAAATTTGGACAAATATCTAGATGATCTGAAAGATAGATATAAATAAATGAATATGGTTATTAATAAGAAAAATAATATTCTTTAAACCATGGTAGTCCTTAGAAAGATTACAAATTTGAGAAGTTTTTCGATATCTCATAATTCATTAGTTATCTGCAAAGACATTTTTTTTTTCAGTGGATTAGAGGGTATTGTAAATATCGATAAGTCGATATTATATTTTTTAAATTGTCATTTGTTATTAAAAAAAAAAATCTCTTTAAGTTGATGTTTACATATGAAATATTTAAATTTTTCTTTTATGTTTATTAAATATAGTTATTATTTGAAGTTATTATTTTATTTATATATATTGATAGTACATCGTTATAAACATTTAATTATTGAAATAAATAAGGACATATAAATTATTGATTATAAAAAATTATTTTATTTATAATGATTATTAAATGCAATAAATAATTATTTATGTATATTTTTAAAGATGTCAAATTTTCAATTTAATATTTTATATATATATATACTTGATATTTTATTTTTATTTTAATGTTAATTGTTTTAAAAAGAGAACATATATAACATGAGTTTTAAAATAGCATCTGCTGGCGCATGGAACAACAGCAACAACAATAAGGAAGCCATTATTATTATATTTTTTATTATTGGAATAGATATAGAACAAACAACTGAAAAATAAAGATTTTATTGTACTTTATTTCTATAAAATTTACTATTCTTCAAAATACTGAAATAATATATATATCTTATGGTAAATACATAAATTATGGCAGGTTAATCAAGAATCGCAGCCAGGAGGCTGCATCATCGCTTTCATTTATTCCAAAGCAATTTTCAATGGAACAACTAAATAAAAAAAATTCAATGTATAAATTTCGTCGCGTCTGGAGTTGAAACTTGATATAGCTATCTTAAATGTATAATCGTCAATTTAATCATAATCTGGAAGTAATTGGAATTGACATGCTGGATTTAACATTTTAATTTGTTTATTTATTTTTTTTTAAAAAAGGAAGGAAATTTTAAAACGGATAAAATATGCATATATCTAAGGATTAACAATTTTCTTTAATATAATAATTTTTTCGCCTTTCGATAGAATGCATTCTAATAATAAAAGTAAACGGATAAAAGAACTCATGGAATAAATTAACTTTTTGGAAAGGAAAATTAGCTAAATGAACTTTAAAAAGGTATTTAATAATTTTATATATGTATGAATAATATATAAATATATTTTTGAGATTGATATATTTTTTTTTATTTACTTTTATTTTTTTTTATTATAAAATACAACGTTTTATAAGTGGTCAATTTAAGCATCTTGTTTTATAATAATATTAGACGTATAACAGATGTTCAGATAATTATCTTAAATAATTTAAAAATCTTAAAATGTAATTTATAGGTTGAAGTTATATATGAATTGTTATATTTATATTATAATGGTTAGGCAAAAATATGTCTTTATATATTTAATCTATATATACTTATTACAAGTATATACACATAGTTATTCTTTATATTTATATTTAAAACATCAATATTATTTAAAGTTGAACTATAACATAAAATAAAGGATGTACTATTTGTTTTTATAAATAATGCCTTTGTAATTATTTAAAAGAGCGATACTATATTATTCTTATTTTCTTTTAATGCCAAAGTTATTATGAAATTAATTGAATTTATAAATAATAAAAGATAATTTCATATTTCATTTATTATTTGGTTTGTAGGTCACTTACACATATTATTATTCATTTATATATTTAGAGGTACATAAATTTACATAGTTAGATGTGTATATTTGAATTTAGTAAAAGTCCTATTGTTTCTAATATATATATTTGATTAGTTAGTCACATCAACCTTAAAAATAAATTATAAAGATAGGTCTCATTGCTTTACATGATTTTAGATTTGTTTTATGTATAGCTAGCTGGAAGGGCATTTAAACAATTTATTTAAATATAACTGGAATAATTTTGTCTTTCTTCAATTTAAATGGAATGCAGCAAATAGACGTTCCATTACATTTGGCTTGCCCAATCGTGGGCTGCCTCATATA